>SRMA01026461.1:92122-234328 GCA_007224835.1 Danionella cerebrum
GTATGTATGTATGTATATACATACATACATACATACATACATACATATACATATATACATACATACACACAGTGGTGCCCAGAGATACGAAATTAATTCGTTCCTGGGTGATGTTCGTATCTCGAACCAAGTTTTACATGTAAAACGCCTAATCCGTGCAACGGCTCTCAGAAACAACAGAATAAGTTGATGAAAAAAATGGAAAACCAGAGAAAAATCAAGTAACGTTTCTTCAATCCTTAAATCTACACATTGTTAATGTAATAAATGATAATAAAACACAAGCAAAATACGTAAAATGTACACAAATGTGAAATCTTACCTTGAGAGTGAAGGATGTGTTGGAGGAGGTGGAACCAATGACAGAAAACATTACGGCGGTACATATGAAAGTTAACTTTCTCAAGATATTTCACAAATTACTGACACCAACACGGTTTCAAGCACAAGCGCAGACAGATGGAGAGACGCTTCTGAGAACGTGTCACTGGGTTTCTCTAAGTTGTACTACAGCACTTTCCACGTTAGAAACGTTATTTCGTTTACGACACCTTGACTCTAACATTTGTTATAGTACATTATTAGTAATCTATACATAATGTTTAGCTTGATTTCGCGTGTCAGCCCCTTAAAGCACACTTTCTTCAGAGGGAGAAAGGAGCGCAAGGATGCGGAAGCGCAGCGCGAAGTCAGACAAACAAGTGGAAAATAGAGCAGAAATGTATCTTGAATTTTTCTTTGTATCTCGAAGCAAAAAATTTCCCACGAGACCTTTCGTATCTCGAACATTTCGTAACTCGAAACATTCGTATCGCAGGGTACCACTGTGTATATATATATATATATATATATATATATATATATATATCAGACGTAATGACTTCTAGACGAGAGTGAACTGAAATAAATGTAAAATCAATAACTTTTTCACGATTTCAATGCAATTTAAGGTTTGCAGGGTGCGAATTGCCACAGTTTGAAAGAATGGATATTGATTTGAGGACAGCCACATAAGCTCACATGAGATTTAAAAAATTAAAAACAGACCCATAGTAAAACCACACATTCCAAAAAAAAAAAACGTACAATTGTTAAGGATGCCACTGGAGATGTAGCAACTGCTAACACCTATTATCCCACAAGGAGGTGCAGGTAATGAACCACTTTTAACTGATCCAAGTGTTCTGCACAAACAGAGTCTCGCTTGGGAGTTGGGTGATCATCGGCACAAGCATCAAACCGAGGTTTCATGTAGAGTGCCGCTTTGCTCTCGACACAAGTTCCAAAGCATTGAAAAATGTCAAATCACTACCCTTCTTCAGAAACCTATGGATGATGCCATGGACACTGTCCAGAGATTTAAATGCTCTATTGTTGAATCTTATCCCTCCAGTTCAGAAGTCCTCACATGTTGCATCATGGGATTGAGAAGTGAAGATGGATGTACGTCTCATATTGTCATTGGCAGCACTAATGTTTGGTGCTTTTCACACACTTCAGAAGGTGTGAACTGCAAATGGTGTTTCATCTCCTGAATAGCAGGTTCTATGCCATTCTGATGCAGGCATCTGTGACCAAACACCCATAGAAGCTGGCCAGCAGAAGGTCCCTGCCATCTTTAGGACATTCTGCTGCTGATTGGGAAGATGTTCTTCAAGGTGGTGGTCATCATATGTGACCTTGAGGGATGGGAGTTCTTCTGAAAAGTCTCCTCTTCTGTCGCTCTTTAGCCTCCCTCCATTGCTTGCGTCTCAACCTCTGAGCCACTTCACAGAGGTCTCCAATTTTCTTCCTTTTCCCTGCATCAACGTCTCTTCTCCACCTCTCCCTCTCTTTCCTGAGGTACATTTCCCTGCGCAGAGGATCGGCGTCTCGTCGTCTTCTGTACAATCGCTGTTTTTCAGCAGCTGTGTTTTCCAATTCTGAGTCTGTAAAAGGAATCCAATATGAAGACTTGCTCAGATCCTCCAGGTCAGATATAGTTCAAGAGCTTTTCACAGCAGCTTTGAAACAATGTTGTCCAAGTCGAAGCAAGGAGCAACTTTTGTATTTGCTTCCACCTTCAAGGTGATTTTTGCAATCGTACGTATTACTTTTCTCCAGGTATATTTGGAAGAGTTTTATTAGCCTTGACTGTTATTTAAAAACCGACGAATCATTGCTACCACCAAAGAACTCCATGCTCCTCACTGGGCTCAGGTTACGTGAGACCAAGAAAGCACATAAACACAACCTTAATATTTGATGCCTAGAAATTGAGGACCAATTATTTAAATTGATAATTCTTTCCCTTTAAAAAAAACATTCATTTTATTTGGTAAATCACAGAGTGACTATTTGACTTTTCTAGAATTTATCAAGTGTCTAAGTGTAAAATGAAACATCTCAGTTTAAAATAAAACAATGAGGAACGTGGTTTAATGAACTAATATTGGCAGAACACTCTGGTAATGAGTTGTTGTCGTTGCATAATGTAATCGCTGTGTCACGTCCTGTTCTATTACTGTGTGATTACACTTTATCGCTACATAACATCAGAAAACAAGTGTTAACCATTGTATTTGCCATTTAAGATTTATCACTGAATAATTAGTAAAGCTGTAAATAAAGAATACACATGACATAACTATTTATCAAGATATTGCGTCAGGACCTTGGTTGGGTGTGGAATAGGGCTGGGCGATATGGACCAAAAGTCATATCCCGATATATTTAGGCTGGATATCGATATACGATATATATCCCGATATTTTTATCAAAAAGTGAGAGCAATTGTTTAGTCACAGTCAAACCCAAATATGACATTTCACAAGTAGTTTTATTTAAACTGTCCGGATGAAACAATACTCAGCTGTTCCCTTGTTTTTGGGAATAAAATATAAAAATATTTGAATACGCAAATAAAATATAAAAATCTAAAGTTTGTATAATGCTGTACATTCATAAATTATTAAAATATTCAATGCTGTAAGCAACTTAGGCGATTGCATTCTTTTAAACTTTTTAAACAATATTTATAGTTTTACAATGTGTTACAAGTAAATTTGACATCTACGCGGCATATAAGCAAAATAAAAATTAAAACTTTTTTACGAGTAAACATTTTATGTGAACTCTCATTGGCTTAGTCTGTGTAATCACGTGATTGAATGCGCGTTCACGCAAGAGGGGAGTCGGAATCTGCCGGGGAGTCGAAATATGGCACAACAACGGTACACCGTGGGAAAATGAAGCTTGAAGGGAGCTTTGTGTCGGGGCTGGAGCTTTTGCGGGTTGCGGTTGGCTTGCAGCTGGGGCCTCGGCAGCGCGCAGTTTCACACACTCTTCATACTGCAGTTTGTGCCACTGTTTTAGATGGTGAAAAAGATTTGTAGTGCTTCCACCCCTGGCTGTAACTTCTTTATGGCACTCCCTACATATGACATGGTTTTGTTTCTCATCAGAAACTTTGAATCCGAACCATCTCCATATTACTGAGCCGCTACTTTTTTGTTTACCAACTAATTTCTCCGCATGCTCAGCAGATGTTGTTGCTTCCTCCATGTTTGTTGAAGAGTGCCGGCGGATTGTCTGCTCCAGAGTCCAGCCCCTCCCCTCTCTGTGCCTGAAAGAGGAGGGGCGTGACCAGGGGCGCGCGAAGTAGTGCTGAGAGCTCCGGGTTAAAGCAGTTTGCTCACAGCGCAGTTTGAACTACGCAGCCTATATCGATATATGCGATATGGTCAAATTTCATATCTCGTTTAAAAATATATCGATATATGTTTTAATATCGATATATCGCCCAGCCCTAGTGTGGAATGCAATTTTTTTTTAGATAATTTGGCCTCATTTGGACTATAGAGCCTGTGTGCACCTGATGGACCAGTACCTTCTATCAAGTAAATATGCTTGATTACGGGTGTAACGATACACTGACCTCACGATTCGATACAGGCTTCACAATACTCTTCATGATACATAAAATAAAATAAAAAACTAAATAAAATATCAATTCTATTTCAAAAACAATGTTTATTTTCAGAAACATTAAAATAAGAGATGTCTGGTAGTTTTAAAAAAGGAATATCCCACTGTAGTAAAACTACACCAAGAAAATAAATGGATTTCTTTGCTAAAGTTCTTAGCTGCTAAGTGTTCAAAAGTTGAAACTTAAATTAAAAACATCTAAAAATATAGTTTTTGCAATAATCACACATACACACGGCAACACAGTACGTTTGGTTTTGTTTTTCATCTGACAAAAAGCATCTTCATGTTGGTCAGGGAAAAGGGGGAGCAATGATCGAAATCTGGGGTCCAGACTCCAGGGCAGCGCTCCTGATCAGAGGCTTTGAATCTTTTCATCAGACGGTACAGTAGTGTTGCTTTGAGATTTACTGTTTCTTCAGTATTTCAACGCTGCTCATAGTTTTGAGTTTGACGGGCATTAATCTCCTCTCGCACCTCAATAGCTCAGCTGTGATGGCTGTGTGTGGTTCAAGATGGTGTTGCAGCATCGAGCTATTCTTAAGCACATCGATGATCAGTGTGTGATGATGTGAGGTCCAGCAAGTTTTGCTTTGCTGCGCTAACTCACGGCTTTCTCCCTCGCCCAAGCAAGCGGCTGATGCAGGGAACCCTGCTCGTGCTGCCAGACATCAGACTTGGAGTGTCCTCTATTTCGATGGCAGTCAAGGTAAACATATATTGTTCATATTCAGCTCAATGTTAACTTTAATTTCTAGAGATATGTGTAACTCCGGTGAATGTACACATGACTTCTGGCATCTCATCTCGTGCGATTCAATGACCGTTGTCGTATCGTGGACATATTCCAGCGACGACTATTCAATTCAATTCTAATTTTATTTCTAATTCTAAGTTTCCTACAGCACTCTTTGACAGAAAACAAGCAGCTGCGTGCTCATCTTCACAGAAAAAAATGTGTTAGTTTGGAGGAGATTGCTCAGGGATACATATCACATTTGTTTATTTCCAGTATTTGTCCAGCATTCTTCTGTAGCTTTATCCATGTGTTATCGTCTGTAGAGTGCCCTGAGTAAATTCCTAAAGGCTGAAACATTTGGGTGAAAATAACATTAAAAGTAGGATTGTTCCGATTCTGATACCATTATCGGAAATGCTGCTGATACCACTAAAAAATCTGGCATCAGTATTGGCGCGTATTTGAGTCCACGTACCGATACAATACCATTTTCATAAACATAATCTAGTTATGCCCGCTAGCTTTGCTTATCGCTGCAAAGCGGAAATCAATTCTTCTTCGCTGCTCAGAATGCAAACACAGGAAGTTGTGTCGTGTTGCCACAAGCAACTAATGAGAAGGACAAGCCGCCCCAGACGCAACAAACATTGGAAGCTTCATTAAAACAAAGAGAAAAGTTTACACAAGACAGCCAACGAGCAATAAAGATAACAGACAGGATTATCGAGTTTATTGTACTGGATGACCAGCCACTGTCAGTGGTCGAAAACGCGGGCTTACGCCGCTTAATTGAACATTTGGAGCCCCGGTACAGTTTGACTGGTCGCAAATATATCTCCGAAACAGCGCTCCCTAAGCTTTATGAGACAGTGAACACATTTCATGTAAACTAAAGGACATGCAAACTATCAGCTTCACTACTCACATCTGGAGCTGCGACTCCAATCCCGCGGTATTTACTGAGTTTAACAGCATACAGGAAAAACACAGTGACGCCGTCAGCTTTTACTCTTCAAAGTGCAGTGCTGTACGAGTTTCGCAGCTCGCACACGTCCATAGCTGAATCAATCGAGGGTATGCTTGTGAAGTGGAATATTTCTAAATCCCGTGTTCATGTTATTTTGCGCGACAACGCAAGCAACATGAAAAAGCCATGAAAAAAACAGATTAGCTCCTCCACCTTGTCTGTAGCAGAAGTGATCCCCTCAGTTACGGTTCTAAAACGGCACCTTGTTCAGGAGAGGCAGGAGGACACTGGTATAAAAACAATGAAAAACACCCTTCTTGAGGCCGTCAAGAAACGATTCGCAACCATCGAGGAAGAGCCCTTGTGTGCAGTTGCCACTCTCTTGTATCCATGTTTCAAAGATAGAGTATGTCTATTAAATTTTTTTCATGTCTATATTGATTATTGTCATTTCCATATTGAGTATATCTGAAGCACAGCATAAAATAATTTATTTTAAATTATAAAATGCATAAAATGTCAATTAATACAGGGCTAGTAGTATCTACAGCTGTATATACAGATATACACCCAGGTATCGGATCAGTACTCTGTATCGGGTGAGCCCAAGTATCGGGATCGGTATCGGGAGGGGAAAAATGGTATCGGAACATCTCTAATTAAAAATGGACAAATCTTTTCACATTACAGACTTTGTGTTTGTTGAAGCACAAACAAAATTAAATCCATTGCACAGTTGCATTAAATTAAATACTTGTAACTAGAAATTAGTCCCGTTCTAAAGTTACACTATACTCTTTCTCCACTTGAGAAAACAATCGAAGAATCAAAAATGGATCATTAACATATGAGTCACGTCATAACCTTCTCAAATAATATTGTGAGAAATGTCCCCTTCAAACTAATTCATTAACCATTTTCATGAATTCATTTAAGCCTTTAAAATATCCCACACCAGTTAAAAGATGAGGACCAATCAGCTTTAGGCTCCAGACTTCAGGAGATGTTCTGGCTTGCCACAAGTAACTTGAGAAGAATATACTCGTAAGTTTTATAAAGGTGGCTTCTGGATTTTGGTGATATATGTCTATACATTAGATATGGTTTGGAGCAGTTAGCAGACATTAAGAATTTACACAGAAGTTACAATTATGAGCAGGAAACTTAAACATTGGATTGCCTTTATCCCCTTTTCTAGTTTTCTAAGTGAGGAAGAGACAAAGTCCTGTCAACCTTTAATTCCATCCAACAATATGCATCCTATATCTCAATGTAAGCAACATGGATTAGAAACTAGGGACAAATGCTTGGGGAAATTTGCATTTTTAAAACCACATTATCCCAAAGTAATTGTGTGAAACCATCGCTATACTTACAAGAGATTGGTTCCATTCCGATGAATGATGGGATCGCTAGGTCTGATGATGTTCCTGGACTTTCCGTTTGAAAGGCAGTGGGCAAATCTAGAGGACCCCCAAACTCAGTTTCCCTAACTTGCTGCAGTTCAACATTAGAAAATTCAATCCCTGATGAACTCCTTGATGTTTCTGTGGGTTCGTCCTTCACAGACACGATTTCAACCTCCCCATCCTCCAGTTTGATCTTTTGGAATGCTGCTCCAAATGTCTCTGTACATTTGGATCCAGTGCTTTCATCCGTTATTAAGGTTTCCGAGAGGATGCTGCTGTCTGACATCTCAGAGTGTCCAGGCTCTGTAGAGGTCAGAGTGCTCTGACCCCAGATTGGATCACTAGTTTCGGAAAGAAGCCCCTGACTGTCCACCAGGTGAAGACTTGAGTTGTCACCTATGGAAACAACAAAGATCACTTACTGTTGAGTTGATCGAGAACACTAATGCAATAACCTGAATTATTGACTTGAACAACTTTTAAAGTAATAATGGACAAAAAGCAATACTACAAGCAGTGCCCTCGGCCAGGCAAAGTCATCATCTGGCCATTACAGGTTATGTTTCTCTGCACATGGGACAGGGCGACTGCACGGTATTACGGAGAGGATGACCAGGGCCATGTATTGCGAGATTTTGGGGAACAACCTCCTTCCCTCAGTTAGAGCACTGAAGATGGGTCAAGGCTGGGTCTTCCAACATGACAATGACCCGAAGCACACACCCAGGAGAACAAAGGAGTGGCTTCGTAAGAAGCATATCAAGGTTCTGGCATGGCCTAGCCAGTCTCCAGACCTAAACCCAATTGAAAACCTTTGGAGGGAGCTCAAACTCTGTGTGTCTCAGCAACAGCCCAGAAATCTCAATGATTGAGCCAAAGGAGTGGGCCAAAGTCCCCCATGCAGTGTGTGCAAATCTGGTGGAAAAACTACAGGAAGTGTTTGACCTCTGTAATCACAAACAAAGACTACTGTACCAAGTATTAACATTGATTTTCTCAGGGGTTCAAATATTTATTTAGTGGATGCGGGTGCAGATGGTACAGTTCTCATCTGCGGGATGTAAGGCAATCCAACTATTTGCAGGACTAATTACTTTACTAAAATCATGACATTGGTTTATTAATAAACAAGGAACATAGAAAACATGACTTTTAGGTTTATTTATTTTTATGCAAAGGAAAACAAGTTAAAGGAATAAAAGAGCATGTTGTGAAGCACCTTTATTTAAACCAAGCGGACGCCCCCTCTGAATTGGTACCCTGGGCAGGTGCCCCCGTGCCTTAGGCACTGGTTATACCTCAAACCACTACAGCGCTGGAAAGAGAAACAGCCGAGCCAGTCTGAACGAAGCACCACTCATCGCCTTAAAAAGTGCACAATCCGAGCGCATGCTTTAATTACGACAAAGAAATACTAGCAGCTGAAAGAGAGACCAAGACTGTGACATTTATTTAGTTTTAATTAAAATTATTTGCCTGTTTTTAGTATTTTGGAAAAGCTCCTAAATTTTTGCCAAATTAATGTATTCAAACACAATCCAAATGAAAGGATTCTTTACAAAGTGCGAGAGAGAAAGAGAGAATCACTAGCAACTGTAGAACGAGAGAGAAACACAGACTGGTACTATTTTTTCTTTTCATTTAAAATGATTAACCTGTTTTTACAATACGTTCTGGAAAAACTCAGCATTTATATCAATTTGTGCCATTCTGATTTAATAAAATCCAAATAAAACATGTTTGTTTTCCAGTTCTATTTTTTTCTATGAAAATGAGAAATGATTGAAACAAACAAAAGCACAGATCTCAACGCTCTACCTCCGCCCATGAAAATCCATCGCATTAAAAAGAGAGATGATCGTGTAGGTCTCCGTGTCTCTCTATACACATTTTTTAACTTATCTGAATGTTTTTATTAAATTTTGAACATTATAATACTGATTTAGAAAGAGACCTTGTGTGATGTATATTTTAACACAGCATACCTGAGGGGACGATGATGAAGTAGAAGCTTGGCACTTCTGTGTCTGCACTTAATGCACTTTGGCAAGATGTTTTGATCGATCGCTTGTGTTTATGAGAAGAAAATCTTGTTGCTCTTGTTGCAATGAGCACAGTCTGCATCCACACGGGTGAAGTATAAACATACTTTGGATTGTTTGACTCTCCGTCAATAAGCGCGAGCTCTCGTGCTGCATGCGCGTGAACGTACGTTTCGTGGGTGAGATTCCATAATATAACAGAATTCCAAATAATATTGCAAATTACCAAGGCTGGTCAAGTGATTAATGCTAGGCACTGTTTATTTATCAATATTAATATAATTTTTTTATTTCTCCAGGATTGATAGCAGAACCATTAACGTAAAAGCAGAACCTTAGCGACACTCCAGTCTTTTATAATTAGGCGCCAGGGCTGATTAAGTACAGAGTTTCAGTACCCATCCCTACCTAGGGGTCCTGAAACCAGGAAAAGCTGTCTGAAGATTCTGCTTGTGAAGAGCGCTTGTATTTCATATGGTGCCTTTTGCTTAATAGCATCTGCTAAAACATCCCAGGCACACTGAGACTTTTATGTTTACCGTTCTTTTTCCATCTTTGTCGTATTCGTCAGTGTCGTAAATGTGGTTTTCCGAGGGTTGATCTATTAGCAGAGAGAGGCCGGTACACAAGGCTTCTTCACAAACCAGGTCTTTATTGTGCCACCCGTGATCAAACAAAACCGACATAAAACAGCAAATAAACAAAAAGGGTCTACAAACAAAACACTTGAGCTCAAAACACAAATAAACAAATGCTCAACAGCAAAACCTACTGAACTTAAACTGTGAGGGATTCGAGGTAAACTAACTAAATGTAGAAGAGTGAACTCTCTCAAAAGAGTAAGGTCCCAGATGCCAGGATACAATTTTTGGTGCAGCGCCCACAGCTCGTCTCTCTCCTTCCCTCAGTGAGTCCTCACAAGCACTGACAGCAGGCCCTTAAATATGGCTGGTTTCCCACCATGCCAATTGGACCCAACCATCAGCAGGTAAGTCCACCTCTCATATTCACTTAACAAGAATGTTTAACTTACTAAATTATACATCATAAGGTTTTAATCATCCTCAAACTTAAACAAAACAAATGATAACAATCAAATAAATGGTCAAAACAAATATCCCACAAATACAGACCATGTTTTAAGTTTAATACTTAAATGTGTCCCCTCTCTTCCAGAATGGTTCATCCCGGGCTCATCCAATCAGGACAGGACACATTAACTCTGTCACCACATGGCTTACACCAACTCCTACTACACCAATATTAAAATTCATACACAAGGATACTCTGTGTGTGCAGATTATTTAAAATGACAAAATGGGACAATGGGCCTATGCACATTATCACAGTCAGCAAAACCGGACACCGTCTCCTCATAGCACTGACAATTCCTTCCCTGGCTCCATGAAACAAGTCCCACCCTCTTCTAACTTTTGCACTCACTGATTGAATATTTACACAAAGGTGCAGTTCACTGATTGGATATTTGCCTGCAGACACTCGTTTCTTTCCTCAACATCTGCCTTTTCACATGTGAAACTAATAATAATACATTGAGGAGTTATTCAAATTCAAACAACTCAACTCAAGCTCATCTTTGCAGGACCTCTGTTGTAAGTAACCTTTTCCAATTCAGCAGCAAGCCGCGCTCTCTCTGTAGTGTACAGTCGCGGGAGTTCCTGTCTCGAAAAGTAATGCCGACAAGGGAAACTGTATCTGACTGGGATCAAGTGTTTTTAGCATACGTTTAAAGCCACGTTGTTCAACGACGGATATGGGTGCCATGTCCACCGCTATGTGAAATGCCACGCACTCTGTGATGTTACACCACCTTGCGCTCTGTCTTTCATATTCTACACTCCGCGTTATAGAATTGTGGAGATTAGTTGAGCTTTGGTTGGCAGAAACTTTCACGGCAATCACGGCAGTAGACATCTGTCTGTTGTTCGTCTGACGACTTAAAACCGAAGTATTTCCACATAATGGAGCCAGCTGTTCTTTTTTTGCAACAAGTTCTGTAACCTCCGGGCTGGTTGCGGGCGCCGCCATGTTGATTGAGACGACAGGCAAGGGGAGGGGGAACAAAAGCAAGGAGGCGCGGACGAGCACAGCACAGAGAAAGCAAACAAGAAAAGTGGCGAAAATTAAATATAGACTTTATATCGATATATACGATATGCCAGAATTCATATCGAGTTTAAAAAAAATCTCGATATATTTTAAATATCGAGATATCGCCCACCCCTAGTCACAAGCATGATTAATTTATTAAAAAAAACATTTTTTCATTTCTATTTATTTAAATGAAAAAGAAATGAGTGAAATGATTAAAAGCATGAACATCCATCACATTAACCAGAGAGATGATCATTTTACTGAAGAAAGAAAGGCAGAGGAAGATGCTAACTATCACAGAAAACGTCAAACCTCTGGACGCGCTGAAGGAAAGGTTGTAATGCGTTATTATGGTATAAATGAACCTTTGATTCGTTCCATAACTGAGTTCTTCTCTCGGAAAAAGACCCCAGCGCCGCAGCCTTCAGTAAGACACGACAATCCGGACGGATACCAACTGTGTATTCATTAGAATGTTACAGTAGTTAAAAAACTTATCTGTTAGAAAAGGTTTATATTTGTATTTCTTAAACAAATGTCTGCACCTGAAATAATCTTTGGTTTTATTCTGTAAAATACAATAGTCTCCTTCACGGTTTTTACTTATGTGTGACCTGAGACAAAAACCATCGCAGCCTCGAACTAATTACTGCATATTAATTAATTCATTTATTTATTTAGTTCCAATCTTTCTTTCATTAAACAAATCCAGGAACGTTTGTGGTTTATTCAGTCCTGTGTATTTATTCATTCGTTTGTTTATTTATTCCATTAAGATGCTAACTATCACATTATAGCTAACAATTCATGTATTAGTTTATTTAGAAACATTCATTTAACTGATTATTCATCATTCATCAATTAACTCATCCATCCATCCGTCCGTCTGTCGGGCAGAATTGCCAACTCGATGGGGCTCTGTCTTTTTTTTTTTTACGTACGATAATTCCGTATACCGCTGTAAGATGTGAAGGAGGTTTGACGGTATCAAAATTTATACCGCCCAAGCCTAGATGCGGTGTTGAAGCACATTATTCTTATAAGAGGAACATTAAGTGGTCGTGGCCACATCATCAGCTTATCAGACACAGCTAGTGAACTCCAACCGTGATAAAAAAAAAACTATTGTTAACTGATACGACTCGTTTCTTGAGTTTAAACCATGCATTCTTTTTGAAGAAAAATTTATGCTATTTGCAGTTTTTTTAGGGGGTCACAATATTTAAAGCCACATTAAATACTTTTTAAAACAGACCCTATAATATATAATAAATGTACACACAATGAAGCCTCTAAAAAAATCACAATATTATAAACAACATTTAATACTTTTTAACACATTACTTGCCATAAAGCATTTCCATCACGACATCACGTGGTACGGGGGAAACGGTGACGTAATGCGTTTTGCAAATCCTGCAATTTGAGGATCATGTACTGACACAGTAAACAAAAGTTTTTTTTTTTTTAGCATTAATACTAAAAAAAAGCGGAAGTGTTCTGATGTCACTGTAAAAAGGGGCCCATCAAACCCCTCAAATTGTTCAGGAGTAGGCTGTGTCCCAATCCAGGTTCTGAAAGCCTCCGGAGGGTTCTTCCTATCCAGCCTTTAAGGCTATGGCTTGGGAGGATCCTCCTAACCCCTTATTCTTCTTCTTCTCGTTTTTGGCAGTTTGCTTATGGTGCATTAGCGCCACCAGCTGGATCAGTAGTTTGGATCCCGAAATGAATGAATGAAAAGCTCTTGTATTATTAATATTTTTCTTTAAGTGATTCTTTTACATTTATGTTTTGTGTATAATAAATTTGTAAGATCATTGTAAGTTCTTTCGTTGCTTAATTTATTTTCTAGGGTTTATTTTTAATTGTTCTATTTTGTTCTTTTTGTCTTTCTTATTTGAATACATTGTATTAAAACATGCTCTGTGTTGTCGTTTCGATTACATTGGTCACATTTCCCACATTTATTTTCTATTTTATGTAATTTAAACCAGTATATTGTTCTAGCTTCATTCTGTTTTCATACGTTTTATAAACTCCTTCGTCTGCTTCTGAAAACATAATGACATCCATCAATACTTAGTTAACATTAATTTGGCTGCGTGTGGCGATGTTTACAATAAATGTTTAAAATAAAAAAAAATGTTTTACAATTCACTACCACCATTTAATGCTTGAATATACCGGTCTTTTATTTTTAAAAAAACGCATTTCTTACATGTAAATTCAAATTCTAGTGT
This sequence comes from Danionella cerebrum, assembly GCA_007224835.1. NCBI lineage: Eukaryota > Metazoa > Chordata > Actinopteri > Cypriniformes > Danionidae > Danionella > Danionella cerebrum. The sequence continues at coordinate 105,601 of SRMA01026461.1, forward strand.
GTTTGTGTTGATTGTAATGAAAAAAAAAAACACTGCAAAGCATTGTGGGATATCTGAGGCACGATGCATCCTCGGAATTCAGGAGAAAGTAGGACGCATTTCAAGGGTGCATTATAAGGGCCCTTTGAGTTTTGCCGAAATGAGACGGCCTTGGCGCACCGTTGTGACGTAAGTGGCCTTAAAATGCGCACTCGGGAGGATGTGCACTTCTGGATTGGGACATAGCCGTAGTGTTACTGGGTCTTTATGTTCAGGAAACACCTAATCCTCATCATCACATCATGAATTCGGGATCCGAGCCCAGAAGGGAAGACAGCGAGCGGTGTTATTGTTTTTCATTGTTTATGATCAAGCCAATCCCATTGAAACTGGTAATGTTACTTCATGCAATCCCTGATGGAGTACGAAGGCACAATACATTTAACCTCCTTCATGACGTGTGGCATACCTTTGTGGGCTGAGACTCTGACGTTATGTCCCTCATCCAGATGAAGGTCAACGATGTGATTTTCGCTGCGGGCAGTAGGAGCGTCTTTAGGTAACGTCACGTGCGTCATCTGCTGTCTCGCCCAAGAGGGTCCAGCAGCTACAGGGGAGCCCTGGGAGGACCGGTGTTTGGCAGCTGTGCTTGGGACTGAAGCGAGCGCGGTGCTCGTGGTCTGGACTCTTCTGAGTTGAAGTCCGACAGAAGCTGCCATGCAATCTCCGGCTCCCTGCAGCGCCCTTTGATTCGACTCTTTAGCGGTCAGGACGCTAATGTACTTGCGCATAGTTTTCATCTGGCACTGAGACGTCTCCAACATCCTCCTTATGTTCTCGTTCTCCTTTTCTTTAGCGCCAATTTCCCGCTTTATCTCCTCAAACTTGAGGCCGACCACACGGATCATCTCTCCCAGCACGGTCTCCACCGCGACGTTCACAGCTTTCTCGATAACAGCGCCCATCTGACCCCGCATCAGAGAAATGGTCAGATTCACATCCATGCTGACAGAAGCAGATGACATGAGGGTGGAAAACACGCCCCGCCTGAAAAACTTCGACCTTTTTAATGCGTTTTATTGTTATGCTGTATAAACGAAGTTAATCAAAGCTCTTCAGACGCTCAGCATACGTCCACCATTTTCAACGAGTCGAAAAAAACAAACGGAGAAGGAACCACTTCCGGTTCAGCTAGAGTCTCGAAGGGAAGTGAAGCTTGTCGAGAATCGCTTTTGCAGGACATTGGGTTCCGGCAAGATGGCGCACTGAGTAGTAACACAATTACGTGCTCTTGTACTTAATCCCGTATTTGTTTGGTTTGACTACTAATAGACTATTCTTACCTCTTAAATTTGTAAAATAAACATACTCTCCAGTCTTTGGAAACCATGAGTGATGTAGAAGACCATTCATATTCTATGGACATAACAAAAGAATCAAGCAAAAGAGAACGAGGTACTGAATCTGATCCACCCACACCATGCAAACCTCAAAAATGTAAAAAATCCAAAATACAGACAGAGAGCGTGGTGGATAATGAAGTGTCCAACTTGATAATATTGGACGCAATCAATTCTCTTGAAACCAAGGTCGATGCTCAACACGAGGAAATTAGCTCGCAAATGAAACAACACAGTGCGATGATTACTAGCGTCGCCAAATCCATCCAAATTCACGCACAGGAGTTAAAAGAAAGCAAAGACAAAATCAAAACAATAGAAAAACAAATTGAAACACTCACAGAAGTTAACAATGATCTAAAAGTTCGTGTGCTGGAAGAGGAACGGTTCAAAAGAAGGTGGTGTCTTCGTATAAAAGGTCTGAAGGAAAACCCCAGTGAACGTATAAGGGAAGATGTGATTCAACTTCTTGGCAGAATAACGCCCGAGTTTGCTGCTTCTATGTCGGAGGCGGTGGATGTTGTGCACAGGGTGGGAAGGAGAGAAGCCAGTCGTCCAAGAGAAGTGATCGTTCTCTTCACCCGCAGGATGGTCCGGGATGAAACATGGAAAAGAACCAAGGCATCGTCGATATGCAATGAAGCTGGTATCCGCTTTGCAGAGGACTTAACGAAGGAAGATAGACTTTTAAGACGTGAGTTATGGCCAAGAATCAAACAAGCAAGGAAGGAAGGCAAAGCGGCTGGATTTAGAGGTCCATTTGGTTACATTGATGGTAAACGAATTACCTGAGAGATATTGACTGTTTTGATTTGAGGTGAGATGGTCAGATATAAGATACGGGATCTTATTTGTTTTCTATCTTTCAAACGCATTTAGTCTGAGAAGAGTCAGACAGCACTTTTATTGTTGTTTATTTTATTTTATTTTATAGTATAGTTTATTGTTCACTTGTTCATGTTCACGTTAAAATCTAACATCTCATTTTCATCTTTGAATTGTAGGGGTTTAAAAGACTCTGGAGGAAGGCAATTTTTTTATTTTGTAAATCTCAAAAATCAAACTGTGTATTTTTACAAGAAACTCACTCGGAACAAACAGATGTTGTTTTTTGGAAAAAACAATGGGGAGATAACATGTTATTTAGTCATGGATCCAATCGATCTGCAGGTGTCGCTGTTTGCATGAATAACTGCCCTGGTAAAATTACTCACATGGCTGATGTGGAGGGTCACTGGCTCGCAGTAGTCTTGCACTTTGACGGAATATTTTTTATTTTGATCAATGTGTATGGACATAACGTTCGCTCACAGAATAGGGATCTTTTGGAAGCAGTAACAGACGTCATGAATAACCTCAAAACTAGGTATCCTACAGACTATATTTTAATTGGGGGCGATTTCAACATGACACCAGATGAATATATGGACAGATATCCTTCTACTTTTGAGAGGTTTCATATAAATCACATCGCTCAAGACTTCTGTTTATCAAATTCGTTGACTGATATATGGAGGAATTGCAACCCCACAGTTGGGCAATTTTCATGGTTCAAACCAAATGGCACTTCAAAATCCAGAATTGATTACTGGCTAGGATCGAATACTCTGTTAAGTTATGTAACTAAATGTAATATTTCAGGAGCCCCCTTAACTGATCATAGTGTAATTAGCTTAACTTTAGATCGAAAGGAAAATTCATTTAAATCTAAAGGATATTGGAAATTTAATGCAGACTTGCTACAGCACAATGACTTCTGTGTTTATATAAAAAAAATAATAGCTGAATTTAAAGTAAAAAAAATGCAAAGTGGTATTAAGTGGGAATATTTAAAACATAGGTTAAGAGAGTATTCTATCACATTTAGCAAAAATTTGATAAAAAAGAAACGGGAAAAGGAACTTAAATTGATTCAAGAGATCAATAAATATTGCTGTCAACCTAATATGTCTGATGAGGAGAAACAGAACCTTGCCAAGCTTCATTCTACTTTAGACGAATTCTACATAAAAAAGGCAAAAGGTGCGTATGTGAGGTCCAGGGCCAGGTGGTTGGAAGAGGGGGAAAAAATAGTTCATATTTTATTAATCTGGAAAAAAGACGTCAAGAACGTAATTCGATCAATAGTTTAATTGTAAATCAAGTAGAACATTCAGATCATAAAACAATAGCACAGGAGGTATTTAAGTATTACTCTGTAAGGTTGTGAATAATTATATATATATATATATTTATATACAATAACATTTGTGAATGTGTAAATAACTCAACAGAAATCTAACAGTGTTGCAAGGAGATAAACCAGGGGGGTTGAGACTCTCGACCACTCCCTGTGCTTTGTGTTGCAAAGGTGTTAAAGCGATTACCATCCGCATCTGTGAATACTTTGGTTATCAATGGCGTCTGCCTCTGAAAATACACCAGATTCGATTACTTCGTCTCTGAGGAACACCATATATGGTCACGTGGTCTCTCAAACATGCTGTCTGATTTACATTTCAACTAGACCCTCCCGTGGAAGTGGACTTGGATCGGGATGGTATTTGAGGAAGAACGCAAGAGGAGAGTGCATTTCTCTAATTATTAACACTTATTAATACATAGTTTACTATAGCTTTAATTAAAGCTAATGATAAAGGTAAACAATAACCTTCTTATTAAAATATGGAGTCAGATTAAAGTTAAATTCAATAATTAAAGTTCCCGCAAGCTCTGAAAGACAGACCACGGCTGAAACCTTCATCCATGGTTGAAACCCGTTTTTGGATCAACCCATGGACCAGCCTTACAACTCTAAATTATATTCGTCATCATTCTCCCCCAGTAACTCTAATTCCTTTTTTCAGTTGATAAAAGATCACATCCCTGTGATTGATAGTGTATATAAAACAGTTTGTGAAGCAGACATAAATATACAAGAACTTGATGCAGCTGTCAAAGAAAGTAAATCTGGTAAATCACCAGGCCCAGATGGTTTAACCATAGACTTTTATACATTTTTTTGGGAGGATCTAAAATGTATTTTGTTGGAAGCTTTACAGGAGTGTATAAGGAACAATGAACTTTTACCAACTATGAAACAGGGCCTTATAATTTTGTTACCAAAACCAGGCAAAGACAAGAGATCATTAGACAATTTACGCCCCATAACACTTCTAAATACAGATTATAAAATATTTACAAAGACTCTGGCTTCCAGACTGAAAACAGGAATAACTCAAATCATTAGTGAGACCCAGTCAGGATTTATAAAGGGTAGATCAATCCATAATAATATTAGATTAGTTTTGGATTTAATTGATTATAGTCATTTAGTAGAAGAAGATGGGTTTATTTTATTCTTGGATTTCTATAAGGCCTTTGACATGGTGGAACACTCTTTTATTTTTCAAACTCTCGATCACTTTGGTTTTGGTCCAAAATTTATAAATATTATAAGAATGCTCTATAAGGATATTAATAGCTCTGTAGCTCTTACTCGTGGCACGTGTTCAAGATTCCCGGTTAACAGAGGGATAAGACAAGGGTGTGGTTGCTCACCTCTACTGTTTATCATGGTCGCAGAATTGTTATCTATTTTAATCAAAATAGGAAACATATCAGGTATCAATATAGGAGGGAAGAAATTTATTATTAGTCAATTTGCTGATGATACAACCCTTTTTCTAAGTAATGAACAGCAAATACCCTTAGCACTCCAGTCAATAACATCTTTTTCTAAAGCTTCAGGTTTTGTAATATAGATAATAATACCCCTGCTTTTTGTTTATTTATTTATTTTTTTTGTTTTGCCTTCTTGCATTTGTTAAGATCTTATTTATTGTTCTTTTTTTTTCTCGCTCATGTGTATCCTCAGTCTTTGTATATGTGTTTTAGGTTGAGAATGCCTTTCTGTGTAATGTTCCTAAGCATTTAATAAAAAAATAAAATAAAAAAAAAGCTTTTGCAGGACATTTGTATTATTAAAAAAAAACCCAATAAGTATTATAAAACAATTATATTTATATGAATTCAAGAAATACCTACAGGGTGAAAGTCCTTCATATTTTTAAACACTATCATATTCTTTTTATTAACTTGTAACAGATTTTTCCAGATATTAAATTTCAATTGGAAAAAATAGCTTTTTTTCCTCATGAATAAAGACATTTTCATGTAAAATAAAGAAATTGACTACACAATTTATCACTTTATTTCTATTCTCACAATAACAGACATCTTTTAAAGGGCCATGAGGACCCGTTTTCCTAAAACAAGATCCTGCTCTGAACGTCTAAGTGGGAGGGGCTAACCGTCCAGTGGGGAGGAGCTGCAGTCACGTGATGCACCATACTAATAGGTGCGTTCGACTTCATGCGGCGCTGCGCAGACCGATCGGCGGCTGACTTGAAGTAGTGCATGCCGGTTAGAAATTCTGTCCGACTTGAACCGGCGCTGACGTCACGTGACGTTCACGTGTGGCATCAAAGTAACGCGAGAGCGTTTCGATAACAGCCGGCTTGCTCAGCCAGAGCAGCGTTTTAGGAGCGACTGCGCCAGGATATGATGACGTCACAGCTTCTCCTGATTGGCTACATTCACCACATGACGATGATCACGTGTGTTTCGTGCTTCAATCCATACAATTGCATAACAAATCAATTTGCATGCCATTTCGTAAATAGTTTATGATCGTTTGACTGCAGTACATTTTTCCCTTAAATTATTTTTATTGGATTTGTGCATAAGTTTATTATTGTCCTTTTTTCATACAGACCACCTATAGTATTCAGCTGCATATTTGAGTAATATTTTTTTATGGAATAACTAAAATGTCAGTAATTTAATGTAATGTGGTCAACATTGATGCTGAAATCTGTAGTAGCTGCTTCACTTGCATGTGCTGCATTGTGCTAGTGTGCATTGTCAATTGAAAAATACAACATTCAGATCACTTTTATACACTGGTATAAATTATAATAAAGACATATACATTGTGCCTGTGCATCTATGATTTTTCTTGGTGGTTTTTCTAACCTGCCCTTAGCTAACTGAAGGTAACAGTTAAATGTAAAAAAAAATACATACCACAGAACACAACATAACTACAAAATTATACTACATAACTACAATCTGAATCAAACTACAAAAAACCACAGACTAATTCCTTATAATGGTCATTCAAGTTCAATGTTTTTAGTTTATTAAAACTTGTTTATGCCATAGATATCACATACATTCTAAACCACAAAAATTACAAACAGACAACCACTTAAATCAGACAAATTGAAATATGTTAAGTGTTAATCTGTTAAGCGCACATATATGTTCATTCTGCTGCATTTCTTCCAACAGAAAAGGTATTTCTATAACTTCCAGTTCATCTGCGACAAAGTAGGCAAATGCCACGTGACCTCCCATGTTTCGGGAAGCAACGAGGTTCCCAACGTGTCCGACTTGACGGCTTCGTTTTCAGCTCCTCCCCGGCTACTTTCGGCTAATCTCGCCGATCGGTCTGCACAGCGTTGCATGAGCTCGAACGCACCTAATATTAGAAATACATTAGTAGCTGTGTCCCAATCCAGGTTCTAAAAGCCTTCAAAGGGTCCTTCCTACCCTGCTTCAAAGGCTGCGGCTTGCGAAGTCCTCCGAAGGCTGTATCTTCTTCTTCTACTTTCGTCTGTTCCCAGTTACTGTTCTGTACACCTTTCCTTTGATTCTTGTTGACACTCTTCTGTCACACAACACCCCTGACACTTTTCTCCACCCACTCCAACCTGCCTGCACTCGTCTCTTCACCTCTTTTCCACACTCCCCATCGCACTGGACTGTTAATCCCAAATACCTAAACTCCTGCACCTTCTTGACCTCAGCCCCCTGTAACCTCACTGTTCTATTTCCCTCCCTCTCGTTCAAACACATGTATTCTGTCTTCTTTCTAGAGCTGGCCTCCAACTTTCCAGGCGTTCCTCTGCTCTCACTACAAATCACAATGTCATCTGCAAACATCATTGTCCACGGAGATTCCTGTCTGACCTCATCTGTCAACCTGTCCATCACCATAGCAAATAAGAAGGGACTCAAAGCTGATCCTTGATGTAGCCCCACCTCCACCTTGAACTCCTTTGTCTGACCTACAGCACATCTCACTGCTGTAATACTCCTCTCATACATATCCTGAACTACTCTGACGTACTTCGCTGCCACTCCTGACCTCCTCATACAGGACCATAGCTCATCTCTCGGTACCCTGTGATACAGTTTTTCTAAATCCACAAAGACGCAGTGCAGCTCCTTCTGACCATCTCTGACCATTCTCCATTAACATTCTCAGAGCAAAAATTGCATCAGTAGTGCTCTTCCTGGGCATGAAGCCATACTGCTGCTCACAAATATCCACTTCCCTTCTTAACCTAGCTTCCACTACTCTTTCCTAAAGTTTCATTGCCTCTATAGTTTAATATCAACTTTATTCCTCTATAGTTGTTAACTCTGCACATCACCCTTGTTCTTAAAACCTGGCATTAGGACACTTCTCCTCCATTCCTCAGACATCTTCTCATTCTCTAAAATCCTGTTGAATAACCTAGAAAGGAACTCCACTGCTATCACTCCTAGACACTTCCACACCTCCACAGGTACGTCATCTGGACCAAGGCTCTTCATTCTCTTCATTCCACTCTTCATTCTCCTCAGAGCCTTCCTCTTCCCTTCCTTTTCAACTTCCTGCTCTACAATATTCACCTCTTCCTCCCTTCTTTCCCTCTCATTCTCCCCATTCATCAACTCCTCAAAATACTCCTTCCATCTTCTCTCAGCACACTCTCCTCACTTGTTAACACCTTTCCATCTCTATCTTTAATCACCCTTATCTGTTGCACATCCTTCCCATCTCTGTCTCTCTGTCTCGCTAATCTATACAATTCCTTCTCGCCTTCCCTCGTGTCTAACCTGGTATACAACGCATCATAGGCGTTCTGTTTGACCTTTGCCACCTCTCTCTTCACTCTGCGCTGCGATTCCTTGTAGTCCTGTCTACTTTCTTTAGTCCTTTCAATGTCCCACTTCTTTTTAGCTAGCCTCTTCCTCTGGATGATGTCCTGTACTTCCTCATTCCACCACCATGTTTCCTTATCTTCTTTCCTCCTTCCAGCTGACACACCTAGCACCTTTCTACCTGTCTCCCTGATCACTTCTGCTGTAGTTTCCCAGTCATCTGGAAGCTCTTCCTGACCACTGAAGGATAATTTAGGTATCTCCCAATAGTTTCATTTTCTCTAATTATGTGGTGTATTATGTTATAATTATGAGTATTAAGTGTAATATTAAACTGAGAGAATAAACGAGTGATAATTGTGTATTTCTTTTGTTACTTGAATTTATTCAATAGGATATTTTTATAGACCTGTGTTATCACCCCGAGTGCCTTTATCTCTGTGCAGAGGATTAAGACAGTCCACCATTACAGGAAGTGAACGGCTCACGTCCAAAAGGCCAGACGCAAACGGAACTACGATCCAACTAATTTGTATTTTTTAAGAACATTTATAAGGCCATGCCACAAGGGAGGGGTGTGAGCTAATGCATTGCGACAGGAGCTTGACACAAGTTTGTTGTGTAATGCAGTTAGAACACCCAGATATATCTGTAATGTGTTAGTACTCCTACCTCCACTCTTGTAGGTAACTCTATGTTCCTCCCTCTTCTGGAAATAAGTATTAACTACAGCCATTTCCATCCTCTTGGCAAAGTCCACCACCATCTGTCCTTCTAGGTTCCTTTCCTTAACACCGAACCTGCCCATCACCTCCTCATCACCTCTGTTGCCCTCACCAACATGCCCGTTGAAATCTGCTCCCACTACTACTCTCTCTCCTCTGGGAACACTCTCAATCACCTCATCTAACTCACTCCAAAATCTCTCCTTCTCTTCCAACTTACAGCCTACTTGTGGAACATAACCACTCACTACATTCAACATCACCCCTTCAATTTCTAACTTCAAACTGATCACCCTGTCTGACACTCTTTTCACCTCTAAAACATTCCTCACAAACTCCTCCTTCAGGATCACTCCTACCCCATTTCTCTTCCTATCCACACCATAGTAAAACAGTTTGTATCCCCCTCCAATACTACGCGCTTTGCTACCCTTCCACCTGGTCTCCTGCACACACAGAATATCTACCTTCCTTCTCTCCATCTGATTTGATGACTCGCATATTTGGTTTTCAGCATGTCTTATGCCGGATGCCCTTTCCTGACGCAACCCTCTCTATTTATCTGGGCTTGGGAATTGCACAGAAGTCACTGGCTTGAAACCCCTCTGGCTAGATTTTTATGGTAGTAAGATTCACAATGGTATTTTTATCTCTTTGGACATTTATCTCAAAAATTTTTTATCAGAATACATTTTTCTGTTTTAAGTGTGAAGAAAAAAAGAAAACAGCTGTAATTGATATTACCAAAGCATGGGCCTGGCTACAAAGCAATAAAGAGCTATTCAGCGGAGAGGTGGTGATGCCTGCATTTGTTTGAATGTCTGACGAAGAACACGTAAAGCTCCTGGAAGAGGCTTCTAGAGGGGAAACAGACAACCTGAGGGATACTAGCGCCTTTATTTTTGACAAGCAGTGGATTGATTGCCTGTTGTAATTCTGTACCGCCCTCCCATGGAAGGGAAGTCCCATAGTTGAAACATAGACAGACTCATTTAATATGTGTGCTTTGTTGGAAAATACCCCTTACTTTCCCTCTCAGGTGAAAACTCGGTTTCAGGCAGAATCCAAGATAACAATTTATTGAGAACAGATAGATTAACACAAATGAGATATATAAGCAGACTGGATGGCTCAATGAGAAAACACAAGTATTCTTGTTCCTTTCTCAGTTCCACACACTGCTGGAAGGCTCCACTCTTTTTATTAAGGGGTATGATCCTGGTCAACCGAGAAGCTTTGGTTGAGGATTAAGGATAATGAAGCATGTATTCAACAGTCACACTTGATAGATCACCAGCTCCCCCGGCCACTGGCAATCCCACTGGCATCCTTTTCAAAGAATACATGGAATTAAATATGGTATTAAAATAATTAATGATTATATATCTTGATAAATGATTGACAAAATTGTATAATCCTTCAGTTTGCCTTCCATTGTAAAGTCATATAAGAGGGAGTTTAAATGTTAAAATTAAATTGTTAGAGTTTAAAAATTATTTGTCAAATTGAGAGTATAATTTCAAGCAAACAATTCAAATATGTTTTAACATCTGCATGTATAATGAAAGAGAATTATTTACATACAAATCTAAGTAACCTATACATATATTCAACTTGAACAAGTAAAATAATGATGCATTTAATATGAAAGGTTGACAGGCTACTGCAAAATGGAAATAGTTGAGTTGGTGTGTGCCATACTGATTGGAAAAATATTCAAATAACACTCATTTTTACACATGGTGATAAGTGAAATAAGTCATATTTTAGTGTTGGAAAAAATCCCAAAAGAAGAACACAGACACCACAAATCCAATTGATGTCAATATTAATTCCCTATTTTGACATACTAAGTTTGGTACCTATTTTTGATCAAGGAGATTAAGAGCATATGGAGACGCAAAGCATCATAGAGAGAGAGAAGGAGAGAAGAGCATCAGAACACCAGAATGGAACACTGTGCTGTTACACACTCTGACCGACTGCAAAAACACATTGTGTAAAACTAAACTCTAAAAGTTTAAGACTTATTTTAACCCAAACAAAGGGTGGCTACAGGGACTTAGTCAGAATAACGGAAAAGAGAACAATAAAAGCAATGACTAAGCAAAATGTCACAGTGTCTCAGCTCCCTATAAACGCTGAGTACATCTCTGGATCAAAAAGCTTATAATTGATCATCAGTAAGGAATGAGAACTAATAGAACTGAACAGACACAGTTAAAAATGCTTTTGGTAAATCATACATTTAGTATCTACATCACATGGAGTTATGAAATAACATTTAATATTTTTTCTAACATTTAGATAAGCACCTACAAATGTAAAATGAATGATAATACGTCACTCCTTCTCGTTCTTGGACTACTTTCTAGTGGTAGGAAGTTCGGATCATTTTTCGGACTCGGTTGTCTGAGTCTCATTCAACAAAAAGAACAAAATCTTTTTTTCAAGTCATTTAGTTCATTTTAGTAAAATAGCGATTAATATTGTGTGCTTCTTCCCTTCTACTAACGTTACATACACAAACATAAATCACACTGCACATAAAACAAAACTATAATGGTATGGTAGGAAAAAAAAATATTTCTTAAGCCTACCTGAGTCTTTTAGTCTGGTTCACCTCACCGCTGATCGGTGTTCTTTAGGTTTAAATCTCCTTCGTTCGACACATTACTTCTCTCTGATGTTAACGTGTGCAGTCTGTTCACTCAGTCCGGACTGAGTCCTTTTTTTTCCACTCCGGACTGGGACTGAGTCCTTTTGTCACGTGACCGCTCCGTATATTAATAAACGCAATATATGAGCCGGTACTCGAAAATATTAGTTCTTTTTTCAAGTCCATTCGTTCTTTTCTGTTTCTGGCTCATACTGCATTGGTTAACAAACCGAAAAGAATGATAGGACTTGGAAAAAGAACTGGTCTTTTCTGGTTCCGGCTCAAGACCGCACCGTAATGTTAACCAATGCAAAATGAGCCGGAAACAGAAAAGAACGATAGGATTTGGAAAAATTACTTTTCGGAAACAGAAAGGATTAGTATTTTTTTTCGAGTCCTTCGGTGTGATGTATGTGTGTCACTATGCAAACATGACATCGCTAGAAGTATGCGTTTGACCAATAGCGCGGCTTTATTAAGGAACTCTCACATGTGTCCGCATACACATACACATTGTTACCAAAATTTCTCCTGTGCTTGCTTCCGTCGATCACATATGACGTCACAGTCTTTTCAAACCATGTACACTACATTTGGGTCTTTTCGTTCTTTTGTAATTAATAGTGAGCAGGTTACGCTTGAAAAACCACAAGGATGTTGCACATGCGCCACTGACACGATTCGTTCCTACGGAGTCACATTAAAGACTCGTTCAAAAAGAACGAATCGTTCATGAACGACACATAACCACTCTTTTCATCAGTTTTTACACTGTCAGTACACAATCAGCAAATTGCACGATTTGCCAAACGTCACGGTTTCCTTACAAGCAGTGTCGCAATAAAAATGCTTTACGGCAAGACAACGTATCATAGTTAAAAACAAAAGAACGTTAACTTTTTATGCAGCCATCTGGCAGTATTTGACTATTGAGTGGTGGATGCGGCGGTAAAGCACATTATTCTTATAAGAGGTACATTAAGTGATCGTGGCTATGAGAGTCATATCATCAGCCTGTCAGTAATAACGTCTAATATCAGACACAGCTAGTGAACTCCAACAGTAATAAAAATACTATTGTTAACAGATACGCCTCATTTTTCGTGTATTTACACCATGCAATTTTTTCGAAAGATAAATTACAGTTTCTCATGCAGAGTAATTCTGATATTGGCCACCAAATTGAATTACAGCTATCTAATTACAGCAGAAGATGTTGCTTAACAATATATTTGTGCATTTTTAATTGTACTGAATTAATTGTCTTTCAAGTATTGATTACATGCAGGCTACTTAATAATACTGTGGTACCCCGAGATACGAATGCTTCAAGTTACGAAATGTTCGAGGATACAAAAGGTCTCGCGGAAATTTTTTTGCTTCAAGATACGAAGGGCTATGTGGGTTTGGATTTTTTTTCTCACTAAATAATAAAAACATTCATTTAAAAACTGCATTTTGTGTTTACTTGTGTTATGTTTGACTAATATTAAAATATGGTTGATGATCAGAAACATTTTGTGTGACAAACATGCAAAAGAATAAAAAGGCAGGAAGGGGGCAAAAAAAGGCAGTGGTTTTCACACCACTGAATCTGCAATTAGATTGTTACTAGTCTAAATTCAATTAGATATATCTCTAAATGATTTATGACTAGCCAAAATACAATAGTAATATCTGCAATTAGATTTGTGACTAGTCATAAATGATTTTGAGATATCTCTAATTATACCGCAGATATCTTTAAAAGAGTTACGCCTAGTAAAAATATGTTTAGAGATATATTTGCGCCCAATCCAAATATATTTATTACTAGTCAGAATACATTTATTCCTATCTTTAAATGCATTTGCGGAGTCAGGTCAGATGTTTAAATGTTTAAACTGCTTGCCATACACGTTATGATCTTCTGGACCTTCGCTGCCAAAAAAATAATGAAACCGGACCTTCCATCGAAACATCACGTGGTACAGGGAAACCGTGACGTTTGGCAAATCGTACAATTTGCGGATCTTCTACTGACATTTGCCGTAACTGGTGGTTGGTTGTTATCGAAACGAGTGCGTTCTACGCGTGACGTCATCGTGTCGAACACAGAGCAGCTTCTGAAGTGTTTCACGTCACGTTACGTCACGACAGCACAGCTGTCTGGAATTACTTTCATTCAGTCCAGAGACAGAACCGAAAGAAACAGCAGAGAAACATGCCCGGCGTTAAGCAGCAGAGAAGAATCGTGTGGCCGGTTGCTCCAGACGGTTTCATCCCGAACTCTGTCGTTAAGAGTTTGGCTCCATTTCCACGGTCCAGAAACCACACGGAGCCCGAAACGAAGTCCCGTGAGGTCTGCGGCGGCAGTCCGAAACAACGGAGTTTGTTAAACCTGTTGCTCTGGAAGAAAGTCTCCAAAAAAGAAGAGAGCGAGGAGACGAGTGCAGCAGCAGAAACTCAACGTTTGTCTCGTCAAAACAAAGAGTCAAAAGTCAAAGCAGCTGCTCTTCTGCCCCAGAACAAACGCACACCTAAGAGAAAAACAGAATCTCCTGCTGCAGCTCACCATGTGTCTCCTGAACAGCAGAAAGAGGATGAAGAGCTGATGGATGCTGCTCGGGTCACGAAGGATGCTGTACAGCTTGAGGAGGGAGATGGGGAGAAGGTGGAAGATCCTCTGGCCAAAAAGAAGTTGATGAAACCTAGGAAAGACGAAATCACCAAGACTCTCGAGGCTGCTCCTGTGAGTCCAGGGTTACGAAAAGCTCTTTCCAGGGTCTGCCAGATGGAAACCGTTCCGCAGGTTCCCGACAAAGTGGGCTTGAATGTTCTTGAGGTGAAGGCTCTAAAGCGGCCTGCAGGGAGCAAGCTGGATTCCTGTTTAAAGAAGCACAAGTCACGCGGTCCAGTCCTTCCTATGGCTGAAAGAAGACCTAAGTCTGTCCTCATGTATCTTTATAATAGATCAAAGGAAGACGAAATGAGCAATAGAATATAATAAAAGTTACAGAAACATGTGATTAGTCTGTGTTTATTTCATACTTGTCCTAATATTACTTTGTGCCATCAAAATATTTATGAAGGAATTGTTCTTGTTTTAAATCTCTATTTGACCTGGGAATTTAATCTATGACGAATTGCTCAATTAGAAAGGGTAAGTTATATTCCCCCTGCGGTGGACTGGGGTACCCCATGGTGTGAGCTGGAGATTGGCACCGGCAGTCCCCCGTGGTCATTAGTACAGCGCCATCTGGCTGCAGAAAAATGCCGGCTGTGGACTGCAGCGGCTACACCACTTCCCCAACCTCTACCTCATCCTGCAATGTTCTTTTCCTGTATTTGTCAATGTGCTTGATTGCAGATGGCTTTTTTTAACCTGCTACACAGTGCTCTTTTTTGGAAGGACAATGCGGAAAGGCTCTTTTTTAAACTAATTTACCTAAAGTATATCCATTTTCTCAGTTTCTCTCTAAATATGCTACCTTTCAACACTGGCCTGTCCCCACCCTGTCTATGTCTGTGGCCAGAGGGGTCCCATTTCGCTACATGTAACAGTGTATGTGACAAATGAAGGCTATCTACTGCTACTACTACTACTACTACCCCAAAAGGGATTAAGCGGGTTGGGCAATGACGGAATAAAAGTTTACTTCACTTTTGTTTTTGCCTGCTGCCTCCAACACTTGCAGGAACCTGCTCTTCAGCTAATTGTGAAGATTTGTTCAGGTGTTACTGGAAGATCGCTCAAGCTTCAGGTCTTCTCCATCGTTCTGGCTGTTGGTGATGCAGCAGATTCTGCCATGAGCATGTGTAGCCGTTGTGGTGGGGGTGTTTTACATGGAGACAAGCATCTAAAATATTTTCATCCAAAAGTTTTATTAGCAATTTCACAGCAAAATAAAAACATGTTAGCATGCAATGTTTAAATCCACATGTTCATTTTGATTGTGAAGTAGATCATTGTGCTATTCATGAATCTCTCCATGTTTGAGACCAAATACAAAATTGACCAAAATTAAAACGGCTTTCGAAAAAAGAGTCGTGTTATATTGCAGCGCTAACATGAAAAGGACAAATTCATTATCCCAGTCCTCAACAAAATATTATTACATGACTTTAAAAGAAAAGGCTGTAACTGATCTCATGACAGTCATTCTGTAATTAACCAATGCATTGAGAATTCATTCAAAAACACATGTTGAAGACCCGCTTCGATCAGGATTGTGCTCGCAGAGTTTAACAGGATTCCTTTGTACCAAACACTTATACAGACACACATTATTCACTGAAGACAGAGCATTGGTCCTCTACAAGGAAAGCGCCCATCAAAACTAATTTCTCTCCTGTGGAAAAATGAGAGAAATCAGATGAAATGAGGAAATAAAATGTCTAACCCTCAAGACTATGTTCACTTGAGTTAAGCACAGCTTCTGGATTAATATTTAGCACATTTTCCGGATTTAGATCAACTGCAAAGTCCAGGTTGGTTCAGTATTCATTTGGAACGTTGGAGAGATGGAATAACAGCAAAATATTATCGTAACCGTATGCGCAGTTTTAGTCTTAACTCTGATTCGATTAAAAGGATCGTCTGGCTTCCAACCAGCTAAGGAGAGCTCGGAGTGATCATGTGCGTCTCATTTAGGTTGAAGCTAAACTGTGCTGCCCATCAGGACTGACTTTAGACTTGCCTGAATTAAAAGCGATGGACAGTCGCTCCACTCAACTCTCAAATGTGGGAAAATGTTATTGTCAGCCCTTTTAGTAAGAATCAAATTAGATTCAAAGGGTTTATTTGATCTTCTTCAACAGTCAGGTGTTCTGTGTTACCTTGCAATCATAAAGTTCAAAATCAGCCGGGGATCAAATACATCTTTCACACACTGTTCACTCTGATTCTAATGAGAATTGTGGCTCATGTCTCGGTGGTAATCGTGTTTCTGCTTCTTGTGCATGTCCACATAGAGTGTGTTTTCTTGTTCACGACGTTTCACACTCCTCTGCAAGAGATTGAACATTCTCATTAAAAAATATTCACAGAAACAGTTTTTTTTTTCTCTTAGCTACACACACACTGACGACAGAGAAAGGCCCTTACCTGCATTGGCACATAGGTCATCGTGTCAGGATTCTCTTGTTTTAGTGCCAGCTGAAGAAAAGCAATAATGGCTTGAAATTTAACAAGTCAGAAATTGTGAGAAATCTGCTGACGTCAATGTGACTTTGCCAATAGATTTAGCAACTTTTTAGCCCCTCTGGCATTTTTTTTTGTACAAATTTATCAACAAATCAATAAACTTTTTCTCGGGTTCTCACTTTTAGCAGGCTCTTCTAATGGAGCAGCGATGGTGATCTTCACCTGGCGAAAACTCACTCGTCACACTCAGAGTGCTTAGCAGAGCACCGACTGTACCGACTGTACTTTTAAGGGTTGAATAAAAATATCTCACTATCTACTGCAAAATCAGTGCAGACATTAACTTTGCATACAAGTCATGAATATGCAAATCTATAACCAATAGGTGAGTAACCGAGGAGTAGTTTAGAATCTTTCCAAATGAAAATCTCAGACCATTTCCGGAACAAATCTGGGCTAGAAATGAAGAGATTGAATGTGAAGTCAATTAAAAATAGAGATTCTTTGAGTAATCTCTATTTCAAGAGCCCTCAAAGTCATTCATTCATTCATTATAATTATAATTGCTGTAGAATAAATATTTGTGCTTTCTATACTAGCACTGTTATTAATTTTCTAAACCTTAAAAAAAATCGTATTCATCTCAGAATTTTTGGCCTCTGCAAAACGCACCTTTTACACCTGTTGCACCCACAGTCAAGCTTCCGCCACACCCCTTTTGGGACTTGTAGTTCGGGAATCATGGATTACGTAGTGTGTAATAGCCGCCAGTCACAAGTCAAATAGAACGGCATGAAGATGTTCAAATGAGAATTAAGATTTTTCGGTGTGAGAAAGGGGCATAAATAAAGACCAAAGTGTCATCAGTACTTCACAAGCGAATGAATCCACTATAAACGTACAAATATTAATGCACTTCACGCAGTTCAGTGCCTGTTATGCTAGCGCTCTCTCGTGCTGTTAGTATTGTAGGGGTTTTAAATCGGGAATGTGTTTATTGAATCTAACAGTGTTTCGTTGACATTATTAACGATTTCAGGTGTTTGTGCAATGCTGGGTTGGTTAGCATAACCGCTATAACAATATCGGCTCTTGGTTTTCGCTAATAAAACACAATCACATCCATTAAAATAAACAGAACAATAACGAGTCTTACCCTCGATCTGATGAAGATAGCAGTAAGAATAGCACTGTAGAGCGAGAGCATGGTCATGATCAGAGCACAGACGATCAGATAAAGAAACTTTGGTGTGGGGTCCTTGTCAACGGTTTGGTTATTGCAAGAGCAATTGCTTTTCTGTACTGCCTTGAAAGTGCTTTTACAGCCTTAAAACAAAATGACTTAAAGTTAAAGTCCGAAACTGCTTTTGGGGAGCACTGTACTGGATGTGATGTGGTTAACTTACCTCTGAAAAGCTTCACTTGAGGTCCTTCTTTACGTTTGACAGGAAATGGTTTTGTTTTTGTGATCTCACAAGAGAAAAGGCCATTGTTTAAACCTTTGGGATTCTTCAAAGTGAAGGTGAATTGTTTGTTGTTGTACTGCCACAGACAAGTGTTGTCCGTGTCTGAAATCTGACAAACATATTCACCGTCCTGTTTTAGCTTGGCCTCAGCTTGAAATTTTTCGTTCCCATCCATCATGCATGTGACACTGACTGAGCCGTCGTCATTGAGTATGTGGTTGAGAGGCTCCCTCACGCTCCAGTCACAGTCCACTGCGAGGGAACAGAGAATATCTCCTTGTTCAATTATGTATCAAAGATTTTTTATTTAATTTGTTCTTTATTGCTGAGTGTGGGTTTTTATTTTCATGCGTTGTTAAGATAAATTAAAGAAACTACGAATTTTATCTTTTTATTGAAAACATTTTTTTTGCTACGTGTTCATAATCAATGGTAGGTTTGTTTCAACAGAGAGAAACAGAATAACAGATTTGGGTTTTTCCAAGGAAGTATTTTGTCAGGTGCTCTGGTGTGGCAACTAGAACCTTCATCTCCCTTCCAGATTTGCTATTGGATCAGGGTCTGGAGACTGGCTTAGCCAAACCAGGATCTTTACGTGCTTCATCTGTACTCACTCTTTTCATGATGTTTGTTATTTGGTTAAATACTCATCTATGAATTCATTTCATGGATTTGCTGCGATAATAAGCCTTCATTTGTTTTGGCAGGAGAGCATGAGAAGGCAGGTAGCTTTTTAAGTAGGGGTGCCTGAAGTGGACAAAGTCTTGTAAGGGGAACCAAGCGGCAACTGTAACTAAAACTTTAAGACAAGGGTGGATTTTGCTCCACATGCCTTGAATGTACTTCCACTTGTCAAGAATTTCTGCAGGCAATCAATAAAAATGTTTAGTTTAACTAGTACATGGGAAGCTATATCAAAAAGAGCACAAACAAAACATCTTGGATTTGAGTTTGGTCCAAATTGCTAGTTTCAGAGGAACATGTGAAGAGCTGAATAAGCACAGTCTTACCGTAGTGAAGACAGAGAGAGAAGCTGAGCATGAGCACAGAGAAGCTGTCAGGCATGTTGTCGAATCGTCGTCAGTTCGATGCTCTGATGCTGGACCAAGATGTTTTTGCTGGAGTCCTTAAACACAGGAAGTGTGTGGGTTAGTGATCGGTGTCAGCTGCATGATTGTCTCCACGTACAGTAGTGTATGAAGATGAGGAGACCTCTACACATTGTTATAAATACAGTAGAGGGAATGAATTACATTTGTGTCTTTATTCATGATTTCATTCCATGGTGTTCAGGCTGAAACACGTCTGACCTGGCAGGAAGTGAGTGGACTACTTTCCTGTAAGTTGTAGAAAGGAAAATGTTTGTATGTGCTGATTTGTGGGGTTTA
The DNA here is from genome assembly GCA_007224835.1 of Danionella cerebrum. NCBI lineage: Eukaryota > Metazoa > Chordata > Actinopteri > Cypriniformes > Danionidae > Danionella > Danionella cerebrum. The sequence continues at coordinate 125,318 of SRMA01026461.1, forward strand.
TTCTGAAATTGTCAACAGACAAGAAGTTGAGTGTCATATTATTATAAAGTGTCATTTAATTAGGACAATTATACCACTGTCCCATTTACTGTGGCCTTTAGTTATGGTCCCGATGCAGTTTTTGCAAAACAAGTCACATTTTGCCACATCCTGCTGAATCATCAGCATAGAGGCGAGAGAAAAGCAAGTTATTGTGACTCATGTTCTGTTTTTTGTGATTGATGGCTGAGCTTCACACAGAAGTGAAGTGTGAAGTCTCGCTTTCATGTTTGCTGAAATGATGTGGTGAGGACGGTTTGCATATTACGAGAAAATCATTTGTCTTGTTATATTTTAGAAAAACAGCCTCGAAAAACATTCCGTTGTGCCGATTAGTAACAGAAATCTTAAAAACCGAAAGCTTCACTTTAAACTCTTCTTTTAAAAATGTACTTTTCACTCTCCAGGGGAGTGAACATATGATGTGGTGTTTCCTCCTCTGGATATAAGTCGTGAATTTATGTCATTATTTATTTCTCCCATGCTCCATTCATTCATTTTCCTGCACCCTTTCGGGGTCACAATGGGGTGAGAGGCGGGGTACACCCTGGACAGGTCGCCAGTCCCATGGACCAGTTCACATAAATTACATCAGGACAGGAGATTGTTAATAGAGAGGGGTAAGAGAAGAAAGGAAGTAGGTGAGGAGGAAAGAGTAAGGAGTGAGAAGAATACATATTGGAAAAGATTACAGCAGTTATGTGTATATATATATATATATATATACATATAAATACAAAAATCACAGTTTGCAGATACAGAACAGTTAATGATCTATGCGGGATAACAATAAGGCCATTTATAACACAGATGATAGATCATGAATGAGGAGTGAACAGAATCATACGTGTCACATTACGATCTGATCTGAACGAGACACACAGACAAATTAAATAAATAAGTGACTGTAGTATGAAGTGCCTAAGACAGGAAACCTAAACTATAAGCAGCAACCGAACACTCCAGGTTTCATATCTAACCTTCTGTAACCCAAGTGAGATGTGAGCTCTGCCTCAGGCCAGGCCCCACAAATGGCCAGGAGCTACCTGATGGCCCAGTCTGCCCCCCATAGAACGACACGACCAGAGGCCTGGACCCCAGAGCCGGACTCATCGCATTCCCCTGGAGACCAACGGCACCCACAAAGAAGAACGTCCAGGGCCCCAGGGGGGCCTGCTGCCGTAGGAGTACGGACAGTCCAGAGATAGCCAGGCAAGCGCCCCCCCCCTCCCGGCAGTATGGGACGACCCCGGCAGGGCCCGCCCACGAGCACGAGCACAGCCCCCGGTGGTATGTCCACTGCAGAACCGCCCCTTAGCCATACCCCGGCCCCACGAACACCCTAACCAGAGGCCCCCCCATCTGTCCCCACCCAGTCATCCATCCATCTACCCAACCACCCATATTTGTAGGGCCCATGCCAACCCAGGCAGCCCCTGCTGATGACCCCCCCCCTCCCCCCCCACCGCCGGACTGGAGATGGAGGCAGCCATCCGCCCGTTCTCCAACATCCCCCAGTTGTCATGTAGTGTTTTGGATAGGTACGATGCATTAAAGGTGGGAGTGGCGGATGACCACTGATCTGTCTAAGAGAGGCTTGGCATAGAAACTCTGCTTGTGTTTATGCTGTAAATATTATGTGTTGCAAATGAGTGACCCTTTGGAAACTTTGAACAAAATTGGGCCAAAATCTTACAATTGAAGCAGAAAAACATTTGAGTGGAGTTTTAACCCAAGGCAGAAAGCTTTGTTGATGTTGCCAAGCCAAGAGAGTAAGCTCTATGCAAAACAGCAGAGACCATTGGAGGTTGTGCAGAAGTTCGATCTTACGAATATGCTCAACCTGCTTATATTCCCCTTTAATCACTTGTAATTAAACATGTGATTGAATAAGAGGAATATTCTTGCACTGATTTGTGATGTAAGTATTTTTCTGAAAAACCAGGAGCTTGCGAAAGCATGATAATGCGTTGAAAAGTGATGCTCTAGCTGTCCTGCTCAAAAACCACCACATGGGGGAGTAGATAGATACTTCATTTTGACAGTTTTGTTTTCTCCAGGGGAGAAAAACACCTAGTGAGGTGTTTCCTCCTCTGGATTGAAGCAGTGAGTGTATGTAGTTATTTATTAGTTGTTTTTCTCACAGACTAGTTCACATTAATTACATCAAGACAAGGTGGTGTTAAATGGAAAGGGGTAGTGGATAAGGGATCAGAAAAGGTTAGGGAAAAAGTTTCTGGAGTGAGAAAAATAGGAACACCTGAACATATCATTTAAGTTTGTTACAGTTCATGCTGTCCAGTTTTTGTAGTTTGTACACACAGCGGGAGACACAGCGGGAAGATGGACCCTCCGGCACTAGTCAGACAGCCCCCCAAGACACCCTCTGGAACTCGTCCATAGCCCCTAACCGTTCGCCGAACCTCCAGTTCATAAGAATAGTTTTCTTTGCTACAAGCATCTTCTTCTTTTTCTTTCGGCTGTTCCCAGTTTAGGGGTCGTCACAGCGAATCATCTGTTTCCACCTAACTCTGTCCTCAGTATCCTCTACTCTTGCACCAACTACCTTCATGTCCTCTTTCAGCACATCCATATATCTCATCTTTGGCCTTCCTCTTGCCCTCTTGCCTGGCATCTCCATCTCCAACATCCTTCTACCAATATAACCACTATCCCTCCTCTGCACATGTCCAAACCATCTCAACCTGGCCTCTCTGACTTTGTCTCCAAAACAACCAACCTGAGCTGTCCCTCTGATGTGCTCGTTCCTAATCTTGTCCATCCTAGTCACTCCTAAACTGAACCTCAACATCCTCATCTCTGCTACTTCCATCTCTGCCTCTTGTCTCTTCTTCACTGCCACAGTCTCTACCCATACATCATAGCTGGTCTCACTACTGTTCTGTACACCTATCCTTTGATTCTTGCTGACAGTCTTCTGTCACACAACACCCCTGACACTTTTCTCCACCCACTCCAACCTGCCTGCACTCGTCTCTTCACCTTTTATGGTGATTTTATATTGTAATTGTAATGGTAAATTTGGATTTGTAGATGCTTTAAACGTGTTTAAGCATATCCGGTTCCAGAATGATTGATTTTCATTTACAGATAACTCTTCGTTCCATTTAGTAGTGGGGAGACATACAATATTGTCTGATCTTGACCCTTTTTTCAGCTATTTATAAAATGTTCAACAATAAGAAAGTTTTATTTCCATTTTAAGTAATCAAAAGGAAAAAAAATAATTCCGTTAAGTTTACTCATTACACTAAGTCCAATGGATACATTTTACAGTGTATATTACTTTAAAAAGTCATTCTAGTTTTCCTATGATTTATGAAACTCACAAATAAAGAATTTAGTAAATGATAAAAAAAACAGTTCAGTATATTGGTAATAAATATTGACATTCTCTGGGGGTTTATATGTCTATAACTGGAACTATCAACATAATGATGTGTTCCTTTGTATTATAAATAATACTTCACTATTTCTACTGCAGCAAATCACATTTTTATGTTTTAACAGTTAACATGAAGGGCACGTTTTGGGAAATACAGTTTTGTTCTGTAATGGTATTTTATTCTTACATTTACAGACAGTGTTGAATAACAGTATGTTTTTCAATGTGCTTACTTCATGAGCAGAGTAGTCCTGTACTTTATTTTGTCAACAGGAAGTTCTGTTTCCTGTTTATTTTTCAGCCCTTTTGGCATTTAAGAGCTTATGTCAACACTCTTTAATTTGTGATCTAACAGAAATCTATGTACATATTCAAAGAAAATGTCACCAGTCTGCAACGTCAAAGTTTCCATGGGTAATGTCAAATGTAGAGCAGCATGGTAAATGTGGCCAGGAGACCTTGTTTCCACTGGTGCTCTTTCTTACAGGTGTCCAGGCTTTGACTCTCTGATGCTCTCTGGTGGTTCATCACATCCCAAGCATCAGTCTACACGGAGTTAGTTCCAGATCATTTTCCTATTTAATTGATATGACATTTTCTATTTGTGTATTATATCCAGTACTGTACAAAAAATGCCGGATGACTGGAACCTGGAGCAGCATGTATGTCAAGGTCTAGTTCTTCTCTGAAGTTGGGGAAATATAGATTTCTCCAACAGGTAAATTAGGTGGGATCTCTTCCTCTGAGTTTAGTTTTTATAACTTCCCAGATGTTCCATTGGATGGGAGCTATTATGATAGACTCGATGAGCATACTCATAGAATGCGCACAATAAAAAATGACTGTCTGAAATTACAGTTTAGACAACAATAAATACAAGAGCAATAATAAGAAGGTAAAAATGGCAAGATATTACAAACATTACCTATACAAAGTTTAAAACCCTATATCATCATTTTGAAAAGTTAATTATTTGGGTTTTGAAGTCTCCAACAACAGGTTGAAAGGTTGAAGGTAAAAAAAAAAAGTTTATCTCCAGTCGTGAATCTGTGTGTTGCTCCAGCTCTTTCCTTCTTGATATCGGTGGTTGTCTGAACTGGGAGGGTCTCCGAGCAAAACCAACTTTATCTGACTTATTGAGTGAACTGAGCCTTACAGTTACTTTGCACTTGAGGCAATAAAGGACCTCTGTCTGTGAACTTGCATTTGTGTCGTGCTTCCCTCGCACATAACAAAACCATGTGCTCTCATTGGATACTGCATGTCACATGCATACTTGTTGAAAAAAATGACAAACAAATAAAATAAAATCATAAAGTATGTCAAAAATGCATTACAATTCCACAACATCACGATGCTGCCTTATCAGTTTGAGCCTGCTGATGACACTCCAAAAGCAATTGGAGCAGTATTTCTCTCAGTGGTAAATATTTTTGCTGCTTTGACAATTTTTATAAGTGTGACGGCGATTTAACTCAAATGTGTGTAGCTACACATGTGGAACCTGCATAAAAATGTTAAGTGAGGCTGAGAATATTTGCTGCCAAGAAATTCATCATGAATGGACAACACATCGGTTTAGGGTATCGAGTGACACTTTTGAGCTAAAAATCTGTTTAAAAAAAGAACTCATTTCAGTGTCTCATAGTCGACTCTTTACAGACTATATTAAAGACTAAAACTCGATACACATAGCACTTTCACATTTCAAATTCAAAACATTTGTTCCTCCCTCTTAGAATCTAGCCAGAGGGGTTGCAAGCCAGTGACTTCTGCGCAGGTCCCAAGCCCAGATAAATAGAAGGGCATCCGGCGTAAAACATGCCATAAATGAAACATGCGAGTCATCAATTCGATTCTGGAGTGAGTTGGATGAGGTGATGGAGAGTATTCCCAGAGGAGAGAGAGTAGTGTTGGGAGCAGATTTCAATGGGCATGTTGGCGAGGGCAACAGAGGTGATGGGCAGGTTCGGTGTTAAGGAAAGGAACCTAGGACAGATGGTGGTGGACTTTGCCAAGAGGATGGAAATGGCTGTAGTTAATACTTATTTCCAGAAGAGAGAGGAACTTAGAGTTACCTACAAGAGTGGAGGTAGGAGTATGCAGGTAGACTACATACTAAGTAGACGAGCCAATCGGAGAGAGATCAGAGACTGAGAAAGGCCAAACAGAAAACATATGATGAGTTGTAGGCCAGGTTAGACACGAGGGAAGGTGAGAAGGAATTGTATCGATTCCAGGAAAAGAAGGGGGGAAGAGGTGAATATTGTAGAGCAGGAAGTTGAAAAGATTAGAAAGGATGAGGTGAGGAAGGCTCTGAGCAGAATGAAGAGTGGAAAGGCTGTTGGTCCAGATGACATACCTGTGGAGGTGTGGAAGTGTCTAGGAGAGACAGCAGTGGAGTTCCTTTCTAGGTTATTCAACAGGATTTTAGAGAGTAAGAAGATGCCTGAGGAATGGAGGAGAAGTGTCCTAGTGCCAATCTTTAAGAACAAGGGTGATGTGCAGAGTTGTAACAACTACAGAGGCATAAAGTTAATGAGCCACACAATGAAACTTTGAGAAAGAGTAGTGGAAGCTAGGTTAAGAAGAGAAGTGGATATTTGTGAGCAGCAGGATTGTCATGCCCAGGAAGAGCACTACTGATGCAATTTTTGCTCTGAGAATGTTAATGGAGAAGTACAGAGATGGTCTGAAGGAGCTGCACTGCGTCTTTGTGGATTTAGAAAAAGCATATGACAGGGTGCCGAGAGAGGAGCTATGGTCCTGTATGAGGATGTCAGGAGTGGCAGAGAAGTACGTCTGAGTAGTTCAGGATATGTATGAAAGGAGTATTACAGCAGTGAGATGTGCTGTAGGTCAGACAGAGGAGTTCAAAGTGGAGGCTGAATATTTTCAGCAGAAGCTATACCATTACAATAAAGCTTAGTGTTATTCCACAGAATGGCACAGTTTGCATGCTCTTCCGTGGATTTGTAATGGGTTCTTTCCTAAACAGCATTTTTCACAGTATTATGAGCTGCCTCCATCATGATGAGGCTGAATCTTTTCAGCAGGATCTGTGCCTCCTTGTGAGACGATTAGTTTTGTATTGTTTTCAAAGATTATCTCTCTAAACAAGACTGTATCTCTTTGTGAGGAACACTGCTGTTTTATTTTGGTGTGGTAATTACTGTGTGTCGAGCTGTGAAATGATGAAAGTAGTTTATTTCCCTGCCCAATCTGTGATCTGCACTCAGAAGCATAGGTAATCATGGCTAACAAACACATCTCCTAAAAGGGCCTGTAGTCAATTCAAATCTTGACCAACCACTTCTTTAATTGCTCTTAACCAAAACACAACCATAAACTGCTTTTATTTTTGCACAACCGAAAATAATTACATTTGTGTATTTTTACATTTAAAGTGAAGTTTTAAACTACATATTACATCCTCTAGAGTCTCACACACTGCATAGATACTATTTTTTCCATGAGGAGAACCCAAGAAGACTAGTGGGTTGTGTTAAATACTTACATGCAGCCGTCCTGGGGGTTGGTTCCATCTTGGACGTGAAGGGTCTGTAGGTGCTTTGGTTTCAAAGACCATTTAGTACTTTTTGGCAGCTTCTCTGCCTTTTGGGGCCTAGTTTTTTTCATTCATTCTTTTTTCAATCTGCTTATTCCCTCACAGGGGTCCGCCGGTACCCATCTCTGGCGGACATTGTGGGAGACGCAGCTGTACACCCTCGACAGGTCCCCAGTCCATCACATAGCAACACACACATTCACACCTAAGGGGAGTTTATATTATTCAATTAACCTAACCGCATGATTTTGGGACAGATGGTGGTGGACTTTGCCAAGAGGATGGAAATGGCTGTAGTTAATACTTATTTCCAGAAGAGGGAGGAACATAGAGTTACCTACAAGAGTGGAGGTAGGAGTACGCAGGTGGACTACATCCTAACCGCCTGATTGGGGGAAACCGGAGTACCTGGAGGAAACATGCAACCACGGGGAGAACATGCAAACTCTTTCCAGGAAGGTCACCGACGAGCCTCGAACCGACAACCTTCTGATAGGAAGGCCACTTTGCTACCGACTGCACCACCATTATTTTGAAACTTACGATCTTTGGAACTTACATTTTATGTGGGATAAAAAAATAGAAAAAATCTGTAATGTTACTTCTTTTGTGTGAAAGATTCTTTGGTTGTGGTCCAGTAAACTCACTTTAAGATGCAGTAACAGATGTGAACCACTTCGGGGCAGAACACTCAAAGCACTGTTAGCACATGTTTCTTGGCAGTCACTTACAAGGCAGTTCCTTACAACAATAGTTTGAAATTATTGTTTTTAAATGTTCTAAGCTTTACTTACTTTAAAAATGAGCATTTCTAAGCCGTGGCGTAGTACTGAGAACCATCTCTCTACTGTAAAAGAACAGAGACGTTGAAATATAATAGAGAAATCTTTCTTGCTTGTTGTAAAAGAACAGAGATGTTGAAATATAATAGAGAAATCTTTCTTGCTTGTTGTAAAAGAACAGAGACGTTGAAATATAATAGAGAAATCTTTCTTGCTTGTATAGCAGTGGTTTCAGTTTCACAGGCTTTTGATGTGGGCAGCCTTCAGGTGTTGTCTTCAAATTCACCTACTCCTCTTTCATAGCTGGCTTTAACCCTCAAGCAGCACTACCATTCTTTCTATATGTCCACCTGTGGAAGATCTATGAATTTTAGGTTATTACACATTAGGTCAAGAGGTTTTCTCCTTATAAGCCCTAATGGCTGTTAAGTGTCTTTGAGGGGAACATCAGAAGCAAAGTTGAGTTGATTCTTTTTAGTAGGCTATAGGGAAAGTCTTTAACATGCAAAAGATACATTTGGCAATGTATCATATTTACATTTCGTAAAAAGGGTCATTTAATAAGGGGGTTGAAGCCCCATTTGCCTTCAGAACAGCCTTCAACCTTGTGGCAGAGAGAGAAAAAATTTCTGGAAACATTCCTCAGAGAGTTTGGTTCAAATTGACATGATGGAATCTCATGCAGTTGTTGCAGATTTGACAATGCTGAATGATTTTTCTTTGGCTTATTTTTCATTTTTAACCATGATATTTAAGGAATTATAATAGCTTGAAAGGCAGTTTAAAAGAAGGATAAAGGTGGGGGCTCCTTTCCGAAATATGTGAATTCAAATTAACTATAAAATAAACACATTTGTGGGTATGATTGGGCGGCACGGTAGCGCAGCGGGTAGCACTGTGGCATTACAATTCTAGGTTCGAGGCTCTGCCGGTGACCTTCCTGGAAGAAAGGCATTCTCTTTGTGCCTGCGTGGGTTTCCCTCACAATCCCAAAATCCCTAAATTCCCCTTAGGCGTGAATATGTGAGTAAATGTTGCCCTGCGATGGACTGGCGACCTGTCCAGGGTGCACCCCGCCTCTTGTCCAATGTGCCTTGGAGATCCCTGTGACCCCGAAAGAGAATAAAGCAGGTTAGAAGATGAATGAATGAATAAACACATTTGTAGGAGAAAAGTGTTTAAAAAAAACACCAGTTTTGCACATCTTTTAAAGAGTAATAATAGATAATATTTTCTGGATTTTCCTCATAAAATTACACAATTACACATTGAAACCCTAAATCTAAGTTTTAAACTTTTGTGATGAACATCGTTTACCAGGTAAAGATTGCAGCTCATTTTAAAATGGGCCTCTTGTATACAATAAGGTAAAAAAGATTAGTTGGCAACGATTTTTTTTCTTTGCAATGCATTCCTTTAAGATGTAAGGTCATCAAATGAATACAAAGTTTTTACATTCCATACCATGGGGTAAAATTGAAGTACAAGGGAATATTGCATGGAGTTATGTATTAGATGGAGCAAGTGAGAGGGAATAGCTTAGCATATTAATTCACAATCTTATATTTATGGATATGGGTGTACTGAGTCTATTGAAAGCTCTAGCCAATGTGTAGATCTGCGCATGCGCTAAACATCATGACAGTTAAACGGTTGGTGTAACGGAATCTGCAACAGTTCTGTTTCTCCAACAAAAGACGTATTAAAATGTACTCTTTTCTCTTTTCATTTTTAATGTCTAATGAAATGCCTAATACAATTATAAATTATCTCGGTAATATTTAAATGTAAAATATATATATTTTTAAAAAACTATAAAGGTTCTTTCATCGAAAAAAATCCTGCCATGGCGGTCAAAATTCAGTGTAAATTTTTGATGGATGATTCCGTTGTGCCGAAAGCACGGGAGTCATATTGCCATTCCCTGTGTGACGTCATACCGGGCAGGGCGCAATCACATGGATGTCGGGGCTGGACAGGAAACGGAGACGCCAGGAACGCGCATTGCTCCGATCATCGACCACGACGCTGAACGGGAATGGAAGAGGGAGAGAAACGGGAGGCTCGTTCGTCGCATTTTCATCCGCAGGTATAAGCGCTGGTGACGGACACCGAGGACCCGGGAGAGGTGGAAGAGATTCGGGATTTCTGTCTGTGGATTTTGTGCGGTGCTCCAGCGGCGTTTTCCATTGTTAGCGCTTCCTCCGGCAAGACAGGAGCCGCAGAACCGTCCGCTGCTTGCCGACAGTAAGCGCCCTCTCTTTTTTATATGCTGCCGCACGCAACCTCTCTCTGACACAAAGACGCGGATCTCGAGTTTTTTTCTCGCTGGTTGTCGCGGTGTTCGATGTGCATTCGCTGGTAAAATGGGAGCAGCCCTCATTAGAGACAGCTGTGTGGTGGTGCCTTCGTGTTTTAATATCACAGGGCTGCTCTCTGGGTCTTCACGTGCCAAAGCGCTATGTGGCATGGTAAAAACCTGAAACCACGTTTAATATCCTTCGAAGGCGTTGGTCTGCGACCCTGAATCGTGAATAATGGGGCGAAATGATCGGTCTGTGGGAGGATGAGGTGCATCTCCATCTCTCGGGTGCTCAAGGCTGATTGGGTGGAAACCTGCTTTCTCCAGGGTTTGGTGCTTTAGTGTGATCTGCAGCTAACGTCCTAATTTGGAACAAATTGAACCCTCGCACACATGCTGTATTTTGTGGCTCCACCCTGTGCCATGACAGCTGTGGGGTTTGGTGCCAGTCTTGCTGGCTGTTCAGAGGAGGCCCATTATTATCATGCGTGCGCGTGCGTGTGCGTGTGTGTGTGTGTGTGTGTGTTTCTGCTGCTGTAGCCTCACTTTACTGAAGATTTATGGTGTTTCATGTCAGTGAAAGCTGACGTTTTATTCTATTACCCAGCATGAGGAAAAGTAATGGTAAGAAAGTGGTTAAAAGAATCTAATTTTCTATTGAAAATGCTATTATTGCTGACCATAAAATGATTCAGCCTATGACCACTAGTTTGGTTTTTGCAGTGGGTATTTTTTTAAATATAAAAATAATATTAACAGTTTAAATAATATCATTGCCATTTACACAAAACAATGAGCGATGTATGATGCATTTTTGCCCAGACTATGCACTCACGTGAAAACAAATGTGAGAAAAAGCTTATTTCAAACTGTCTTTGGAAATGAATGCATATTGTAAACAGATGAAACATGAGACATCTCAGTTAACGATAGTATTTAAAAATACTGTAGTATTTTTTTTGTGATACACCTGCTAAATAAACCTTGCACAAACTGTTGTAAGTGTCATATCACATGGTGCGGGGAAACCGGGATGTTTCGACTACATTGACGTATGCATGCATGCAGACAGATGGTGCGGACTTCATGGATCTTTGAATCTTTTTCATTAATTCTCTTGGTGTGACAGAAGCTATTTTAGTGTGACACAGTGTCTCTTTTCCACCGACCTGTTTTGTAACTGAATGGTGTTACGCAGTGTGTTTCTGGGGGCTTTTTCACCATGTTCTTTATCTCTGTACTTGTTTCATACCCAATTTGGATGAGGATCTAAAAGCAGGTTCAGGTAATGCTTGTCTCTGATTGGAATCTCTGACTGGTTGAGCTCACTGATTGGTCAGAAAGAATCATTGCTGCATGCTTCATTACAGCATGCGAAACAAAACATGGCACATTCCAGTAGGGCTGGGTAAAAAAATATCAATTCTCAGATTTTAATCGATCTTCAATTTAATAGGATATGAAGGGGATATGCATATTCACCTCAAGTTAAAATAAAAGTTGTTTGAAAAAATAACCACCGTCTACACCCTATAATTAATGTAGATGTGCATTTCAGTAGTAAAATTAAGTAGGAAAGTTTCAGTTACCAGCATTTGTATCAAAATATAGATCTCATGTCTGCAAAACTAACATTTTAAATAAATATTTATAGCCAATCGAAATTGAATCGAAGCGAAACCATAAAAATAAGAATTGAATCGAATCGCTGCATTGGCTACGATACCCAGCCCTAAAAGCTAGTCAGATTCTGGGGTGGGCAGGGCCACCCAGACCACTCCTCTGGACAGATGACCAATTCTAGGCCAATGTGACTACAGGAGCTTTGCTCATTCTGGTTAAATAATAAAGGAGCTTTGCACCATAACCGAACCACAGCAGATGAAATGGTGTCACATTACGTTTTGTTCCATCTACAACATTATCTACTGCTCGTAGGGGGGCCCTTTCTTGCTGCCATTGATGCATTTTTTAAAAAACGATTGAAAACAAAGTTACTTTGGTACAAATACTGAACCATATCTTTTGTGGTTACACTGAAGGTGAATTTTGGAACATGAAAGACCAGAATGTTATTGAGCTGGGCAATGATTTAGGTGTGGTGTGATTCCGGGAAAATGGTAGATGAATCACTTGAGACTTTAAGCGGGAACTACTAAGACATTGAACTTGTGGATAGACTTTTTGTGTATTTGGATGAAGTCTGTTAAAAGTTTTGTTAATTCCATAGCAGAAACAATGTTTCAGTTGTTACATGACACTTTGTTGCTTTTCAGTTGATTAAACATTTTCTTCCACTGGACTCCTTTGGAAGTCATGGCACAGTGGGTAGCACTGTGCCCTTCCAGTTTTAGGGTCCCAGTGATGGACGCTAACCTGTCCAGGGTGTACTCTCACCTGAAGTGAGAAGGGGGCACCACAGGCCCCGTGATCCTGAAAGCGAACAAGCGGGTTAGAAGATGAATGAATGGACTCATTTGTTTGTTTTTATATGTAGTACTTTATGGAAGTAGCTGCTTAAATGTCGCTGATGTCATTGAATTGGTTCTTAGATACATATTATTGGTGGCACATTGTATCCTTGCAGCAGCTGTGGTCATGTTGGTACAGCAAAGTTCCTTTGTTTTCCACCAAAATAGAGTGTAAATCCTAAGACTATCAGGCTCCAAAATACCAATATTTTATTTTCTCTTGTTGGAACATGACGTAACTCTAAATGAGTCATTTTTTGAATGGGATAAATGTGGTCATGACTGAAATACTGTGTTGAACTCTTCTGAATTGATCTGATTTGAATGCTGGTAAGTTTTGATAAAAGTGCTGCCCAGAAAATGCCTGAAATAAATTGTAGAGCACTACAGATTGTCTATGGGTCAGTGGATCAAAATGTTTATGAAAGGCACTCTTCAAAAAAAGAAATGGTGTGTTTCTTTAAGGAAAGTATTGTTGGTAGAGAGGAAGTGCCCGTTGAAGCTCAAATGTTGAAAGGCTTTTTTTCCACTCGCTTCTGCTGGCAATGAATTAAACTTGTGATTTGTTCTGCAGGTCAGAGTGCTGTTGCTTAAGCCTAATCCAGTGAGGGCAGAAGAAAATAAAGTTGTTTTTCTCTTAGTGGAAAAATTTCAGTAGAACCTCAGACCAGGGGTAGCTTAGTTTACATTCAGTGCGAACACAATATTTTAGGAAAATGTGCATTGAAACATGAATATTTTTGATCGTTCAAGTGGCTTAATCAACAATATCTCTGAGAAAATGTGTTGTCCTTTGTTCCGTCTCACTTTAAATGTTTTGTGAGGTCATTAGCTGTCAGTGGAAAGCCAGCATCCATTCCCTGGGCTGCTTTTTCTAGAGCTGGCCTACTATTCCAGAATAACGTCAGACTGTTGAGAAACTAGGGTGGATGCTTTCTCTGCACCATGTCGTCCAGGCAGCCAGATCTGTTCTAAGTGATCGTAAATGAGTTCATGTTAAAGTAGCTTGTCTTTAGTGCTGACACAAGCATCTCTATTACGGCTCACACTCTTGATTGACCCGGTGCTGAAACTGGAGACGTTGGGATAAGGAGGCAATGGGCTGCAAGGGTGAACTTGTGCAATGATTTGGTTAATAGTGTCCTGTGTGTCAAGGACAAAAAGACGTCCTTTGTTGGAGAAGGTTAAATCTTCCATGGAGGCTAAGAGCAATATTGCTAATGCTTGTGAGTGCAGGGGTGATTCTCTACCGGTGATTTCATGCAGATGTTGATGTTTTTGGTATGTGACGTGAGCACACTCCTTATACCACGACTAAAGGTGGAGTGAAGGGTAGTCCTGTCGGTGTGTTTGTACACATGGCCTGTTGAGTTTTGTATTGTGATCCGTGTTTGGTTTAGGCTTGTTTGGTTTTGTATTACATTCATCTCAATGTGCACCTCATTCTCAAATGACAGATTGTAACCCCTTCATTGGCTTGAATCGAACAGGGCTGTTTGCACCGCCTCTCTTCCTGTGTTTTACAAACACTGACAGCTGCCTCCATCCGCTGACACAGTTAGTGTGAAAGCCAAACCGTTGAGACATTAAAAGGTTTTCAAACTGTTGATTTACTTAATCTTCCAGGAATCTGTGATCTTTGAGGTTTGAGTGGACCTATCCTATCCATCCCAGGGCAGCACACACATTCACTCACATATTCACACCGAAGAGGAATTTAGACTATTCATTCAACCGCATGTTTTTGGGATTGTGGGGGAAACCCATGCGAGCAAGCCTCGAACCAGCAACCTTTAAACTGGCCCACTTTGTCTCACATGGCCATGCGAAACAACCTGGGAAGGGCTAAAGAGAGGAATGGAATTGGGCCTCAGTGTCGCATTAGACTGCTGCCAAGATTTTATGGACACAGTTGACCTTGGCAGCCTCCATCCCCACGTCCCTTGTGAGCTCTGACTGTTTCCCACAGGATGCAGACAGAACGAAGAGGAGCAATGAATAAACAAAGCCCTATCAGCTCTTCTCAAGGACTGTCATCAGCCGAGTGTGAAGTGACACTCTCTTGATTCCTGCTCTCCTTTTCATCACATCTGACAGAAATTTCTCTTCCCCCTGAGTTCCTCTGCAGGGTTTCAGAAATGAAGTGCATGTTATCCTTCTACGATCCACCGTACTAATGGATAAAGCAAAGTTTTGTTACAACAATGAAACAGATGGAGCACTTGGGATAAGTGTCTGCTAGCATTATCTAGCAAATTAATATGTGTGATCTTTCAGTTTGTTCAAATAAACTGCTGTGGGCATTAGGTGAGGTAGTTGGTTACTTGCAGGTAAATGGGAAAGGATGGGAAAGTTGTTTACGAGTTGATCAGATTATGATCCTATTTATGCTAAGTGATGCTATACTATTATCAGTAGCCATGTTTCCATCCAAAGATGCAAATTAAATTTATGCACAAAACTGGAATATTCCATAAAATATTTGTGAATAAAGGACTGTTTCCATCCAACGGGTCCAAGAGAAAAAAATGGCTTCCTGGTAAACTGATGCATAGTATGGATGCCACAATACTTTGATTTATACTGAACCATTCAGTTCACCCTCCTCGGTCTGGTGTGCCCTTGTGAACTGCGTTGTTTTTCTGTTCCTTATTTGAATAACTCCTGTATGTATTATTAGTTTCACGGTTGAAAGGGAACAATGTCAGGCAACAGAATGCACATTCATGAGCTCATATCCAATCAATGAACTGATCCTTCGTGTAAATAGCCAATCAGTGAGTTCTAAAGTTAGAGGAGGGCTGGACGGTGTGCGCTTTTTTTGATGGCTTTGCAGAAGAATACGAGAAAGATGCTCTTATGAAACGTAAGCGCTCTACTGCGCTGTCTTCAGACAGCTGTGCCTGGTTTCAGGACCCCTAGGTGTCAGTAACTTTTCCCTGCCTTAAATCCTTCTAATGCTGCGCTAATCTGCTCACTGCTCAAGCTCATGTCACCTTGTTATTATTTTATTGTTTTAATTTAAAGTGAAAACTTTTGCAGATGTGTTGATGTTTTATTTAGCAGAATAAAGTGAATTCTATTAATTATCTGTTTGTGCGATCCATGCAATGAACGATTAAAAGAATTACAATTTGCTAAGCCATCAGAACAAACCAAAAACTGTGGTACGTACCGAAATGTGAGCTTTGTGTACTGTTGCTTCCCTAATGCATAGTATAAACAAAATGGAAGTTGCTGCATTAGTAGGAGTCTTCTTAAAGGACATTGCAAAATGTGCATAAATAAGGAGAATGGATATGCAGCTGCTGATCATGTAAAATCAAAATTTTGAGTCTGGCCCTTTACATTATCATGAGATTGAGCAGGTCCTGTCATGCAGAAAATGTCCACTGTCTCCCCAGTGGGTTCTTGAGAGTATATGACTACTTTTATTGTAGCCGATGATATTGATTTCAGAATGTTGTATAATTTCAACACAAGTGTCTTTTTTTGTTGTCTCTCTCTGTTCTCTGCAAGATTGGATATTGAAAGGCTTTAGTTCCGTACAGGTACCAAAATCCAATTCAGTAGGGGATTGGTTCCTAAACTGTACTTTAATTGCTACTCAATAAAACACTAAATTTGCCTAATTTATTATGTACAATTAATCAACATTCTTTCAGAATGAGCTAAATGAGCTTTCATCTTTTCATCTTTTGTAAAAGATTTGACAAAATCTTTCTTTTTTTTGGTAACATTATCTCAATTATTCAGCCAGCCGAGGCTTCCTCATACAGTGACTGAATCAAAACAGGTCAGGGTAGTTCCACTGCTTTACTCCAATAGCTCTTTAAAAACATTAAAACTAATCAGATAGAAACATTGTACATGTCATAAAGATTCAATAAAAGTATTTACCAGACGCTGCTGTTAACACTCGCTCTTAATCTAGAACTGGTTTAGAGATGAAACGCAGTTGTATTGCTGTTACAAGCTCTAGTGGCTGGTTATCATGAAATCACTGATTCAGGAGCGTAATGCAGCCAAAGTCTGAAGCCACGTGTCGGCACTGCTTACGGAGAATACCCATTGCCATGATTAAACAAATGTTGTGGTACTGAAGGAATTAACTGTCAAGCTTTATTCTGGATTGGGTACCATGGTCTGGTTTCATACTGGTAGTTTCAGCACCCAAAGTAAGTTCAAAGTAGATTCCGGTTTTTAAATGAAAAAAAATCATTTTTCCCAAATCCTCTTTGTTTATACTAAGCTTTGTTTAGGACTCTGCCCCAGCATGAGGGTTCCACACCATTCGTGAAGCTCGTGGTTCTCCCTGTCAGTGATTTACACAGTGCTTAGAGCTGAGTGTTGAATAACATTGAAACATGCCTGAACTCCAGGGTTTCAAAATATTAAAAAGCTGAATGCCGCAGCTTCTCAAACCGACTGTTCAAAAGTTCATTTACTTAACAACAGCTGCTTTTAATTTTTTCACGGAAAATCTGTCATGTCAAAATTCATGAAAAACTGTCATAAAATACGACATCATGAAGCAATGCGCTGGTTACAGATGTAAATATTGACAGGAACCATTGCTAGTGGTTTTGTGGCTTTGGTGAAGATGATGTGTGATCCGAGACGACTTTATTAATATCAAATGTTATTAATGAAGAAGATTGTGATGGAGACCCAGACAAACAGAATATTTTCAGAATAACGGTGAAAGCAATGATGGACTTTACACAATTTTTCTTGTACTTTAAATGTGGCTATGAGCACCTTTCTGTATTGAAATTACTCCAAAGCAGTCTTCTACCAATTTTAAACCGTGAGAAAGCATGTTGGAATGGTCGAATGCATGCTGTTCAGATAGAGGTCGCTTTTGAAAATATGTGTCCGATCTAGGAGCACGTATTAAAGCAACCTGGGTCGCACGTGAAAAAATGGAGCCTTTCAGTCTGTCATGAACAAATCTGATACAGGTCGCATAAAAGCAAAAAAAGCTCAATTTGGCTTGCATTGGGCTCCAAAGTGACCATGAGACCCCTGAAAAGAAATCCTTAATACAAGCAAAAGGTGCGTCCGTGTTTTAATGTTTGCTTTAATGAATCCCATGACTGCCAGAGAGTGCACTATTGAATGCAGTGAGTCGTTGTCATGTGACCAACCTGCACGAGTCACTTCACAGAAATTCAGCATCAAAACATTTCTTGGATTGAAGCGTGTTCACCATCTGAGTGTTTGTATTATTTTGGCCACATGGTACAAATACAATGTTCTGCTGAGCTTAGTTACATGCAGTGAAACAGAGTGCCCTGATGATGGAGAGCACTTTACATGTGCTGGATATTTCCTGCTACTCTCGCTGTTCAGAGCTGTAGAGTGGATCTGGCTACAGTTATACATTTTATGATGATCACTGGCATGATTTGTTGTATCCGAGTGCTTTCTTATGATGTCATTTTGCTGAATCATCAGGTTTCTGTGTAAGCTTCTTTTGTTTTGTTGGATACGTTGAACAATACCTCGCCCTATGTAAATACATGGATCTTGGGTCATTACTCCTCGGTTTATATTGTGATGTACATTACCATTCAAAAGTTTTAGGTCAATTAGAAATGTCCTTGTTTTTGAAGGAAAAACATTTTTTTCTCAATGAAGATCACTTCAAACTAATCATAAATACACTCCTATACAGTGTTAATGTGGTAAATGAATATTTTTGAGCAAATGTCAGTTTTTTTTTAATATCTCCATCGGTGTACAGAGGCCCATTTCCATTGTGTTCATCCATTGTGGCAGAAGCTAACCCTTGTGCGTCATGTTAGCAAAGCTGAAAAGCGTTTCGCTGGTATGAGAAGCAATAAAACTGACCTTCTTTGAGCAGGTGGAGTATCTGGAGCATCAAAACGCTCAACATAAAACGCCTCAAAAAGAGAACTTTTATGTGAAACTCCAGAAGTGGAAGGCACAACTGAGCAGGAAGATAAGTACCGTAGAGTCTCTAGCTTGAGAAATAGACGCCTCACAGGTCCTCAACTGGCAGCTTTATTAAATTGTACTCACAAAACACCATCTACGGTGAAGACGTGACTTTCAGGGTAGAGTGGAAAAAGATTGATATTGGCAAACGAACACAGACATTAGACAGATGAAGATTGGGAAAAAGTGTTCTGGACGGACGAATCAAGTTTGAGGGGTTTGGATCCCACAAAAGAACATTTTGTAACTGAAGGTGCTGCAATGCTGACTTTTCTTGGAAAAATTGACTGCAAACCTTTGAACAGTAGTGTATCTTTTTACCTGAGCTGGCCAAATGGTAAACTTGAACAATTTCTTGTTCACAGTAACATTCATTCATTCATTCATTTTCATATGCGCTTATTCCCTTTCAGGGTCTCCAGCACACATTGGGTGGGAGGCGGGGGTACACCCTGGACTGGTTGCCAGTACATTGCAGGGCAACATTCACTCATACATTCACACCTAAGGGGAATTTAGATTATTCAATTGCAACATGCAAACTCCTTCCAGGAGCTTCTGACTGGAAGGCATGCTGTTCAACAAACCGGGTGTTAATACCTTTATCTTAGTCCTGACCCACTCCTGTCAGACAGCCGCGTGAGATGGAATGAAGATGCAGGTTTAGTTTGCTTGATGGAGCATCAGCTGTCACTCTGCGTACTGTCTCTCTGTCAGCTCAGGTTTAGAACTCCACATCCTCTGCTGAGTTATCAGTGTTGCCAGATCTTCATTCAGGCAAATATCTCCATGGCCTTGTCAGAAGTTGTTCAGGCTGGAACCATCCTTTAAGTTAGGATTGTTCCTGGCTCAAGAGGACTTCTGTAATCTGTAGATATCATAAACAGAATATGTGCGAGAAGAAAATATGTTGCTTTCAAAATGGCATCTCATTTGGTTTGGTTTATATGCATCTTATAATCCTAGGGTTGGTTCTAGGTTCCCTTTGTGGTGGAGAGGATTGAGATCAGGGTTGAGCTTCTTATTGATTTTCTGCTTCGTCTATTTTATTAGCTGAACATCCTGAGGACATCTACAGCCTCTTGAGGTCAAACTCTTGTTTAAAGGTGATGGAGAAGCTGCATGAACAGGCTTCCAGCCCACAATACATAGGAATTTTATTTGGTTTCCTCTTGGTTCCATTAACCCTTTAAGACCTATGGGAGCACCGATGATCCCATTTGGATACCATTTTTAATAGAGCAGTAATTCTTTTTGCATCATAAACAGAAGGAGTTAGACTTACATTTTTGTTTTTTATTGCAGTGTTTATTAATTAGAATTGTCTAATTCAAAGCTATCTATGATCAAAAGTATCTTAGAAACATTATTTTTCTATGTGCAATATGATTGCACTATTGTAAATAGTTTATTGTGATGTGTATGGTATGTTACATGCAAAATGTGCATGTTTTTCCTTTTTTTTCGTACTTCGAGTGTATCTCAGAAACTAAGCAATAAAGTCACTCAGAATAAATTCACTGTGGTTCAAAAGCATTTTGTGCAACTTTTTTACTGTTAAGATTTTGAGGGATAAAACAACTAAATGTCTTTATTTAGTTTTTTGTATTTTTGACACTTTCTTCAGTAAATACTGAACCAATTTTATTAACATTATTAAAATCTAGGATAAAAGGGTTGTGTTGATGTATGGAAAATTAAAATACTCTGAAAATGGCACCACAACAAGTAAAAATGTAAAATATGCTCTGACAGACTTGGTTCTTTGGCAGGTCTTAAAGGGTTAATCTGGGGCATTCTCTGGGCAAAGAAACACTAGAGATATTTTTAACAATCTTAACGGGTCTCCACTGGTTTAATTTTGATTGATCTGTGTGCATTTTTCTGGTCCTGCAGATATTACTTTGTTTGACGGCATTTCCAGCATTGAACAAGTCTCTAATTATCAGCCACAGTGCTTCTTGCTGAGGCTTAAGTAAGAGGTTACGTCGTCGAGTTTGGACTCCATTAGGGCTGCAACAACTAATCAGCATTATCATCACACAACAAATTGAGGCATTTAAGTTATTGTGTCTGCTTTAAGAGGAACATGTTCAGTGTTTCCCCTGGCCTGGGGGGGGGGTGGGGGGGTGGTGGGGTTGTGGTGTTATGGGTGGTGCGGCAAAACACTCACACAAACACTTAATAGTGTTTATATGTTTCATTTAATTGCAGTATACCAATATATTATAATGTCTGAACAATTACTGTAGAATAACTAAACAACTGTACACTGAACTAAACACTAAACATCAGATTTATTTTAATATGTTAATTATTCACAAAGTGTGCAGCTTTTGTCACTGCAGTGCATCTTTCTGGGCTTCTGAAAGAACATTTCCAGAGCATCTTGGTATGGATAGTCTGAAACTTCTGGCCCATTTATTGAGATCCGCATGCAGGCTGCAAGATGGTCCCCTTGCAGCCTATTGCGAATGTCTGTTTTGACCTGTAAATACATTAACTGTTAGGCTTTAAAAGTGATAACTGATAGTAACAACAGTAAAAATCAACTTAACATAGTGATAGTTTAAAGCAGGAAATGCCATTGTATAACTAACTAGCTAGCTATTAATTAAGCAATTTATTTATCAATTCATTCATTCATGCTTGTGTGTATTTACTTACTTACCAAGATCAGTCTTGTACAGCCAGGGGGAGTATTTCGCCTCTGACAGCTAAGCTGGGTCAAAACCTGTCGTTCTGTGGTGGCTAGACTTTTGCTGCTTGTCAGGGGCGGGACATGCAGCACTTGGGCTCTTTTCTGTACTTTGATTCGGAGTAGGAAAGCTACACCGGCTGCTGCTCGCAGCAGAACACGTGTTGTCATCGTCACCACCTTGGGAGCGTTTAAAGCGCGGTCTCTGTCCGCTGATGGGTGTGTGTGTGTGTGTGCGCGCATCGGGGCGGAACTCCGCCGTGCGCGATACGGAGGACAATTGTAAACGCGCAAACGTTGAGACAGAAATTACATGCCATCGTATAAATAACATAATGCTATTTAGTTTAATAAAAGAAAAAAGCAAAGACCTGTTTTATATAAATTACTTCTGTCGTTATTCGACGAAAATAAAATAAAATTAACTTGACCTTCAAGGGGGGCGGGGCGCCCCCCTAATATAATGGTAAGGGAAACACTGATGTTTGAACAAACAAGTGTAGTTTCTAAATATTTTTGCCTGAGGATTGAGTACAGGGTTCAGAGGGGTATCCTTCCATGGATTTAGAGCCACTCACTCCTGTGTGGCGAAGTGTCGGAGGAGGTGGAACGGGTGGCAAAAATGGCGTGGACAGTGTTTTTGACAATTTAAATCCAAAGTTTTACTGTATTTAATTAGCCTAGGGCGCAGGTTTTAGACATGTGGGGAAAAGTGGAGCTCCCAGGGGAAAAAAAAAACAAATCCTTGAGGAAGCTACATGCTTGTATACCTCAAAAGGCATAGCCTGTGTTGCAGTTGTATCACAGGGGGAATCCAGCCAGGTAAACCTTGGAATAGTCCTGTCATATCCATGTGACCTGCTTAACTATGGAGATCCCTGACAAGCTAATCACCCGCCTGGAAAACAGAAAAAAAAGATTAAAAACAGTAAAGTTAATCAAATCAGAAGCTAGAGCTTCTTGATCTTGATGAGCTGGTCACTAGCCATCACCTGGGGAAAAAAGACTACAACACAATTGTGTAAAGATTTTAAAATTTATCTGGTTATGCGATCCATTAAAACGTTAACGATTAAACAAAATTACAATTTGCTGAGCAATCAGAACCAAACCGTGGCTAAAAACCGCGGTATGTACCAAACTGTGAGCTTTGTGTACCATTGCATCCCTAGTTAAACCATCTCAGAGCTGGACCCTGAATATCTGTGTAGTTCTCCAGTCTCTCTAGCAAAACGTTATGGTCAGTTTTGTCGAATGCAGGGCTAAGATCAAACTAAACCAACAGGGAGATATTCTGGTCACATGTAAAGAGAAGGTCATTTAAGATTTGAACTAAAGCGGCCTCTGTGCTGGGGTGTGCTCTAAAGCCTGATTAAAACTCTCCGTAGGGATTCTCTAGTATTTTAAACATAAAAGGAGGATTAGAACGTCTTCGTAACGAGACAGTTCATTAGGGTTTAGGAGTGTCTTCTTAATTAAAGGTTTAATGACCGCATTCTTCAATGGCTTGTGGACGTGGCCTAGTGATGGAGAAGAGTTAATGATGTTGAGAAGTGGTTCCTGTGCTAATTGTAACAGTTCCTTGGAAAAATCCCTGCCATTGGATTTAGGTGAGCACAAGGCGAAAAAAGCATCCTAAAAATAACATTTTTGCCTAGTTTAAAAAACCATCAGGCATTTTATACATCCTCACAGTGAAACACTATTTACAACCTTTTGGGATTGTCATTTATTTCGGAATACACATTATAATATATGTGGGCTTCAGGTGAAGTATAAATCATCTTTAAAACCCCCTGTGTGTAATAAAAGAAATCTGGTCCATTTGTGCCCAAAACAAAACTGGTGTGAAAAAAAAATGCATGTATCCCAATAAAAAACAATGCAGGGTTTAGTGCTTGTCTGTTTCAGCAACTTTTACCAAGGGACGTTTTTTTGAAGTTGTTAATCAAAGTTCGGAGGTTATAAATGCTTTTTTGTGTATTAATTGCTTTGTAAGAGATCACTATTATCGTTATGTTCTGATGTTAAATGTTGCTCTCAAATCTCACAGTGGCTTAGTTCGTCCAGAGTGTGAGGAGCTCTATGAGGAAACTTGTATAGAGAGCCCTGAAAATCATTTGATCTTGTTATGACACGCCTGGAACAGCTGTCTTAATGTGAGGATAGACTTAATTACACCTCCGCTGTTTTTCATCTGACGCATCCAGCACAAAGGTAGACGAGAGGCAAATATCCCTAGATCTCCACGGGAGCTTGAGGATGTCTTTTCAGAGTGACCCCTCTGCCAGGTTTTCACTGCAGTAATTCTGGAAACTGCCAGATTGGGATCCCCTGGTCAGACTTTCCATTGCTATCAGAAATGTTTTCTATTGAACATTATAATTATTAGTAGTACAAGTGTTATTTGACATAGATCTGTTTTGGACTTGTACCATCAGTGTGTTTTTGTGGATCCTTGTCATCTTCTGAACTTGATCCTGGAACCAGACTGCGTGGGTGGCTTAACAGGGGTATGTTTATTGAGTTTAAAAGTCAGACTCAGCAGTGTTCTTCTTTTATAGGAGGCGCTTATGTCATATGCATACACAAGGTTAATATTTAGTGCGTGGCAGCCTGGGGAGCTGCATCAAGACATCCTTAAAACAGTTTATCCTTTAGCCGTTCTGTTCCACAAACATGCTCATACTAGATCTAATCTATTCCAGGCTCCTCCTTCTGTGAATTGGCTTTTGGAGAGCTACAGGAAAGAGTTCTGACAGTCAGGTGTTCAAATACTTATTTACCGATGTATCATACAACTAAATAGTTGAAAAAATTATATATCGTGATTTCTGGATTTTTCTTTTTAGATCATGTCTCTCACAGTGGACATTTTCAGACCCCTCAGACAATTTCAGACCCCTCCATGATTTGGGAGAGTGGAGTGCTATTTTGCAAGTGGGAGAACTTGCAAAATAGCAGGGTGTTCAAATACTTATTCCCTCACTGTATACAGACGGACGGCTGTGTCCTGGTTTGCTGTGGTTTGATTATAACGTGTCAGAGGCGGAAGGGCCATCACCATTCCAGAACAACAGTTTGTCCTAATTGTGAAAGGATTTTAATGATGATGAAAAGTCAACATGGCTTCAGTGAGTCTTGGCAGAGTAAACAAACCGTCCAGTCTCCACAGAAAGATATTTCTGGAATCTAGGAGTGTCATTTATTTTGTTGTTCCCAAAAGTCGAGAGAGGGTATATTTACACTCGTGGTTTGGTTTGTTGGTCCCGACCAAATAACACAATTATACATTTGGTCCCGGTTGATCTGCGTTCGCACTGCCATTTTTTGTTTAACTAATATATATATATTTAATATATCAAACCTAAACATGATGATGCCCCCACAACCTGATTAGTTGGTCTCTGTAATATTTCAGACCAGAACTCACCACGGGAACCAGTGCTTTGCAGCAGATTAAGATTGCTTCATTTCATTCTTCAGTTTCATCTTTACATTGTGTGAGTTGGAGCATTGCGGCTGTTTTACTTACTGATCTAATCTGTATTTTCGGTGATCGAACTGCACCAGGGTTTGTTTGAAAGAGGAGCCATCTCTCTTCACTGGTTTGGTGCGCTCCAGGGTTTGGGTGGCAGCAACTTGGCAATCGCACAGTTTGTTTACTAGGTTTTTTTTTAGTCAAACGTGTGAACACATTCAATAGCAATGGATGTACCGGCTTTTTGCCAAGTTCATTTTGGTGTTTAAGTTATTATAAGCAATTTTGTCAACCTGTTTTACTCACGTTTATGCTACAACCATCAGAACAGCAGTTCATGGACTTGTGTACAGGGGTTACTGGATGACTTTCCCCACACTAACAGAAGAATCTGCTCGTATTAGGCCAAATTTTGAAAATGGATTTTTGAAAGTCAATTGCAATCATGAAAGTGCAGAGCTGAGGATCTGACTGGGTCTATGCTCATAGTTTGTTTACTCCAGTGCGGTTGGCTGTTATGACGCTCCTCTTGGCAATACCAGCAAAGTCCACTCTCAGCATGTTTGTTTTGTAAAATCAATAACTCTGACTCTTCTGATCGTTCTGTACAGGAGATCAGCGTCTTTGAGACTTGGCCTTGTTTTGTGAGGAATTTTGATAAATAGGGCTCTGGTGTTAAATTGGAGATGGTTGAAGAATGTAATTTATTTCACTCTGAAAATGTGGATTGCTGCTTGCTGTCATTGTTTGTGTGTGTATATATGGCAAACGTGAGGGGCGGAAGTTATATGTAACTTCCAAATATACAAATATCGGTTCAATGTATCAGCCGGTCGATGAATTGGTCGACCCCTAGTTCAACTACCTTTTTCCATAGATCCTTCAACGGCTCTTTTGCTTTCCTCGTTGCTCAAAATTTTGGAAATGTCAGCGCATCGCTGGATGAAAGAGTCAAGGGTCTATCAGGAGCCAGAAACGCAGAAAGCTTTTCTGCAGAAACACTGATTCCAAGCAAACAGGTCGAGGTGAGGAGGGTAACCTTCACCAACCACTTGAACCCTTATCAAGCCAAAATCACCAGTAGTATGTAAACTTTGGTTATGATTTAAAAAGAGTAAACACAGTTGTTTAACGACAAATGGCTTCTCCCAGCCATTAACTATGAGTGGAAAAAATGTTGTGTTATCATTGATATTTTCTGAAAAATGGCCAAGATCTGAACGAGTACAGCACTGGATGAAAAAGGGTCTGTCAGGAGCCAGAAACTCTGAAACCTTTTTAGGTGGGGATGTTATATTTACTGCCACTCAAACCCTTTTGTGTCAGATTTTGGACATTATCTGAGCAAATTAGCATGTAACTTTTGATCAGGGTTATTTGGAAAGTTTTTGTGATTATGATTTTAAAAGGAAACACAGTTGTTTTACATCATGGTGTGAAAACATATCAGCACAACGGCATGTTTCTGATTGAGTTCCATATCTTCCCCTTAGCTATTCCCCTTCGCTACCATTTTAAGAACTACCAGAACTATCAGAATATTTTTTTTTTAATGGGATCAGATCTTAAACTTGGTATAAAATGTAAAAACCGTTTTAGAGTGGACCTGGTTGTGTGTTGCCTAGATCCCGACAGATGAATTAGATGATTTAGTGTAATGCCTCAATCCACTCATCCACATGGCAGTTCCTAGTGCATAAAAAGAGCAGCGGCGCTTCCCGGAAAGGCTGACGGCCTGCAGAGCGATCGATCTTAGTGAGAAATCATGTTTCTCATGTTTACTCCAACAGCCAGATATCACTGTTTTTCCCTTCTCAGATTAGCTCCGTCACAGAAACGAACATACTGTGCTCATTTGTTCACTAAGTCTCTGGATATGTTTCTGTTACTGAATGAGGGGAAATGACTGCCACCATTGTTGTTCCTGCTTTGTTTTGCTTCTCCACCAGTTAAATTTGAACACTATTCTTTTTAGTGGATGTGTTTTCCTGCTATGATCTAATGTACAAGCCATTGTCTCTTGTTTAGTCTTGTTTGATTCGACTGATGCTATTTTAATCAGTGGCTGTGTTGACTCAAAGCACACCGAGAGCTTGCTCGCTGTTTTAGTGGCATGATGTCCCTCTGTCCACGTGGCTCCATCTCTGGGGAGAAAAGCCCAACATGTGTTCATGGGAGTTGGATCATTCAAAGCATACCTCCCATAAGAAACAAGCAGACAGAGAGGCTTTTGTGTCAGAGTTGTTGGAGGTCGTGGTGGTGGATTGTTGAGTCATATATTTTCATATGCGTCACCGGCTAGAGGAGTATCCCAGTCTAAATAGACCATGCTCTTCACTTGTTGCTTCATGTGCTTCTCATATGTTTCCAGAGCTATTTGTGCTCTTCATCAGACTCACAATGGCCACAAAACATTCACCACCAGACAAGGATAAATCTAAAGCTTGGGGAAAGGAAGTCGTTCCCTCATGATAAAATGACTAACTTTACAAAAGTTGCTTTTTATAAAGTTAATAGGCGTAATTTAAGGCCTGGTCTTCTTTGACTGACTGGGTAAGATTTGGTTGCCCGTTCCTGATCCACGCTGTGCTTTCATCTTGTGTTTTTATCAAGCTGCAACCTCTCCCTTTCCCTTTGCCTGAGGAACAGGAAGCGACCCAAACTGCAATTCATGAAGTGGCCACTTGTGGCTCATCAGAAATTAGCAGATTCCTTGTGCCGCCAATGTTAATAAATTTTCATATTGTACATCTTGTTTGGCTTTTTGACAAATTTTGACCTTTCAAGGCAAATAAGCAGGTGATCCTTTTTTTGTTAAAATGTATTTCATTATTGAGCATTACCTTTGACATGTTCAGCCATTATGCCTCACTCTTGTGATCCTTTTAATTAGTTACCTTGCAATGATGTACTTCAATGACTGACTGCATCCAACTGTAGCCTCCAAACCCATAACCTGTTAACACCCACCCCTCTTTTTGAACATGGGTCCGAAAAAGAAATAAAACCCAAATAAAATGGCACGTTATCATTTTATGGGTTAAATTATTATTTTTGGTGTCATTGAAAAGGAAACCCTTTCTAGTTTATCAGGAAAAAGTAAGGAACTGGATACCTTAACCAAAACTAAAGTTATAGATTCACAAACTTTGTAGAAATAGTAGAAATTATCCTCGCCTAAATTAGTTTATTTTTGTATAAAATAAGTGAATGCTTGAGTCCCCACAACTGTGGACCAATACATGACCAAAATCTGTCAAAATGGAGCTAAACATGTGTTTTCTGGAGTGATTTTTACAAGACAATGTCCAGGCGGGCACCATTGGTAACCAAATGAACAAATTACCAATGAAGAAAATACAAACAATGATAAAAAAAAGTCAAACAATGTGATTTGTTCATGCCACCCATCAAAACAATCTGAATCTCCTCAAAAATGTCCTCAAAATGATCAAATATCTTCTTAGATGCCATTGTGCTACTAACAGTAACAGAAAAACATGCCTTTTTCTCCGGGAAAATTTTTTTGCTGCGCGCTCTGCTCACTGTTTACTGGTTTGCTGATTGGCCAATCCTGGTCACAGACTTCTAAAGGTGGTCTCAAAATGTTCAAGGCACTCTACTGAATCGAACCATACCATGCTTGTTGGGTCTATCTTAAAAACGGCCGGCAAAACATCTGGAAAAATCGTGGATTTTTTTTTTCTTCTTTCTTTTGTAGCAAACGAAAAGTGAATAGTTGTGCTTTATGTGTTTTTCTCGTGGTAAACACGTTTTTGGAGTAGCAGCTTGGATGCATTTTGTTCGTTGGACTGGTACAAGTACAATGCTATAAGAGACTCGATGATTCAGGGGCTGTGTAGCTGTAGAGACGTCATAAAAGCTAGAGATCACCATTTTGCTTCGTTAGAACTCTTTACTCAAATTGACAAACTGTTGTCGCTGTGGTGTGTTAAACCTGTAATGCTTTATAACTAATCATGAGAAATTCAGCTTTCAAATGATATATAGTTTGTCAAATTGTGCTTAAAAATAGCGGATCCAATTATGCGATCTTTCTGTAAGTGTCATTGTCTGGCCAGTAAGCATGCCGCGTGTGTTAGGGGCTTAATAAGACCGGTCTGGGTGACAGTATTGCCTTTATGCCCATAATTTGACATGATAATTTACATGAATACACAGCCTTCAGTGGTTCCAAACTTGATTCGAAATGTTAGTGAAGACAGCTAAGGTTTATTTTGTGTAACTATTCTGTTTTTATAGTCATTGCAGGTGGTGCCCATGCGGTTTCTAGTGCATTTATGTTTCTAGAAATAGAATTGTTGGTTTTTTCACACACTTCTAAGACAGACCTAAGTGTGCTCAAACAGATGTTTATATAAAAAGCTGAACAGTAGGGATCCAGCGCTACACAAAGATCACGATTCGGCACAGACTATGGTTTTTAACCACAGTTTTCGGTTCTGATGGCTCAGCAAATTTTCTTTGCATGAACAGATAAATTACAGGAGTTAATAGAATTAACTTTATTTTGCTAAATCCAACAAGACACAACTGGAATTTTCACTTTTAATTAAAAGAATAAAATAAACAATTGTAGCAAGGTAGACATGAGCTTCTTCAGCAGCGAGTAGATTAGCGCAGCAAGAAAGGGGATTTAAGGCAGGCAAAGGTTACAGGCACCTAGGGGTCCTGAAACCAGGAACAGCTGTCTGAAGACGGTGCAGAAGCGCACTGGTTTCATTTGTTGCTTTTGAATAAGAATGTCTGATTAAACGTTGCTGGTACAGAGTTCTTATGTTTATACTTCTTTTTCCATCTTTGTCTAAAAACTAGGGGTGTAACGGTTCACGGTATGTATTGAACCGTTTCGGTACGGCCTGTTCGGTTCGGTACACTTGCGTACCGTTTCGGTATTCAGTATTTTTAAAATAATATAAATGTATTATTAGCGCGATATTAAGCGCAGCGGAACAATGTTCCAAGGCGAGTTTCCGCACGGACGCTATTGAGTGACGAGCACGAGCGCGAGTAGGAAAATGGAATCATATCAACAGCGAAAGAGAAGCCAGAGCTTGAAGACCCTCCCATCTCACTACACTCTCCTGTTTGGGAACACTTTGGCTTCTCTGTTAAAATACATAACGGGGATAGACGAGTGGATAAATTTAAAGTCGACATTGTTCCATGGAGATCGGGCAGGCAACACATCTAATATTTTCTACTGCTGGAGATATTGTCACTGTAACCAGATCTGTGCTCTCTTCAGAAAATGTGGATAGGTTAATCTATCTTAACTAGTTGCAGTATTTCATTTTTTATTTAAAAAAAAGTGTTTTTCTTAATAAAGAGTGCAATTTATTTAAAAATCACCCAAATGTGTCACTTTTATTTATTTTATGCAAGAATTCTACTGTGTATTGGCAGCTTTTCAAAATAAAGAAGTAAGTACAATAAGACTGTAAATTCTTATTGTTTTGTACCGAACCGAATGAACCGACCTCTCCAAGACACTGTACTGAACCAAATACGATTTTAGCGTACCGTTACACCCCTACTAAAAACCCATCTAATTTAGTCTTAATATCACTGGTTTTAATCCTGTAAACTCTTTTGACTGTCTATTGTATGCTTTTCTCTGTACAGCCCCGTGGGCAACAGAACTGCTGCAGGGTGGCCCTAGACCAATATACTTTGATTTTATTTGTCATATTCATCAGCAAAGCCAGCAAAAAAAGTTAACGGCATCTCCTCATAGTGCTGAAAATCCCTCCCTGGTTGAGTGACTCCCGAGAAGTCCCACCCTCCTCTAACTTTAGCGCTCACTGATTGGATATTTACACAAAGGTCATGGTCTTGGACATGCTTTTCTTTCCCTGACATCTGTGTTCCATGCACGTAAACTAATAATAATTATAATAGTTGTAATAATAATAATACTACATACAGCAGTCAGATGAGAAATGAGAAACCGGAAAAATGCTGTTCACAATCTTGAAACAAACCGAGGAGGGTGTTCCCAACAGTTTGTTATTAAACAGTGTACAGTGATGCCTCAAGAAACGAAATTGGGCTTTGTATCCTGAATTTTTACACATAAAATGCCTAATCCATGCGATAGAAATCCTTACAGTGTTAATGTAATAAATGATCAGAAAACAATGAAAACAGAATAAATAAATTCCATATTATGTTTGCACTAAGGTGACACCTTACCTTGCGAGTGAGGCCAAGTGTCCGAGGAGGTGGTGGAGAACAGATGGCAGAAAACCTTTCACAATTTCACAAATTAATAACACTATTTTTCTATCCTGAAGCAAAATATTTTTATAAATGACGTCTAATATCTTAGAAATCAATATTTTGAAATGTATAGAAATTGTTCCTCTAGTTATTCTATTTTTTTTGTCAAGTAGATATTGTTTCTTGAGATCACACCAAATACTCATGAAAATAATTTTTATGTATGTACATTTGTTTCTTGTTCATGTTTCTTTTCTGGGAGCTCCAAATGTTCCTTCCAGCCCTCCACACCAAGATAATCCCCCTCATCAAATGATGTGTTTGTCTTAACACACAGACCTTGAGGAATTTACTGTCGTATTTAAATGTAAAAGAAATGCATAAATAGGTAGAAATGCTTAAATTTTTGATGCCCACCAGAAGAAAAGTTTTTATCCGTACACATAACATCCCCAGCAGATTGTTCCTGATGCAGAGTTCAGAGCAGAACTATTCTGACAGTAACTTATTTGCGATTTACTTCGGGAGATGCACGTGTTCAATTCCATCACACATCAAACCCCTGGTCCTTTCCTCTGCGAGTCCTACTGACCCGATAACGAGTGCGAGTGTTCTCTCTGTAACCCCCATCATCCACGCCACCAGCATCAGCACTTTGGCTCTGCCAGGTTAATTATTTCAATTCCACAGTCCTGAAGGTTGCAGATGCAGGAGACTTGAGAGCAGCTCCTTCAGGGCAGTGCACTCAGAAGCTGTCAGAAGCTCCACATTTTATCTGTGTCTGTCCGGAGGGAGGGCACAGCTTCCTCTTTACTGCTTTGCCTTTGAAATAAGAGCTGTAGAGTGAAGGGCCAGAGAGAATCACACATACACACTTTAATGAAGGAAACACATGGAGGAGCACACAACAGAGATGCTTGAACTGGTGGAAGCTGTGGAACCAGCATGATTCAAGGCTGGAAAAGGGATTATTTTCCAGAGGTTTTGAGTCAGTGCTACTAGAGGTCGAGCGATTCATTATGACAGACAGGGCAGCCACAAACGTTTCTATATTATAGTACTTCCTTCTCTTGTTTACAGTCAGTTTGTCAAGTGTCGCATGTTCTCCTCGCACCTTCAAGCAAATTGCTAAAGTGGGGAAAAAGAGGCAGAGTTTTTTTGTTTATATGGAGATTTTGCAGGCAGGGACACTCATGTAGACTTGACGCAGAACTATAAATAAGAAAAATATCTGCTTTTTTTTTTTTTTTTCCCTGAGAGCGCCTTGGCGCTTCAGCTCTACAGCAGAGGGCTTGCTGTGTGCCATCCAGGAGTGCTGCATAGACTTAAAAATGCAGAATGTGTGCATCCATGTTGTTATTTTACATGATGATGGGCATTATGTGCAAAAATCATACCAATGTTTACCTTTCAAATCTTCGCTCTAAACTGATTTGGGGCACCCCTTTGCCCCACATGGAATTGCAAATGGAGGTGAAGGGCTAAGGGGTATAACTTGGAGATTGACCAAAAAATCTCAGGAAAAAACACATCACATTTAAACAGGATGAAGAGAAACTCTGGGGCGTGGACCACACTTCTTTCTTCTAGCTCTCCAGCAAGATGACCTAGGGCTTCTGCCCTCGTTATAGTGGTGCTCTGGCAGGCAAACTGATCTTCCAGAACAAATGAAATTAGATCCGGTGCCTTATTGAGATTTCCATTGAAAGCAAGAAGTTGCCTTAATAATAATAATAATAATAGTAATACATGAATATTTATTAATTCTTTACTGTAAATATACCCTGCAAGGGAGTTTAACAAGCTCAAACACAGTTTTCAGGTGAAGGGTGAAGCTAAATGGGAAGTACCTGACATAGCTAGCATGTGTTTTTTCATGAGCATCTCGAAATCCAAGCCACCATACCCAGTGTGCTACAGACTACTCAGCTGTGCTTTCTCTTTTTTTGAATGAAATTGACCTAAATATCGCCGCATCCTTTCACTCTTGTGGTTGCGTGTAAATGTAGTGGCAGTATTGGGTCAGTGCTGGCTTTGATGCCGTGCGACAGCCCTGATTCTCTAGCTGCAGAACCAGCGTTACTGCAACTCTATATTAAACGTGTCATACACAAGATGAACCAGCCGCTCTCTCTGCCAGCTCACCTTCTCACCCCAGGGCAGTGTATCCGTTTCAATCGGCCTGCACTGAGTGATGCTAGTTACTCGCCATGATGAGTTCTCTTTTGTTTCTCGGTCTATCAGTATGAAAGAGACGCAACCAGCTTTCGATGGCTTCCTGAGCGGATCCTTGCATTTGAATTGCAAATGCTGGTGATTTTCCTCTGAGAATGAGTGAAGAATGGGTTTCATTTCACCCCTGCTCCTCTGCTCAGATCTGCATAATTTAAGATTTTGTTTGTTTCTATTGAGCTTCTTCGGTACATTTGAAGTTTTTGTCGTGGTGATGTGGTGGAGGTTGTGGCTTTGGAGCCACAGCGAGAACAGTTGTCGGAACAGCTGTGGCCTTGTAGATGTGTAGATGGGAAGGGAGTGTATCAAAGTGATCTTAGCCCCACTTTATGTATAAATAGCCCGAGCCACTGACCCACACAACCAGTTGGCGGTGTATTTATAGTGAGCGTTGGTGATTTGACTTAACTTTATTCCGAAGTATTCGAGGCTCTTCAACACCGCTGAAGAGAGCACTCGTCTTTGCCCTTTCTGTTGTTAGTATTGAACATTATTTAGTCTTGGATGTGCCACACTGGAAGAACTTGAAAAGGCTGACGCTGCATTTGTGAAACACTTTGTTTGGTTTCATTGTTTTCCTAGTTCCTCCACTTTATGCTCTTGCAGAAATCTGATGATGGTCTTGAACACTGGAGAGGAAGCTGCAGCATGCCACACTTCCTCTCCAGACAGTAGTTCCTATAAAGATGTTCTTTTCTTTTTTATGTTGAAGATTTCTATTTTGGATGGAAATTTGGAGCCAATCAAGTGCCTCCTCATACACTGCTGGACATCTTCTGTTGTCCCAAAGAAAGTCGCCAATCTTCTCAATCTTGCCATCACAAAGAAACCACTTCAACTTCACCCTGGTCGTGGAGTTTGACTGTTCCTCAGCCAATTTTAAGCCTCCTCCACTGTTATCAGTTTCAGTTATCAGCTGTTTGGCTTCATTGGTGGATCTTGTAGGATTATAGTGTTCCTATGACCCATAAGTACCTTTTGTTTGCTTACATTGCTTTTTGTAAATGACTAAATAATCATTATTTTTATTTCTGAAAGCATTCTTTGTTTGCAGCATATTTTGCCTAAAACTTCTGCACAGTTCTGTCTATTCATGACCTGCATTCATCTCCAAAACAAGGTTAGATGGGGCAGAAAGCAAGGCAAAGATCTGTGCGCTAATCAACTTTATCGATAATAATCGACAATGGCAATCATTGACAGTAGCCATGTTTCCATCCAAAGATGCAAATTAAATTTATGTGCAAAACGTGCAAATAAATCCATCCATCGAGTCCAAGAGAACAGTATCGCCACTTCCTGGTAAATTGGAGCCAGATATCAAAAGAGAAATGGACGTTTTCCATGCGTCTTAGATGCAATAAGCGCAGTCATGTCGTCCTGCTATTACAGGCTGGGAGACTTCTCTTTGGGCACGCAGCTGGTCGAGACTGTTCTGGGAGGTGATGATCCCGAACCACATTGATGACAGAATTTAGGAATTTTAGAACGACTGAAACATAATTTCAGATGTTTTGTAATGAAATAATCACCGCAGTGCTCCATGGTTCTGACAGAGAAAAAAAACATTGGAATTTAGTTTGCAAATACATTTCCTTAGTAGCACATTTTTCTTATTGCATACAAAGCCCCCCCCCCCCCACCTGCATATTTTCACAATGTATGCCCGTGTTGGTGTTTCCATTGGGTTTCTTTATGCAGTATTCAAATAGGTAGTTATATTATCATGGTTAATAAATGTCTTTGAGGATTGAGTAATCTGTACTCCATAGTGTTCAAGACATTTCAAACTAAAATCAGTGATTGGTGTCCGTTCAGTTCAAGTGTCTCACATGGCCGACGGAGTGAAGCCAAGCTGTGGCGATCGCCCCCCCCTGAGGCTGGCTGCAGATTTATTTCCGCCCAATTCAAGTCCATGGAAATGCAGTTATTTATATGGTTTTAATGATATTTGAAATTTTTCTATACAGTGAACAAAGCTCAATCGTTTTATGTTTATATTAGTGTGGCTCACGACAACTCAATTTTCTCCTAAAAACTAGGCGGGACTGACGTCATTTATTTATTATTTTGCACATCATATCCAGATCACAACAGAAGTTTAGAGATTTAAATGAACAAAACTAGTGGAGCCAGGGGTGAAAATATGTTGATTTAAGCTCCAAAGCAACCTGTTAATAATGTAGATGTGTATTTCAGTAATAAACTAAAGTAGAAGTTGTTTCAGTTACCAGCATTATATCAAAATATGGATCCCATGTCAGCAAAACTAACATTTTAAATTCAATATTTATACCTAATCGATATCAAATTGAAATAGCAACTATAAATCGAATCAAATTGCCGAGATGGTCACGATACCCAGCCGATACCCAATTATTATGAGTGATTCGTTGGAGCTCCGGTGCTGTATGAAAATGCCATGAAATCTGTAAAAATTGTGAATCTGCTGAGGAAAAATCCATCCAGTAGCTACAACCTTCAACTTATTTTTGAGTTGTGTGTGTGAGATTGAAGACAAATCTATATCTAAGAAAAAGTGCTGTCGTCTTTTTCGGGGAAGGACAGCTTTAATGACTTCATCTTTTCTCTTTTTCAGATTGAGGACCATTTCCTTTCATAAATCATCTCGTCAGTGAAACAGGATCAAAGGTAAGCTTTCCTCGATGCTGCTTGTTTGCCAGTAATCCATCAGAGTATTTGTTTTAATATAGTGTTATAAACAAATTATGAGTGGTTGCACACTTACAAAACTGTTTAAATCTGTGCAGTGTTTTTTCAAATGTTTTGCTTATGATTTTTTAAATATTAAAATTATTTGAGCCATGAAAGTTTAGGGAATTGCACTTTTATCAACGTTTGACCTCCCAGAAGTGAGCCAAATGTCAGCAGTGCAGGTTCAAGCATGAGGTCCTCTGAGAGTGTCTGCATGGCTGTCCCCATCTGAAAGTTAAAGCATGTGTAGGAACCCGAAGGTGCGCCTCTCCTCTGGGGCTCTGGTGGTCCTGAATTACATCCCAGAGGGTCATCTGCCCTGTTATCTGCTTTAAGAGCCTGCCGTACCTTACGCCACACATCTCTCGCTTCCCTGTCATTATTCTCTCTCTCAGCTAGTGGTGCTTTGTGTCTCGTGCAGGAGTGTGTCACAGTGCCTCTACTCCACCTGTCTGTGCTAATGAGAGAGGACGTCAGGTCTCCGGGGCACCACCTTTGTGACTTGTCTCTTGTTTACTGGAACCGGAATTACACAAAGTGGCCTTTTCCTCATCACTGAGGCAACCAGGGGGATGAAGGGATAGAGTTTGGTTGTGCATTAATTATAGCTTTTATTGTAGTTCCAAATGTCCAGAACTGCCTTCGGAACTGAGCAAGTTAGTCCAGGGGTCCCCCAAGTACGAAAACCTGTGTGGATTTCTCACTAAAACATTACAAGTGCATATACAAAGGTAGTACCCCCCCCCCCCCACCCAGTTTCCTGCCTCATTTATACACAGTACGATATGTAAATGAGTACTTTTCAATGAACAATAATAAGAAATATAATTATAGAATTGTCTGAGCTTCTAAATAACACTGATGTGACGAAGTAAAGTGGTTTAGGGGCACGAATCCCTTCTGTTACTGGTTAAGGTGGTAGAGAGGGACTGTTTGCATCACTTCATCACCTATAAAAAAAAGTCAGAAAGGACAGAAACAAATGCACATACGCCAGACATAAACGTTTTATGTGTTTTTATCAGTAGACATTGATTTTGACCGTTCAGAAGGAACTGGCCGCTCTGAAGGCCTCTACACAAGGATCCGACATTTCGGTCAGAAGTTTTATGCGAGAACACGCCTTGATCAAAAACCATGGGCGCAATAAAAATGGTGCCAATGAAACACTGCCAGATCGGATCTGTGTTTCACAAGGAGGACGATCAATGAAAGCTGGCCCTTTGATGACACGAATAGAACATAGTGCCATAGTGCCTTTGTACAAGAAAGAATTCTATGTGTTCTTTAATTTATTCTCTGCCTACATCATGTTATCATGTGCATCTGTTCCGCAAACGCCATCTACAGTCAGGAAGCGCCATTACATGAATATTTCCTTGACGCAGACGAAGAGAAGCCATCCGAACCTCAATTCAGATCTGTGTGGAGAGGCCATTAAGGAACTGAATTATAAGAGTTCCTGGCAGCCAGTGAGAACAGGAGAGGGGCTCGTCTATTGTCTCCTTAACCAGAAAGCACTCGTTGTCTTTAGTTTTCTGTGTCTAGTATGTGCAGCCTGTGAAAAACAACATTGCAAACTAATGCTGCCTCTGTGATTTAATAATTATACGATACTGATGGTGAAAACACTGGCAAAATCTGGTTGAACATGTACAAATATGTGGATTTATCATAATGTAAAGGCAAACATTTAAAAGCTCATGGTTAAAAAGTTTAGGATGTGAGCTGAGATGTTTCGGGTCCCGCAGGACCTGGAGAATCAGCAGCTGGTGCAAAGGTGTTGTGTTTCTGATTGTTTTACTTGGGATGGAAATAGAATCTGAAAGTATGCGCTGCTCCCAGGCACCCGTGCATCACACCGGCTGCCGTTGTTGGCCTCTCAGAGTTCAGCTGCTGCCTGAAGGGTCTGATTCTGTGTTTGAGAAGATTCTGATGTTAAAATGGTCATGGTTCTCTTTTAAGGTTTTAAGAGAAAAAAGCAATAATTCAGACTATTGTTTTATGTAAATAATTCTGAAAGAAGTTTTAAAGAGATAAGGGTTAAGTATTAGCTTGTGTCTGATATCAGGTTAAAATGATGGACGTCTGGTTCTTGTCTAAACTGCTTTGAGTTTGTGTAAAGGTCTCTTTTTGAAGGTCTGGGTGGTGTGTCTGTCTCCACAGCGTCTCTCTGGGCCCGGTGTGTGAGATTTGACTCTATTGAAAGCAAACGTACACCAGGGTCTTTGTTTCTCTTCGGAAGAATGGCCTTTGGCTGACTTAAACGCTCTTTCAAATGTAGATCCTGAAATGCTGTTGACCTTAACCGACTTATTATCCTCAATTCTGCTCCGCCTTGAACTTTCAGCTCTTTACCGTCTGTCTGCTCTGATTGTGCTGGCTTCTCCGAGATAAGAAAAGTGCAAGTAGCTGCAGGAAGTGATGGAATAATGTCCTGTAGTGTCTACAGGAAGTCATGTAATGGAGGTGCTGTCAATGGGAATACGTTCAGTGACTCTACTGGTTTTTAACTGATGCGTATCACAATGATCACTCCCTATTTGTCATGTACTTTGGAAAATGTTGAGCTTTTCAGTGGCTTTATCAGTGTTGAGAATTGGCTTCCCAGTCCAGCAGAGCATAGTTCTTCATGGTTTTCATGTTACACACAGCATTTCATTTTCCATACACCCATTATACAACCGTTATATCTCAGATTCTTAGTTTCGATGGAATTGTCGATACTAAATGAAGAAAGTGCCAAAAACCCACAGAAATATCACTCAAAGTTGATAATGAAAAAAAGGTTACAATTCAAATATTGTTTTTGTGGTATTTTTTCCCTTTATTGCTCCAGGTGTCTAAAAACAAACATAAAATAAAGTTTGATTTGTTAAGTGCCACATTTCTGTTGTCTATGTGCCAAACAGCACTTTCACAATATAACATTTGCAATATTCAGTATAAATGGGTAAAACTGAGTAGAATCAATGTAAAAATGAGACAAAACGTAAAAGTAAACCATTTGTCAACTATAAAAATGAAGAGATAAATATAATGCGACTTTTCCTGGTCAATACTCTTAAACTGATTTACGGGTTTCATTTTGTCTGGAGCAAGAGGAACAGTTGATGCTTTGTTGCAATTGTTAGTCCTCCTTCACACCACACCAATCGCTCTGGTCCGCATGTCACACGGTCCACTCATTGGTCACATTCATGTTTCCCCAATTGCTTTTCGATTGGTTAGAATGAATTTGGCGCATGGAAGTAAAATACGCCTGAAGACTCGCATACCACGATCGAAATGGATGGACCTCGCTGCTTGAGTTTGTTTGGAAATGGGATTTCCGTTGCTCCCGAACGATTTCAAAGTGAAACTTTTTTTTTTTTTTTGTTTAAGCAGGCGATTCAATAATTCAGTCTGTGTTTGAGGATCCTTCCTCCTTTTTTATGGTGATGTTACTTCGTATCTGCAGGGTCCATACCCTGCAGCTCAAAAATAAAATGTATTTGATTATGAACTAGTCAGTGTTTCTAACACAAATCGGGTTTGAGCAATAAATAAATGATGTGGAATTTCAGATTTTCATGAAAACTGTTTCCTCGTAATTAATTTTTAAAGAATGGGCAGATGTGTCTGCGGATCCACCTCTCAGTGAAGTCACGTATTTAGGCGTGTTGAGTATTCGATGTTGCTACTTTCAAGGTAAATTGCACTGATTGGTGTCATCCATTATTCATAGAATGAGGAAAAATAAAGATATCTGTTAATACTGAAAATTACAACCCTTTTAAAAAGAGTCATGAACTGATTTACGCTTGTATAAATGAAGTTGTTGAGCGCCATAAATCAGAAATATTTGCTGCTCCAATACACCTCTGACCAGCTGAGCGTTGCAGTCTGGCCAGTATTGATTGATAACATGCAAGTTTGTGTCTCCGCTCTTCTGTTTGATAATGGGGCCTCAGCTGGACTGTTCTGGATTCCAGTCGCAGGCTGCAAGAAGCTTCAGAAGCTGCACTTTTCTCTTTGCTCATTACGTTTAATGGTCGCATCCGCAAAGCTGTCTTTGTACCATCTCTGATTGAGAGCCCCTCATTTCACTGAAAGCCCTGTGGCAGACTGTTGCCTCCTTTTATCTCTGAGTGGATTTAAACCTCGGCCGTATATCTAGTGTTGACTGTGATGGAAACTTTGACTTCTATTTATTTATTTTTGATAACATAAAATGTACTGTAGGCTGCCACTTGTTAACTTTTGCCTAAATATCAACACTAGAATTATTATTATTATTATTGTTATTATTATTATTATTATTGTTATTATTATTGTTATTATTATTATTATTATTATTATATACACGGTGACTTGCCTTACATTACACAACAGATCATTTGAGCTCTTGTTTTTAATAGGAACCACAGCTGTTGATATGGTTATAGACTGAGCTGAAGTTATAGGAGTCTCAAATCACGATTTAGTTGAATTGAGATAAATCAATGATAAGGCTCTGCGTGGTCAGCTCTTTCTGACTATATCATAACTCAAGATTTGTCTATGTATTTTTTTTCAAGCCGTGCACGTAAAACAGAAACAGATTCTCAATGATTTTGAATTCTGCGGAGATCCAAAGAAAATAACCTGTAAACATTCTGCATCAGTGGAGTTCTCTCTCCGTTAAGATTGACTACTCACCATGGCAACAATGGGGGGCGTGGATGATGACTCTCTATATTTACATTTTTATCAAGCTTTTGTTTCCTCAATAAACCCTCCATTGATGAAAATAACACATTTTTCACTCTCTGAAGAAACACTACTCCCGTTTTCCACCAGTCACTAAAGATGTGTAATTTTTCTTCCGCTGAGAGACATATGGAACGGTATTGAAATCTTTGGAAAACCCTTTAATTTCTCTCTCAAAAAAGGTATCTCTTTGGCCTGACTATGTGTCGGATGCACTTTTAAACTGAAGTGATTTTTGCCTAGAAATCGGTGTAGTTCCTTAATTTGCCTCGCATTTGCATCAGTCAGAACAAGCTTCAACATGGAACTATTTTTCTGGTTAGTCACAGAATTGTGGGATAAAGAAGCAACTGCTGCCTTCATCATTTCAGTCAGAAATATTGCTAATTGCATTATGCTTATTTTGACAAGTGAGCGTGGTTCGTCTCTCAGAGCCTTAGTTTCAGCATTTACTATTTTTTTTTAAATAGTGTCAGGAAACTGATCTGGTACAATATGTTCTTTTTGCGATCTGTTATGGGCGGGTTGGTTGAAAACATTGGTTGGATTCCGGTTGTTTATACATTGACCCACACATAACTGGTTCACACTGTAACTTTTTAACCATCTACATTTTTTTTTACAAATGTAGACACAAGAGTAAAAAGTGGATTTATCTGTTATCAAAGTCAAAACCTCCCTACTGGCACGGTAGGTTCCGTGCAGCTCAGAAGAATGTGTTTACTCTTTGGATTTGAATTGGCCTCTCTTGAAATGTTGAAAATCTGATTGGTTTATTAACCTCTTAAGCCCTGAGGCCTATTTTCCGAAAATCCTATACTTTTACTTTTTAAGGCATTTCTCAGCTTTTACAAGGCCTAAACTGCAAATCTTGGTATCAAAATGAAGATAGGTTCTTGGGGAGTGGTGTGGATGAGTTAATTTGACAGTCAAGAACACATGGTAAGAGTAATTGATGTTGGAATGGCCAAAAAAATGAACTCCGCCTAAAAAAAAAAACACATTTCCTCCAATATCTCCTTATTTTACTTATAACGAAGCAAATAAACACAATCAATTGTAACCACTACATGTCAAGAACATCTGTAGCAAGTTTGGTGTTCATACTACAAGAAACTAATATTCTGTAAAGGTTTTGATTGAACAAAGTTCAGGCGTAATCCATGTTGGCACAGTTTGGCACAATTTGGCACAATAATTGAAATATGGAAAAATCTTGTCCAAAGCTTCAGCTACGTTAATAGTCTTCTTTTCTTGCTTATGGGACATGATTTCAGCAAAAAAACTCCTAAAGAAACGCTGTAAAAGGGGGGTAGAAGCTCATTTACGCCATCTTGCTGCGCTTTTGGGAACGTTTCACTCAAAAACGCTTTGACGCCGAGCTTCCGCGTGTCCCTACCCCCCCGACCATCTGTCCAATCCAGAAGATCTATACATCGCTCGAAAGCTCTGATTCTGAGGAAACCAATCAGCTCAACCATTTTGAGACTGACGGGATCGCCGACGAATCACACGACGCGCAGCGTGGAGAGACGTACTCTTACGCACGGGGAGTCATTCCATATTTGGTGACGTAATGACGCCACAAAGCTAAAGAAACAATCCAAAATGGCGTTTGCACGAAGCTATTGACCGGACATAACAACAAACGGACTTTTATCGCTATGGAAATAACTTTTTGTTGAAAAAAACGGCAAAGGTAAGACAAGATTTACATGCTTGCTTGGTTTTCGCTGGCGTTTTTTCGTGGAACTTTCGCTCCCTGCTCTGAAATACTTCATGCAATGTTAATGAGTTGCATATCACTGGATTCAGCTGGTTGTTAGCTTTCATTTAATGTAATGGTTTGGGTGTTTCCGTTTATATAGTGGATACATATCGCACATAAACAAAAACGTGGTCATGAATTATACTCCGGACATGTTGTTTATTTGCATGGCGTTCGAGCTGTGGTTCACGAATATGAAATTGAATTAGATACGTTTTTAGAGGAGTTTCCGCTGAACACAACAGTATTTAATATGTGTGGGTTATTCTCAGGGTTCGTGAGCTATGAGTGAAAATGTAACGCACAAGGGGGCAAGTCCCCGGTACCGGGGACTCTCGGGCTTAAGAGGTTAAATCTGGATTTCCAGGAGAAGTGAACGTCTTGTATAATTTTAAATCTTTTTTTTTTTCAAGGAAAAAGATTGATTGTGGTCTAGGTGCTAAAGGGGACTGATGCTCCATTGTTTGTCTGCTTTTGTAACTTTATCTCTTGTCTACTGTGACTTTGTTGCTATAAGTAAACTACATTTTGCCAAAGGCTTTCGTTGCAGGTCTTGGCCATAGAAAGCTGCCATGGAACTCGTATCTTCCCTGTGGAGGTCTGATAACATGAGACTAGTCACAGAGTGACTTTGTCCTAGTGCACTTCCTGTTTTGAGCCAGTTCATAGCAGATTCCCGGGAGCAGAATGATTTCTTGTAAAAATCTACTTTTTCTACAGGCGAGTGTGCTCAGAACCCTGTGTGAAAGCACCTCCAGTGTGCAGTAGAGCTCAGAATCTAGAGCATCGGCCTCTCTGGGGAAGCACAGGTATGTGTCGCTGGCAGATACCAAACCCTTTGAGACCCAGACCTACCAACCTAATGTCTGACGGAAGACTCGATTATCATATGATGAGTACATTAGCACACGATGAGGAATCTTCAGAGGGGCTAATCATGAGGCTAATTTGTTAAGATTGGGTTTGTTTTGGGTTCATGCTTCTCTTTCCTCCTGCTCTTAATTGACGTGGCAGCGTGTGAAGTGTCTCTCCCATTGAGTGTGTTGCCAAGCGTTCGCAGGGTGTCTCTGTGCTGGTCTGCGTTTACAGCACTCAGTTGAGTGTGAATGATGACATTAGTGATGCTTTGTCACTCTGTTGCTGGATGTTTAGTTTGCAGACTCCTCCTTTTACTGCCACATCTTTTATTTTCCTCCTTCTCTCCAGTCTTCTTTCTTTCTTGCTAATATGAACGGAGCATGTGATTTATTCTACAAATAGATTGAATAGTTGGCCTTGCTTTGGGTGCTCGGCAGCCGGCCCTGTTGAGTATCTTCAGGGGGTTTTGACTCGATCAGATGGAGTGGATTAGGAAGTATTGTGTGTTGTAGATGTTTGTACGTTTTAAACATGGTCATCTTAAATGCCAGGGACACTAAACTTGAATTTCTTAATCACAGAACGTCTGAAATGTAATATATTTCCATTCAGAGTGTCTTCAGAAGTGTCCCCGGGGCCTGCTCTACAGGTTTAGCCATCCATCAATATCAGATGTCAACCCATGCAGGATATAATCCCCCTCACACACGCACAAATATAACAGATGATTAGTTCATTCCCTAGTTGATGTGCTTTGCTCACTTGACACTCTTGACTTAGTTTCTCTGGTTTGTGAACATTGAGATTCACGGTGTAGAGGTTTTTCTAATGTGGTTTCTCTTGGGTGTTTTCAGGATTGAAATATCTGTCCCTAACTGTTCTACTGGGTGAAATGGAAGCCCTGATTTAAAACCAGGTGTTTTCA
The DNA here is from genome assembly GCA_007224835.1 of Danionella cerebrum. NCBI lineage: Eukaryota > Metazoa > Chordata > Actinopteri > Cypriniformes > Danionidae > Danionella > Danionella cerebrum. Next base: position 169,501 of record SRMA01026461.1, read on the forward strand.
CATTTTTTAATGCATTAAAAAAGCCCGTAACAGTTTTGAAACAATAAAGATGGTTAGAAGATTTAATTACTGTCTGGCATTCATGCCTATATGATGATTTTCAAGCAGGAGATCCTTAAAAAACCAGCGAGTGTTCCTCACAATTGAAACAAAGCATAGAGATTTTGTGCAGCAGAGAAGAATTGCAGTGGGGCAGTTTTTCTTACCTGATCTCCTAGAATCTTGTAAGGGATTGTGAAAGATACTTCAAGATTAGCTCGGAAACTCACGCATGTTCAAAGCAGACATCACGGAATGTTACTGGAGCGCTCTTTTAGTGCTTTTCCAAATGTACATAATCAACCGATCCGATGGTTTCAGATGTGTCTTCTCTGTGGAAGCATTCCATCTAGAGTGAAGCAATGAAACTGATTTTCTGTTTTATCTAAACCCAGGAATACACCAATAATCAATTTTTCCCACAGCTCGAGTTTCAACAGTTTCCAATTGCATCACTTATTTTTGCAGCAGGAAAAAGAAATTTGACCCTTTTCTGACTTATTGTCTGTGTTTTGGGTCATCATCATGCTGGCATTGTCATTCATGGTTTCCTATGCCCTGCTTGAAGGAAAAAAGGTTCTAACCCAAGATTTGGTACTTTATCACTTAGTCTTGCAGTGGCATAGCTGTCCTGTTCACGTTAAAATGCTGTTATATCTCTTCTAAACAGTGAGATGAAACAAAACTTTCTCCAAGTTCTAGGGATGTCCCGATCAGGTTTTTTGAGCCCCCGATCCGATCCGAGTCATTTAATTTTAAGTATCGACCCATACCGAGTCCCGATCCGATACTTGTCTTTTCCTTGTGCTAATTGCACACTTTAAGTGCATGCAGGTTATTAAAGTATTCTAAAAGTTCAAAAAGCCGGCGGAAGCCAGTATTCTCTACCACAGAGAGGGGTTGATCGTCCAAAGCGATGAATTCAACGACCCTTTCTGTAATCTTTTTGGCCTTGCAGCTCAAGAGGAAATTTCTGTCTCCTTTTAAAAGTTTCCTCCAGTGTGTGTTGCTTTGGTTTAGCCTTTTTTCCTGCGTTCGCTCAGTGAAGTCGCAATATTCTGTCGTGTGTGTTTCGTTTTAAGATGCCTTATCAAGTTGGTAGTATTAAAGGCTGCTTTGCTAGTACCACCGCGTGAAATGCTCGCATTGCAAACGTTGCATGTAGCTACCAGAATAGAATCACTTTCCAACTTAAAATACTTCCACACTTCAGACATCTTAGCACCGTATTGCAAGTAGTAAACCACATGCGAGTTTAACATGCGAGTTTGCGACACGTGCGTGACGTAGCTGACGTAAACATTCGATCGGTCCGATACATAGAGCCGATTCCGATCAATTTAAAAATGCCTCGATCGGCCCCGATACCGATCTTTACGATCGGCTCGGGACATCCCTACCAAGTTCTCCTCTGGATCATTCAGATGTTCAGTGGCAAACTTATCATGAGGTTGTATCTGTGCCAGTCCTTTACAGCATAGTGTGTTGCTGATTGTAGTTGAGTGGTCCGTGCTGGCTAGATCCCCTTGTATAGTTCTTAGCTGGTTCTTAACCATTCTTTGGATCATTTAATCTAGAGCTCCTTACAGAGGAAGATTGGCATTTGTTTTCCTTGTGATCAAGTTGCTTGCTTTTTCTGTTTTTCCATTCCTGCCTTGTTTATCACTAATTGTCCCCTGATGTTCTTAAACAGCTCTTTGGCCTCGTTCTTGGTAGACATTTTGGAATCCGATTGACTTGATGTATTATGATTGACGTATGCTCTTTGAGAGATTGAGAAACTTCATATATGACTGCATCAGTCTGAATTTACATTAGTGTAAGGAAACCGTGGCATCACTTGTAGTTTCCTGAAGAGGGTTTGAAGCTAAAAGTAGCCCGTCTTCTCTACTCCGCTCATAGACAATTGAGCAGAAATTATAACCATGCGGCTTACTAATCATCTGTGACTCAACTAGCAGTGCTCTTAGTTATCTATGATTTCAAGTAGTGCGTTGGGGAGTCTCCGGGTTTAGGTTTTGGGACCGGCCTCAGGTGGATTGCCGTTTCAGTTGCATCAGTTTTAGCTTCATGAGAAAGAGAGCTCGAGGTCACCACGGGAAAACCTTTCCGTGGCACAGAGAGAAGTATTTTGGAGTCAGTTAAGAATGAATTATTTATTCCACTGTGTCTCTGGCTGGAATGCGTGCTTTGACTTTTTTCAGTAATAGCCAAAAAATGCTCAAAGCTAAAACGCTATCAATTTCAAACCGGTACAGAAAAATTTTAACTGAAATTAAATATTTTAAATAGTTTCAACCTTCCATTAAAATATTTCTGAATAATATACCAGTATGGGTATTATGATAATAATATCTTTCTGAGTATAATCACCATCATGTCCCTCTCGCACACAGCAGGGTTTAATGATCTGCATCCTGCTTGTGGAAACATCGGAAATAGCCTCTTTTCATCTCTCCAGAGCTTCTGTTTAGAGGATCTTCCTGTCTTTTTGTGAAATTAACCACTAATGTACATGCTCCCGCTTAAATCAAAAACATCTGTAAGGTTTACAGGGGCCTATTGTCTCTTTTTCAAGGGAATTATCGGTTTTTGACTTGGTAAACTTACACTCTCGTTGCTCATAATTAAACATGGGTTTCTACTGCTTTTAGATGCTGAAGTGACCCGATAGCAGACACAGAGGGTAAATTTTTTGCTCGCAAACAAGGTCATCCCAGTACAGGCTCAGAAATCCGCTGCGGCATCAAATTGGTGAACATTGACAGTTTCTCAATAATGAAAGGGAGAGGAACTGTGCGCAGGATTTGTTCTCTCGTGGAGAGGAGATCAGAAAGAGAGCAGGTCTGCAGTAAATATAAACCCTGTGGCTTGTTAAGAATCCTGGATCTAATTAAAGGTCACATGGTTTTCTTCTGGCCTCCATCATGAGAATCTCATATTCCTGAACAACTTGTTTAAATTTTGACGATTGCACGCTCATAATCTTAAAATTCTGGTTCATTTACCTTCTTTGTTTACAGAAAATGATGGATAGAGAGAAAGAGAGGGAGGGAGGGAATTTTGTCTGTTACAATTTATTGTGGGTAAAACTTTGATCGTGATTTTTTTTTGACTTCCTGTTTGAAAAGAATTTTCTCAGAATGTTTTACCTCAGTCACTAATCTTTATTCTAATATTTCATCATCATAACCTCTAATGTCCTATGAGAAGGCGTGTCGTATAAATTATTAATGACACCTAACTCTTGATAGGTCCTCTCAAGTTTCAAGCCAGCGCAGTACTTTGGAGTTCAGAATGGTTCGCAAGTGTTTATTTCCGTGGTACTGAAATGACCTGCCTGTGATAAAGTCAGAGCTAAACTCTGGCTTTGAGCGTTGGGTTAGCCACCAACAACGACATGTCGAAACCATGGATTTGTAGCAAGCATTTTCCTTGAGAAAGCTACGAGACCTGGAGAATGGTGAACCTGGGGATTTCTTCACTTCAGTGCAGGTTTATGTGCTTTTTTTCAGGTAATACAAAGCACAATTTTCTCACCAAACCACACCCCAACCCGCTCGGCGTATCTGTACACGGACATTTCTTTTTTTTTTTTTGCATTTGACTTCTGAATTTTTGTTTGGGAAATATCTAATATTGAGGATTTGAAGTTTCAGTAATCTTACTGGTTTCTAAAAACATCCAATGCCCCATTTTTTAGCGTTCGTTTAATCACATTAAGTTTACTCCTGTTTAAACCGTTCAAGTAAACAGAGTCCTCACTGTGCCTCTTAGAATCAAAGCTTTAATGGAAAAGAATTGTCGACGGACAGATGTGTGAAGTTTGCAGCCAAGGTCATGTTGGTTTTACACAGGACCAGTTCATCAGACAGCAATTAAACAAGGGCTGGCCCAACTCATGGTCACAAGAGGGACTTCAGACGCGTCCATGAGCAATTCCTGGTTTTATGAACCTCATCTTTCCACTGACATTTCACTCTGGCTCTTATTTAGAGGTTTGATGAATGAGTCATTTCCAGCACTCACATCTTTTCTGCATTGGAAAGCATCTAATAATAACACGTCTCTTCTGAGAAAAGCTAACACCTCCCGCTAACGGCAGCGGTTTGTTAATCATTAGTTCAGACGTTGGTAATTTACTTAATTTGAGCAGAGCATTTTTGTTCATTTTTCATCCTGTGAGCTGGGGATAGCTGTGATTATTGACTGACTTGCTACCTAAACATGTTTTCGATAAATTCTTTACAAAAACAATAATTGAGGCATATTGAACATAGACCCTGCTTTGATTTCCGACTTCAGGTCATTTCCCAGCAATGCCCCACATTCTTCCTTTTCACTTCTGGTCGCTTCCTAATACTTTCCATTCCAAGAACAAAGGCTGCCTGCAATCTATACAATCAATAAAAATATCATAAAATATGGATTTTCTGGATGAGATTGAAAATGTTACATACCACAACCCCACCACACAAGCGTTCATTTATACTAATCATAGTTTAGTTTCTAAAACACTTGTTCCAATGGATGTGAACATGAAATCACTGTAGTTAACAAAAAAGGGGAACTTTTATTGTTCAAATCTTTCTCCGTCCTAAATCGGGAATGTTTAAAATGAAATGAGTTTTTCTGATGAGGATGTTATGGCTGAGTTCCTTTTAATTTCTTTTGAAACTGAGATCTAAGAAAAAATGCTGAAAACATGCCCCCATGAATCAGGATGAAGCTGTAGTCATCAAATTAATTCAATTTCAGTCAAACATCAGAATAGAGCGGTGAGATAGGGCCTATAAAAATCCCAGATTCACAATAAAATCGATCATTTTCACCCCTATTTAAAATCAGTCAGCAGATAACAAAGAAAAAATGTTCAAAACAACTATAGCGTTGATAATAATAATCATTGTTATTTTATTTTTAATTCAATTGATGTTAAACACAAGATACAAGGTGTACAGTTGTTTTGGACTAATGTCACTTAAAGGCGTCGAGGACTCTGCAGAGCGGTTGTGCACAATTAGCAACAGTCCATTTATTCACGTCCTGTAAGTTTATTCTTCGTATTAACGTTGAAACATAGACAGAACAATTCTGTTTGATTTGGACTGCTGTTACAATACAGTGTTTCCCCTAGGATCATGGCCTGGGGGGGGGGGGGGGTGTTATGGGTGGTGCGGCAAAACACTCACACAAACACTTCATAGTTTTTTATATGTTTCATTTAATTGCAGTATACCAATATATTATAATGTCTGAACAATTACTGTACAATAACTAAACAACTGTACACTGAACTAAACACTAAACATCAGATTTATTTTAATATGTTAATTATACACAAAGTGTGCAGCTTTTGTCACTGCAGTGCATCTTTCTGGGCTTCTGAAAGAACATTTCCAGAGCATCTTGGTATGGATAGTCTGAAACTTCTGGCCCATTTATTGAGATCCGCATGCAGGCTGCAAGATGGTCCCCTTGCAGCCGATTGCGAGTGTCTGTTTTGACCTGTAAATACATTAACTGTTAGGCTTTAAAAGTGATAACTGATAGTAACAACAGTAAAAATCAACTTAACATAGTGATAGTTTAAAGCAGGAAATGCCATTGTATAACTTACTAGCTAGCTATTAATTAAGCAATTTATTTATCAATTCGTTCATTCATGCATGTGTGTATTTACTTACTTACCAAGATCAGTCTTGTACAGCCAGGGGGAGTATTTCCCCTCTGACAGCCAAGCTGGGTCAAAACCTGTCGTTCTGTGGTGGCTAGACATTTGCTGTTTGTCAGGGGCAGGACATGCAGCACTTGGGCTCTTTTCTGTACTTTGATTCGGAGTAGGAAAGCTACAACGGCTGCTGCTCGCAGCAGAACACGTGTTGTCCTCGTCACCACCTTGGGAGCGTTTAAAGCGCGGTCTCTGTCCGCTGATGGGTGTGTGTGTGTGCGCGCATCGGAGCGGAACTCCGCCGTGCGCGACACGGAGGACAATTGTAAACGCGCAAACGTTGAGACAGAAATTACATGGCATCGTATAAATAACATAATGCTATTTAGTTTAATAAAAGAAAAAAGCAAAGACCTGTTATGGCGTATGTGTAAGGGTAATCAGGCTTATCATACTGCATTATTCCTGTAAAACTAATTACTTTTGCTCACCTATATAAGGACATGAGATATGAAATCTGTTGTAAATTACTTACATTTGTGGTGTCTTTGTTTGTGTGGGCAGTAATCTTCAGTTAAGCAACCAACGTACAAGCATCGTGAGATGTCTGCTGCTCCGTGTTTCCTCTATGTTTGAAATGTGGGTACAGACATGCTTAGATGTCATACACCCTCATCCTTCATTCAAATGAGAATTGGGACAACCCTTCACCTCACATGAGCACACGTTACTGAGGGGAAGGGGGACTGGGGTAGGAATGGAACTCGGTCTTCAATATTATAATTATTTTATCAGTTATTATTGTAAGGTTTTGTAGCAAATTAAACTTATTTACGACATTGTTTCATGTGCGAAATGTTGAGCCACATCAGATGTTTGTGGAGGAATCTGAGGGTTCTTGAACGCTCACTGCATGTTATTAGGATTTGGAATTGATTTGCGCTGGAATGCTCAGCTCTCACGACCAAGGCTTCAAAAGTAAACTTTTGCTGAGAGTGAAAAGAATGTAAAGGAACCCTGGCCTCGTGCTGTAAATCAGGTACTTTGTTTGTCTGTCGCCATGCTGCATTCTTGAGCTGGAGAAGTGCTCATTTCCAGCACGCATCCTCCATTTTTTCCACCTTCGTATCTTGTCCCTCCTTTTCAATCGGTGTTCTCTGAACAGAACATGGCACTCGGACCACGTGCATTCCTCACTGTTTTCCATTACAAGATATCTAGGAGATAAATTGCTGCTTTAAATGGACTTAAGGATCTCCGTGGCAAAGCAGAACTGTGGAATCAGTGGGAATACAGACTCTGATGGCTTCCATATGTGCAGACTGTGCCAGAAACAGTGGCATTGGCAGAGCACCAGAATCCCTGCACCTCCATGTGTGCGTGTTGGTAACCTGCGCTGACTCCATTCAGATGAATTATGTTACAGACGAACCATCTGTTGAGCAGCACTACGCCAGCGCTCCATGTGCCCCGTCCTTTCTGCAACACTCGATTTAAAAGCTGTTATGTCTGCTCTTCTTTTTTTTGCACCCAGCTGTATTTGAGTTCTTGAAAAACAGTTTATCATGGATTAGTAGTTCCGTCTCAGCATTATTACAAAAGTAGCCTGATGTGGGTAATAACCCAAGAAAACGTTGATGCAGGTTATTCATATACAGCGCTGTAATTCTACTGTATAGCAATAGAGCTTTAAACACTCAATAAAATACAAATAGAATCCACCTAAATTTGATTCTAGTTTGGTCGTATCTGCTGAAAAATAAAACATGGTCAAAGCAATGGAGCCTTACCAAGCCAAATTGTTATATTTGATCATATCTTTAAAAATGAGGGTTCTATTGTGCTGTTTTGCAGCACCTGCCTGATATCACCTCTATTGGTTCAAATCTGAAGAGCAGTGTCAGGGGTTTGCTCTATTATCCCTCGCCCTTGTCTGAGTTTGTCACATTTTTACCTGATGTCTCTTTGTTTTCGTTCCTCGCTGCTTGTTCTCTCACCTCGTCTCACCCGCTATCTACATTCCGTTGATGTTTATCAACGTCTAAATGTGTCATGGACTAAATAGTTCACTAGATTGTTGTGTCTGGACCCTTTCCAGTTTAACTACAGATTATTTGTTGGATTGTTATGAATAAGTGACTAAGGAGAAGCTTCTTACATGAATTCACTTTCTCCAGTTGTTGGCAACCTCACAAAATCACTAATTGTAACTGGTTTTGTGGATTGTTACAGAAAGTGCATTATTTATTTGTCTCAGCTTTTCAAAGATATGGGGCATTTTTACCTATTTTTCTTTGGTTGTAATTCACAAAGTCAACTCATAATGTATCGTGCTTGGTCTGGGTATGCTTTATCTACCGTTGAACCTTATCTTCTACATAGGTGTTTGCCTTTGTTAACCACCACAGTTGACTCTGAGTAAACTCTCAGCAGTGATCAGTCGAAACTGGAAACACCTGAGATTAATTTTGAGCTGTATGCCTTGATTTCTTTGATTTTTATTTCAAATAAATGGTAGTATAGTCTAGCAAAGAGCAGCAAACAAACCTGTAAAAACTGTGAATGAACTCTGATCTAATGATTACTCCCTAAATAAACTGCTGATTATTCTGACTTTTACATTAACGTTTATGTATTTTGCAGACTCTTTTGTGTAAATCATCTTACATTTTCGTAAACATCTAGATTTAATGACATGCAAATGTTTAATTGTTGGAATACAACAGTTGCTTGCAACACTTTGCTTGACCAATATCTACCATACATTTTCATTACAGGTGCCTCAAACTACGGATCCACAAAGTGTTGTGCAATAAAAGAGCTGAAGAAATCAATTTGAGAACACAATTTTAAAAAGAAATGCTTTTTGACACGGCTCCACATTTGCTTGTTTAACCACAAGACATGCAAACTCAATGAAAAAGCAGACATCTGCTTCCAAAGATGATGTTAAGGCGATATTTTAAAAGCGGTGGATGCAGGCCATATGGATACTGGGATAGCTTTACTTATCCTTTACTAGCTTAACTCCGTTACCAGGCAGCTGTCTTTTATTGTCCACTACTGAATTTTTTGTCAGCTAACGCGTGCAGTAAGAAGAATGTGCTGGCCACCATTTCATCTCTTAAAACATTTCTGCTTTCTAATTGGAACAATTAGAATTATTTTTGCTTTGCGCATGGCTTATGAACCAAGACCAACGCAGTGTATATAATTTGATGCAGTATTCTATTGATAAACCTGATAATTAATAACTAAATAAACTAATAATAGGGGCAAAGATAATACTTTGTAGAAAGAAGCTTAGCTTACAGTAGCATTAATAGCGGTTAACTAATGCTTTGCTTTATATGGTTTTATTTAGCTTCTTTGTGCCATTTCACAAAAAAAAGAATACATAGAAAGTATTAAATGAAAGTATTAAATAAAATTAAACTGGACCATTTCAACCATGTTTGCGGCAAAACAAACCAACCAAAAGGATTTTAAATTGAGATGAAAGTTGAGTTGGAACTTTGAGCGGAGAGATTTCCAGACTGTGGCTAGTACAGTCCTCCTGCTTTTGATTGGCTGAATCGCGAGCTGCGTCCAATGAGACGAGGGTTGATTCATTAAGGGTGTTGCATTATTGTGATGGCTGATGATCTGGATCAAAGACTCTTCGAGGGATTATTTAGATATTTGTTGTACTGTTATTTTGACACTTTTTCTTTAAATGTTTTTTTTTTCTCAGTGCATGAATGATAAATGATGCACATCGATGTAATGATGGTTTGATATTGTGTGATTGTGCTTGGTTACAATGTTTTGTTCCATTGTGATGTATAGCATCGTCACAATCCTTGTGTAATGGAGAGTAAAGCAGCTGCTTCTGTATTTACTATGAACACTTGAGAATGTTGTTCAGTGTTTATTTAGCCAACTTCGGCTCGATCTCTGCCCATGACCTTTAAAGTGCCGTCACTTGCATTTATTTTTTGAGAAAGCCACAATCCTGTTTTAAGATTTCTTTTGCTATTTTGGTTTGTTGTGAATATTTGTGTGCGGGCTGTCTCTACTGTGAAGAGATAAAACCTGCCATCCTTTTCTTCCTGTGCCCTCTCCCTCGTCTCTTATCCTTGTTGATGTTCTTACGGGTTATGAAGAGGTGACTGGCAGACAGTTAATGGCCAAGTCACTGTAGCTTGATCTTCAGTGCACATTTCTCCCTGGTGCTGTTTATGCTGACTGTTACAAATCTGTCCACGGTTTGCTGCCTACAGCACTCCTCTTTCAAATGGAATGAAGACAATCAAGGGGTTAGAGAGCAGAACCCACCGTCTTCTTGCTCATTAACCATTTCTGCACCCTCTTTAATTTTCAGTCTGTTTGTGATATGCAAGTGAGAGAATGTTGTTTTTGTGTTTCCTTGAGCTAGCGGTGCACATCTGGAATATTGAGCTTGGACTTCAGTTTTTCCTACAGTGAGTGAGGCCAGCTTGTCCTCACCACGAGGAGAGTTTTCTCTCCTGGAGATGAAGGGAAATCTGGAGCTAATTTGAAGTTGCCTCGGCACCCTGGTGTTCTCCTCAGCTCAGCTATGTTCTGCCTTGTGCTGGGACTAGCTGTGGTCATGTCTGAATCAGCCATCCCTGAGGATGACAGCTGCACTGTTGCCGCAGTCGTGGGAAAACACCCCGCTGTCTATTACTGGGAGTCTTTGGTCCTGGGTTTCCTTTCAACTCTTGCTCAACAAAGAAGGTGGATGCTGCTTTCTAGTTATGCTCAGCCGTCATTTGGTTACTGCTTTTTATCCTAACCAAAAAAATAAATAAATTAATAAATAAAACATGGTTATTGCTGTTGTAGTCAAGGAGAAGAAAACGAGAGACCTGCAAACCTTAGTGATCTCAAAGACTCAGAGCTCCTGGCTCCCAGAAAAACCCACTTGAGTTTCATTTGGACCTGAGAAAGGAAAACGCTCTCTGCTTGGTTTGAATATGAGGGTTTCAGATTCTCTGCATTTTCTGACAGCGGTTAATAACACAAAAGTGACAGGATTTGAGGTGAACCATCTGCTGAATGTTGACTGCGTAATGGAAAGTATGTGCATGATTTCTAGGATTCTGTTGCCAGGAGTTTTTCGTTTGCTCAGGGTGGTTCAGAGAATTCGATAAACAAGTAAATCAACAAAAGTTGGTTAAACAACATGATATAATATTAAACGTGTATAATAACATAAGCAATTGTGTGGCCATTAAAGTATAAACCATTTCATTCAACAGTTACTTTTAAACTGACTTGTAATTACAAAAAGTCTTCATTTTCTATTGTATATGCTAAAGCCAAATGTAACCCGGTAACACAGTGATACTTTGTTTACAGACAGAAAAAATATTTTCCAGAGGTATAGCGCTAATAACACACACACACACACACACACACACACATTACCGTTGAATGTAAACGTTGTTGTCACAATCCGTTGGTGAAAATGAAAACAAACCTGTATCTGTGAAATGTATTTACCTGTCAAATGGGCTTCAAGTGATTTATACTATAGAATTGTTCTGATGTGTTTGCACTTATCCCGATAACTAGAGAGTTCACAAGGCTAAGCTATGTTTTCGAGGAAGGAGTGTGAGATCTGTGCTGCCAAGATCAAAGTAATGCCAATTTGTATATACAGTGGTACCCCGAGATACGAATGCTTTGAGATGCGAAAAGTCTCGCAGGAAATTTTTTGCTTCGAGATGCAAAGAAAAATTTGAGATACGATCAATAACAAGCAGTTCTGCTGTATTTTCCGCTTGACGTCATGACGTCACGCTGCGCTTCCGGGCTCTTGTGCCCCATCTCCGAGTGCTAAAAGGGTTTGATGCGCTTCAAAACACTTCAAAAACACAGCGAAACATTATGTTTAGATTACTAATAATCTACTATAACAAATATTAAAGTCAAGGTGTCGTAAAAGAAATAACGTTTATAACGTGGAAAGTGCTGTTCTGTAGCGCAAGTTAGAGAAACTCTGTGACACCTTCTTAGAAGCATCTCTCCATCTGTCTGCGCTTGTTCTTGAAACCGTGTTGGTGTCAGTAATTCGTGAAATATATTGAGAAAGTTAACTTTCATACGTAGTGCTGTAATGTTTTCTGCATCCGTTCCACCTCCTCCAACACTTCGCTTTAGTCTCAAAGTAAGGTTTCACATTTGTGTATACATTATGTATTTTGCTTGTGTTTTATTCTGTTTTATTATCATTTATTACATTAACAATGTGTAGATTTAAGGATGAAAAAAATGGAAAACCAGAGAAAAATCAAGTAAAGTTTCTTAAATTTTTTTCATCTACTTATTCTGTTGTTTCTGAGAGCCGTTGCACGGATTAGGCGTTTTACATGTAAAACTTGCTTCGAGATACGAATTGTTCGACATACGAAGGTCACCCTGAAACGGATTACTTTCGTATCTCGGGGTACCACTGCATTGTATATAATGCCCCCTTGCATCAGTTAATGATGAGTTAATTTGACAGTCAAGAACACTGGGTAAGAGTAATTGATGTTGGAATGGCCAAAAAATGAACTCTGCCTAAAAAATACATGTTTCCTCCAATATCTCCTTATTTTACTTATAACGAAGCAAATAAACACAATCAATTGTAACCACTACATGTCAAGGACATCTGTAGCAAGTTTGGTGTTCATACTACAAGAAACTAATATTCTGTAAAGGTTTTGATTGAACAAAGTTCAGGCGTAATCCATGTTGGCACAGTTTGGCACAATTTGGCACAATAATTGAAATATGGAAAAAATCTTGTCCAAAGCTTTAGCTACGTTCATGGTGTTCTTTTCTTGCTTACGGGACATGATTTCAGCAAAAAAACTCCTAAAGAAATGCTGTAAAAGGGGGGTTAACGCCCCTTTGCGCTGTCTCCATGCGCCATGCGTAAGCTTCTGTTCATTCCGCTTCCAACCTTGTAACTTCCCCGTCTGCCCACCCCTCGACCATCTGTCCAATCCGGGAGCTCTATACCTTGTTGAAAAGCTTTGAATCCGTAGAAGCCAATGATATCCTGAATGTTCTCTGAAATACTTTGCGCCATGTAAATGAGTTGCATATCGCTGGATTCAGCTGGTTGTTAGCTTTCATTTGATGCCATGGCTTTGGTGTTTCCGTTTATATTGTGGATACATATCGCACATAAACAAAAACGTGGTCATGAGTTACACTCCGGACATGTTGTTGTTTATTTGCATGGCGTTCGAGCTGTGGTTAACGGATATGAAATTGAATTAGATACGTTTTTAGAGGAGTTTCCGCTGAACACAACAGTATTTAATATGTGTGGGTTATTCTCAGGGTTAGTGAGCTATGAGTGAAAATGTAACGCACAAGGGGGCAAGTCCCCAGTACCGGAACTCTCGGGTTTAAGAGGTTTAAGGTTACCCAATAAAGTGTTGACTGCATGTCATGCATTCTGATTTCTTCATCTCGTTACAATGATGATTGTCCTTTCTGAACAGCAGGATCCTATAACTAGAAGGTTATTGGTTCGATATTCACCAGGTCCATTCTGCTGTAGTGGCCTTGGGCAAACCACTTCACCCATATTGCCCTGTATGGATGTGTGTGACCGGTGGGGTGTGTTTTGTGGTGGACAGGAGGCTTTAGGCACTAAATGGCATCCTTGTTTTGCCCCAGGGCAGCTGAGGGCTACCGAGGTAGCTTATCACCACCAGTGTGTGAATGTAGGATGAATGAACAATGTTCTGAAAATTTTAAAGCGTATTTGAGTGTCTAGAAAAGCGCTATAGAAATTGAAATCATCATCATTATTATTATTATTTTGTGAAATCATTCAAACCTGGGTTAATACTTGTCTGGTCATTGTAAGCCAATTTATTGCAGTAACTCTTCTCTAAATTGTTAGGAAATAGAGTTAACATCATGCAAAAAATAAAAAATACAGTACAATACCTCAACGATACAGTGATGTCAAGTTTTGGCCATACTGCTCAGCTCTATGTGTAGTAGGACAACAATATTTAAAACTCTATCACCACTGAAGAGTATTTTACGCTGATGAGAATTGCTAAGACACTCCATAGCATTTTTTTTAGCTTGGGACACTTCAGCATCTCTTAGTCTGTTTTTCTACTTTTCTTACTTTTTCCATTTGTCTGCTTATGTAAATCTCATCTGCTGGCTTTTTGGTTCACTAGTTTTGGTTGGCTAAGGTTTGCATGGATGCAGAAGGGTTGCCAGAGTGCAGTTCCTTCCAAGACTTACATGTGCTGTCGTACTTCAGCTCTCTCACTAAAGAGATCAGCAAATTGTGAAATTAGTGGTTGTTCTTCTCCATGTGATGTCTTCGTTTGTTATGTATTTAATTCTCTGAGAGTTTGAGGATACTTCGAGGATCTCTAATAAGAGTGGTTGGGTGCGCTGGTAAAGGGAATTCTATATCAATTTAACATAACAGCTGGCCTCAAAGATCTCTTCGTTTTAGTTTAAAGACTCTTAACCCAGTTGCAGAATGAACGTTTATGTTATAGATATCAATATTTCACAAACATTACATATACTTATTGACCCCGATTGTTATCGTTCACCCCTAGTAAATTGATATAAAGTAGATTATAGAGCACTATGTTATAATTATAGATTAGCGACCTAGTGAATAATTTTTCACGGACTCTGTTGGTGTTTGCTGGTGAAACCAAAATATCAATATCGGACCAGGGGCCTAAAAACACTTGAAACAGCCTCTAAATCTTCTAAAATCAATCATGTCTCTAATGTAAAAGCTTTGCTTTCACTGCAAGAGGAACTTCCAGAACATCCTGTTCATGACCTCTTTAACTCTTTCGGGTGATTTATTTCTAATAGCATGTTTGTGGTCTAAACTTGGAAGAGTTCTGTATGTTGAGAACAGGTGGTTCTTTGCTTTTCATACAAGCTGGGGTTTGTGGTTCATTGGAAAACATCTCTGTTTTTCCTTGATTTACCACAATTGCATTCCTACAACATGCAGATGTTCATTCTAGATCCACATGTGTTGTGTGGGGTGTACAGGGGTCACCACCACTCTTACAACCCCATTGCAGCCATTTCTACCCCCAATTCTAGCTGAATTATTTATAAATAATTTTACTAATTAGAACATTTCAATGTCTTCAAGAATACTTTACAACAAGTCAATGCACAGCATACGACCACCTGCATGGAGACTATATAGGTGCCTAAATCTTTTTTATAGCAAGGCCTGGTTAAAATAAATCTCTTTAGCTGCTGTTGTACATGTTTATCAGTATATTGATCTTGTTTTCTTTTTCAAAGAATATTTGTATCATCTTCTTTTCAATTATGACTCACTTTGGTAAATTCTAAACAATTAAAACCGAGTTGACAAAGAGCCCACTAAAGCTTTTTCAATCTCATCGATATTCTTCCGCCTGATTGTTTTACGATTATGACATGAACGGACGTCGTCTCTCTAGCATCTTCATCTTTGCAGGGTTTCATGGTCAGATTTAAGCTTCTAGCATCTCGCCCTGACCGCTGACTCTGGGATCAGAGATTAGAAGGTCAGACAGTGGGACACTCCGTTCACACAGTTGTTGTGCATTTGCAAACAGCGTGACGTTGGGATCATGGGAAAGAATCCTCAGAGGATGCAATCCTATCTGGCAGGAAGTTTTGAATAGGGGAGAGTACTGTTGAGCTTAAAATACTACTCGTAAATAATATACAGTCTGATAGCGGCCCATGTTCACATTCCAGCAGCCTCTCTGATAAATACAGTAACATGAGATGCTCCAGCAGTGTTAACAGCATGAAACACATGAGTTTATTCCACCAGAAGATGGCATCAGTGTCTGGCTGGATCGTGGGAACACTTTTGCAACTTTGGCATTTCCGGTCAACTTCAATAATGATTGAAACCAAAAGGAAAAATATTAACAAGCCCCCGATAGGGCTAGACAAAATTGCTTTTATTGATAACCAATAAACTTTTAGCTTTTCAAAGAAGCATCAGTTACATGCTCTGTTCCTGGAGTGAAGCGCAAGACCAGGATAATTATAAAAGAAGGGAGCGCTTTTAATAATTTTTTGGGTCCAAATAAATGGAAAAGAAGCCCTTTTGAGCCGAAACCACTATTTCTATTGCTGTCTATTGCGAATTCTCATTGCCCTGGATGCTGCTCTCTCATTGGCTGCAGAAAATCTCAGACATTATTTCAGTCAGAACACTGTGACTCAATGACGGCTCCAGATATTAGGCATGCCAAATATCACACAACCAGCCTGCGAGTCTGTTGGTCTTTGTCATGTTGATGCATGAGCGTCTGAAACGGCTTTAAAGAGAAATGTTTTGTTTTCCAGAAAAACAATAGTTTGGCTTTGTATTGACCGATAGCGATCGCTCTTCTTCTCTTCTGCCACCGTATGGGATGTAATGAATTGCAGTTCACCAAATTGCCATCTACTCTACATCTACACAGTGTGCACTCATTTTTAAATGCCAGAGAATTAAAGCAGGCAGCTTGACGATGCAGCCGCTGCAGTTCAGATGCATACTTGCAGCAGTGTGTAAAGGCCTTTAGGGAGCTGCATCAGGTGAGTAAAGTTAAGGTTAGAGCTGAACTGTGCAGGGCTTCCAGGAACTGAGATTGACACCCCTGAAGTAGATTATAGAAATCTTGGGTGAGATTATCACTTGTTGCTGATTTTTGCATGTGTTTTCATATCTGATGTCATCAGCAGCTTCAGTAAGGACACTTTTTTTTTTAACCTTGAGAGCGAATTCTATGAATATGTGATGTTAGCAGATAAGATTCGAGAGATTCACGAGAATGTCTCTTTTAAAGAGTAGAAAAGCTGGCGACAAGTTTTTATAAGTGGACGGCTAAATTATTTTGACCCAAACCAACATGAAGCCTGTGCCTGATTTGCTCTGAGACTGTTGAGGACAACAAATATCCTCAAAGAGTTAAAACATTGACGCGAATCTTCAAACAAAATATTCACAAATCCTTAATGCTATTTATATTGTTCTCATGTTGAACATGTTTCAATGTTGATGCAAATGACCCAGAACAATCGACACCAGTAGCACTACGACCAGTTTAATGCAACACCTCAAACAGCGGAGTGCTGCGAGTGGGAGGGATGAGGCGGGCTGCAAAAAAAATCTGCTCTTTGTCACCCTATAATGACTTTAAAAGGTTTGTTATTTGTCTTTTGAGAGTCTTCAAAGTGTCATGTTTCCAATTAAACTGTGTATTTATTTTTTTTATCTGGACACTTTTAATTCTCTTATATAATCTATTTAATTTGTTACTGAACTTTAAAGGGAATATTAAAAGGAAAATATTGTGTAGATTTAATTATGTTTAATAAAAGAGTTCAGGTTTGTTAGAAGATGTTATCCGTTGAAGAAAACGCTCCCAGTGCAGTGTCTGAAACGATAGCCAGTGGATCTGATCTCAAACCTGTGGATTTCAATGTTGTTCTTCAAGCTTTTGCTGCCTCTTACAGAAATGTCACTGATGGAATAAATAATCTTGTCCACACACATGCGATTATTTCAACGTTCATTTGACCATTCACACTTAAACTAAAGCTGCCCCTCATCCCTAAAGTTGGCATTAACCTCTACTTAGATGAGATTTAAGGTAGTATCCTTTTCTGGAGGCTTCTGATTGGCCAGCCTGATTGTATGCTCACCCGTACTTTCAATAACAACATGTTTGTGTAGGTTTTAAAAAAATGAACAAAGAAAAGCTTTGATAGAAAAAGCTCTAGCCCTTCTGTCAATATAGAAACATAACACTTGATTAATTAGTAAGATGTTTTTTTTCCTGAGGTGAAGGGTGAATCATTTGACCAAAAGTGAGGCTGAAGTTAAAGGATAATTACTTTTCTTTCTCTGTTTGCTGTAAGCTGATATATGGACGCTGGGGCTTAGAATAATTAAATTACAGTCAGACAGCACCGAGGATCCCGCTGGTCATGTGATTTCCTGTGTTCATTTGGAGCGGTCCAGCTGCCATCACTGGTACGTTCGCTCCTCAGGACGGAGTGGCTCAGGGCTCCTTCTCTGGCAGGTTGGATGCTTCTGAAAGGCCATCTCTGGGTGGAGTATTTGCTCTTGATTATGCCATTGTTTTCTTTCCTTGGAGCCCAGCAGGATTGAAGGGCTGTTTGTTAGTTAATCGAAAATGTCACTGAGCACAGTGATTCGCAGGCTCGGGAGTGTTTTGTTGTGACATGGTGGAGGCTTGGTGGGGCTCGAGTCTTGAGGAGGATGGCTCAGGGGGGATGTGGAATCTATTACATCCTGCTTACTTCCTGTTCACATTAGACTGTCCTCCTACACCCATTCGGCAACACACTCTCAGATTTAAAGCTTCCTCTGTGAGCTGCTTTCTTTCATTTTTACAATAGTTTGTTGAAAGTGTAATAATACTATTGAATTCAAATGAGAACCGTGACCACAATTCAATTGAATAGCAGATGATAGATAAGGAACTCGGCAGCGTGGGATCCAGGCCCTGAGTAAACCAGTGCTTGGTTAATGGAGGTTGTCATAGCAACAGTAACAAATATCAGTATGGATTCTGATGTTTTTAAACTCTAGTAAAAAACCAAACTATTGTACTTAATACATGTGTATAGGGCTTTATGATGAATGTTTTCTGTAGTAAATGATGATTGTTATCGACAACAAATTTCATGATTGATTAGCTTTGCTTCAAACTTTCAATTACTTAAATTCTTTAATTCGCATCAGCCTCTACAGCTTGGCAGGTTTATAAACCGGAAAGCTACCAAACACAGAGGATCCTTCTATGACTTGGTTCTAAAATATTAATAAATTGAGTTGATTTGTTAATTGTTATTTGTCACTGCAGTGGGTTGTGCCAAATAATAATAAAATACAGTAGTCTCATCAAAACCACATAGTCCTGTGTAACTAATCCATTTGCCTCTGCTTGCAATTACACGGGCCCAATGTCTTGTCAAATGTTTTCTATAATGAAATAAATGTGCCTTTGAAATATCATTATGATAAACATATCATAAACTTGGTTGAAAAACTGTAAATGGATTTATTTTCCAAACACAAAATAATGTATGATAAAATATTTAACCATGAACATACAATATAAAATATTGTATTGATAGTTCATGCAATACAGTCCCTGACAAAAGTCTTGTCGCCTGTGTACAGCTTGACCTGAAGTGCAGCTGAAATATTACTACTTAACATTTTTTACAAGAAATTGTTGCCTTGTTTCAGTTCAAAGCGAAACTGTCCGAAAATTTTTACAACTCTGTTACGCCCATTGAGTGAACTTGTGCAAAAACTCGTTATCTGAGCTTCCCCTGCGACTGGAGATGTTTTTGACATGCCCACGTCAGGCAGACCCCGCAAGAGAACTGCTCGAAAGGAACGTCTGTTGTCTCGCAATCTAAGGCCAGACTATTTTTCACTGCAGCAGAGTTCCACGAGAACTTTTCACTTGAAGCCTTGAAACCGAAACATTCTGTCTCGAAATGGCCTCCTTGGTCGACTCAGTGCCCAGAAGCCAGCACTAAATAATACAATCGTGGAAAAAAAAAAACCATGTGGCGTTTACTTTGGCTCGTGTTATCTTATTGTTTTTTCCAGATATGAGCTTTGCGCCTCAACAGCGGTTAAATAATCCGGTCAGAAGAACATGATGAGATTAGAGTTATCTGGATTAACAGATGGATTGTCCGTGCAGAGCTGGCCTGCTTCAAAGTTTCCAAACTGACAATAATGCTCTAGCTGTAGCTTATATGAACGTCTTTGAGCTTCGGGGCATGCGTTGAACACAGACAATAGTGTACTGACCAAATGCAGCAACACAGAGACTGTGCTTAATCAATTATAACCCAGCTGACTGTGGCATGCAGGAGGTTCTGCTGCACTCCATCAGAGAGAAGAGCTTGCTGTGCATGGAATGTGTCAGGCAGTGATGGGAAACAGATGCCTTTCTGTAGGCCTGATGTTACACGTGGCTCCTGTCTCTCCAGGCACATCCCCATAAAGAAGAGATGAGCAAACCATTTCTTTCTGAGAGTTCAAATAAACTGTGATGTGTCTTGCACGGGGCAGTCAGGATACCCTCTCCGGCAACCTCCCTATTGATGTTGCTACCTCACTGAAACGTAAATTCATCGACTGACCACTTGAGACTTTCCCTTAGATTTCCAGCAGGAAATGTACCGAAGGATGCAGATCTGCATGCGCCCAATTACTTTTTTCATAATGTTTGTTCATAATTTTATAATTACCAAGAAACTTTCTGATTTGGACTATCAATCAAAACCGGAGATTATTATTAAAGGAAAACGCTGAAGTTAGAGACTTTTAAAACTGAAGAAAGAAAAGCAACACTTCTAGAAACATGTTATCGGTTATTTTCATCAGGAGCGCCAAATGGACTTAAGGTACCCATATCTTTTGCATAGGGGGGGGGCGAGCCATGGCGGAGCGCGGGCGGTTGACCCGGGCGAAAGGCTGGTCTGTACTTGAGAGGACGAAGTCGCGGACGATTGCAACGCTCCGGCCGAGTGATCCACCGCTAAGAGTTTTTTTCGGTTTGAGAATATAAAGCACTGGGCTGGGGTTTACATACCTCCCCGGCACCTTCCCGTCACAGGAGGCCTTTAAACTGCAGTGGCCTAGACCGGGCCCCCACGCCGAAGTAGAGTGCTCAGCTCAGCCCCTTTGACACCTGGGAAGTGGGGCGTGGGGCGCCCCTGTCGCTGAGTCTGAGTTTTGGCAACGGTGGGGATGGCACGCGGCCTGGTAATGATCCTTTAGGTCAGATAATGATCCTTCCGCAGGTTCACCTATGGAAACCCTAACAGACAAACTGCAGGCAATTGTAATCAATGTCACCAAACCTACTTTGAACCTCATCATACCTCTGTGTGGGAATGAAACCAAGTGACCCAAGTTTGCATGAAAGTACAGGAACTGCCTGTAAAATGGCAGCAGGTGCTTTGCACTAAGTCAATAATTGTGAAATGTGGTGCTGTAGCAGGGGGGAGAGGGGTACAATGAGTGTCTGCAGGCAGTAGTGAAACATGGTGGAGTGTCGTTCGGCATTTGCTGCTTTTGTTAATGGAGTTCGAGATTTGGATAAATGATGTAATCGATTCTGAGAAATACAGCCAGATCCTTACCCATCATGCAACACCACAAGAGAGTTATATGATTGACCCAAATATATTCTGCAGCATAACAATGACTCAAAACATACAGCCATTATTCACTGTCTTCAGTGGTGAACAAGAAAAACCAGGAGTGATGATCTCAACATCATCAAGTGAGCTGCATCCACAATTGGTTCTTCAAAAGTTAGTCACAAAAGTGAATCTAGAAGATCTGCTACTGTTTTGAAGGCACTTTCTGGAAGCATTCTTTGTTTACAGCATTGTAAAGCTTTAGACAGTACTGTACGTTCAGTCACTCCCTTCACTGGTGGATGGAGAGTACAGTTAAAGAGGGTGTGTGTGCGTGTGTTTGGTATAGAGAGCAGCCCACGCCTCGGGCCTGCCAGCCCAGACCCAAATCACAGGTCTCCAGACTATAAGCAGCTAATTGTAGCACAGGACTCTAGAATGCTACCCTTTAATTCTCACTCATGGTTTCACTCTCCCTCTCTTTCTTCAGATCAAACATAAACAAATGCTGATATATTTCCAATGATCTGCGAGAACACGTGAGAATCTGATGCCAAAGACTTTCCAGAAACCTGAGACCGAGGTATTTAGGTTCCAGCAGGAAGCTGTTGTCGTTAACGGTACTTTAAGCTTTTGGTTTGGAAAGATGGGGAGAGAGGCGGGAAAGTGATCAGGGCTTGTCGCAGTTCACATAGACCCCAAGGAGCCGGTTTTTGATATCAAATCAATAATTCGTGTCATTTTGACACTAGTGGTTAAATGTTGGGTGCTGGTTACATTTAATGGCTTTTATGTGTTTTCACTGGTTTCACTCCTTGGTTTCTTACAGTGAACTGGACAGACGTTTCTCTTTACCGAGCTGAAGAGTTCTTGCCATAATTTGACCCCTACTAGATGTAAATAAGGGTCAGCGATGCTTCAGAAACATACCTTCTTTGAAGAAGGTGACACGCAGCATGTTAAGAGCTATAAACCAATTTACATGCACTAGACCATTAAGAGAGAAGATGTGGTCCAACTTTGACTGGTTGATTGGGATTAAAGGAAGTAGATCTGTGATGGTTTAATTTTTTTCAAAGTAATTCTGAGGTCGTAATTATTTTTCGTGGTTGTCGCAATAATGCAGTGACCTCAAGCTTTTTTAAGGAACCACTCACAAAGATACAGCAACTCTATCCTGACTAATAATGTAGCTTATAGATGAGGAAGCAAAACCTGTGGTGGTCTGGTTTCCGTGTCTAATGATCCTGCCGGCTGTCGTAATGAAGATCTACACCCTGGAACATCTGGCCAGCACTTCATCATCCCTCTGCGCATTTTCTTTCTGCATGTTTCAGAGGGACTGACCCAAAATTAAAGGGTTGCCAGATTGCACAAACATGCTGGCCGGAGAATGCCTGGGTTTGATACTGTTCCAACAAAACTAATGTATAAAAAGCACGCCGCTGGATTTAGTCTTGCTTTCCGTAACTTGGATTACTGTGGAGATTTCTGTGGTCTTCTGCAGCCTGTCCCCCGGTGTACCCAGGACTGACTGGAGATCTTCAGACAAAAAATTGTGAGGCAGACTGGGACTACAGTGGCCTTTGGATATTTAGTCGAAGTTGTTTGGTGGTCCTTCAGTCCAGTGTTGTAGCAAGCCACTCAAGATCAGCACGGTCGGCTTCCTCCCACGCATCGCACCTCTTCACTCTCTTAGATGAACTAAACTGCTCTCACTATAGCCGTAGATGTTGGATTTCAGTGGGATCTCTGTGTTTCCACCTGGGTGGTTGCTGAGAGTTTGAATATTATTGATGATAATTGGTTGAGTTTGAGTTAAATGCAGATTTTTCTGAATTGCGATGAGAACAGCGGCAGTGTGGGTTAGAGCAATTGGGTACAGTTTATCAATAAATAATGGCTTAATATCGAAGAGATTTTCAAAGTTTCTGTTGGAGAGAGAGATCCCTTCAATGTTCTGTAAGAATTCAGATGACCCCTGTTCTCTCTGATTGGAGCCGGTTCGAAGCGCGTTGTCCTGTTCTTGGATTAATGTGCTTTTTATAAATGGATTTCTAGTCATGAATATAATAATAAAACTCTGCTCAAAGAACATAGAAGTGAGGAACTTATGGCAAACTTGCAAGAAAACAGCATTTTCTTTAGATGCAATCTTTATATTTATAGTGGTTTGACTTTCCAATCACTAAGTGTACGATATTGTATTCTGAGCAGTGAAAATGTTGAAATGTTTTGTTGTTGCTATTATATCATGCCCTCACCTGATTATTTGCAATCATAGATGACTATAGGATAAAAGGTGTAATTAATAACGTGAAAACATAACTTTGAGAAGCTCTTTCCATTGTGGAACTTTGACCAGGAGCACCATTAGCTCGAGCAGTCCGCTTCACCAGGCTGCGCATCCTCTTGGCCACTAGAGGGAATCAGAGAGTGTGGTTTGCGCTCAGGAGCTGGGACAGATGGCAAAATCTGGCTATTTGAAAGTCAAGAAATGACATGGGATTCAGAATCTCGTTTTGTGAGGTTTATTTTTTGGTTTATTGTTGAGGATGCACACGTCTTCTCTTCACTTCGATTGGCTCGTTTGTTTTGGTGTTCTGCTGATGGATGGGAGCGCAGATATTTGGTAAATAAAATACATCAACCACAGAGATGGTGATTATAATGATCATTCGTCGTACAACGATCTGTCTACCCCGGTCAGACACGTCAGGCGTACATTGGTGTGAATAAGAGTTGGCCACTGCTGCATTTTTACAGTTTTTTTTTTTTACAAGTAGTTATTAAGTTTAGGGATCAGACACCTTTTCCACAGAGGGCTGTGTAGATTTTGATAATGGGTTATTTTTACAAAAAAAAAACTGCTTGTATTTTATTAATTTTAATTATAACAAAACAATAATTTAATTTTTAATTTTAAGCAATGACTGTATGAACGAATTGTTTTATTTTTAATAATATGTTTTACTCAAAATCTCTATTTTTAATTAAAATCACATCCAGTCACTTAATTTTGTAGCCCAGGTTTATTTTGGAAATGGGTTGAGAGTTTTCATTCAGAAAACGTTGTATCTACTCCCCAGTTACTCACCTATTGGTTACTAATTAGCATATTCATGACTTGTCATGACGGTCGACAGAGATGTGAGTGAGATTAGAGGTTCATTGCAGGCTGCTTCATCACTGGTCGATCGAGGTTTTATTAAAGCAACATTGATAGATGCTGTAATGGTGTTTGGAGGAAACGTTATACAACCACATGTCTATGAGCCTGAATCTGATCCTGAATCAGATGCAAATATATCTTCACCTCCTGAGCATCCAGGGCTTTAGTTCAGAACTTTTTTCTCATTAGCCCCAAATAATAAACTACAGAATGATGATTAAAAACACTAGAACTGTAGATTAACGAGCCGCTAAAGAAATGACTTCATTAGACTAAGATCAATAGAAGGATTGTCTGCGCAGTGCTGTCTGGATTGAGCCTTTCCAAATGATAAACTTCAAGGATATTTTATTTATCTTTGCTATTTCAATTCGATATCGATTAGCTATAAATATTTAATTTAAAATGTTAGTTTTGCAGACATGGGATCCATATTTTGATATAATGCTGGTAACTGAAACTCTCTTACGTAATTTTATTACTGAAATACACATCTACATTAATAATATGCTGCACGCAGTTGTTTATTTCAAATTACGTTTTTTTTATCTAGAGTTGAATTTTCATATCCTTTTATGTGAAGCACGTACATTAAAAATCGATTCGGGGAGTTCCTAAAACAAATTTTGTTGCATTATACTGAAGAAAAAATACCGATATTTTTTACCCAGCCCTAATATATTCATTCAATCATTTTCAAACTCGCTTATTTCCATCCGGGGTCACGGGGGGCTGCCGGTGCCTATCTCCAGCACACATTGGGCGAGAGGCAGGGTACACCCTGGACAAGGCCCCCAGTCAATCACATATATATATATATATATATATATATATATATATATATATGAAAGCTCTTTATTTAACTTTTATTGTCTTGTTTTGTCCCCTGAAGTCTGTTTATTTTTCATGGAGTTGTAAATAAAAATAAAATCTGTTTAGTTCTGATTAAGTTGTTTTTTTATGATAATATGAATAAAAGTTTTTATCGTTCATCTTTTGTATAGATTGGAATGGCAAGTGGTAGTTTTTCACCATATTTTACAGATTAAAATGGAGTTTTTACCCACAAACTCCACCCGGAGTGGACTGTCTACTTTAAGTTTGGAGATGACTTTGATAATAATGGAAATAATGCCTCGATCTGTTTTTGGTCTCTTCTGTTTCAGATGGAACAGTTTTCAGACGATGAGCTGGATCACGCTGCGGAGGAGGACAGTGATAAAGAGGACCAGGACCTGGACAAAATGTTTGGAGCGTGGCTCGGTGAGCTGGACAAACTCACAAAGGTGAGGGGGTCTGATGGAGGCCTGTGCATGTCTGTTCTTTTGCTCCAGTGCTGCTGCTCTGTCTGGATCAAACTTGTGCAAAGTCATTCCTGGAGGACTCAGCTCCTCAACCCTGCTCCAGGCCATGTCTAGCTTCAGACAAGCTAAACAATGAGAGAGCGGGTGTGTCCTGGATGCAGACCCGTAGGACTGACCCGTTTGAACATTCCTGGTTTGTGATGACACTTTTGTTTCTGTTGAATCTGTGACTTTTACTTTTTTTCATCTGTGGATGCATTTTAATGAATGATTTAATCTATTTTAATTGTTTTGAATGTTACGCAATCCTGTGGATTATGCACCGGTGATGATCTCTCCGTGAGGCTCCGGTCACCTTTAGTGTCTTTGTCTTGTCTGCAGAGTCTCGATGATGGGCGGCCAGAGAAGGTGCAGAAAGCTCCGCTCAGACAGGAAACGAACATGGCCAACATGGCGTACCGCTTCTCCATCTACAACATCAACGGTTCGTCTTTTATCGTTGCATTCTTACATAAAATGAGTAAAATGCTTCGATAGGCAGCTGTTATAATGTACATAACATCACGTGTGACAAATCGGATTTATTTTTGCACTTTAGTTGTTGGAAATCAAACCTTGACATCGCTAGCACCGTGCTATAATCTCAGCCAAACCCTGCGATTCAGAAGTGTTCCGTCATTGTTTTGATAATGTACTAATGATGAATTAATTACCTTTTTTAATTTGTTACTTTGCCAATACTGAAGATCATGAGTTCTGGTAGCTGGAGCTGCTGCTGTTGCATACTTCTATCCTCCATAATTCTGTTATTAGTTGTGATGTAGAAATTGAGCACGCATTTATATCTATATTACATTTCTAAGCATTTTAATTAATAGTAAAAATACAAAATTTTATGTTTTACGATGGACTACTTGCACCAAGACTTTTGCTTGACCAAATTCCGTTGAACTTTGCAGACGATAAACACAGCGGAACACAACACTGTATACCCTTTTTTCTTAGAAACTTGTCTTTTTTTCTCAGGCTCTGGAAAGCCTGAACTCCCACAGTACTGAAATAATTCAATTCCACATAAAAATTCTAACAAATCGATCTTTTTTCAAATGACTGAATCCATCATGATCGCGGCAGACTTCTGGAACTATTGTGAAAAAAAAGTCCTTGTTCTGTTTGAGACTAAGTTTTTCTGAGGCCCCCCGATGGCAAACGAAGAGAGAGACCCGCGCTTCCATTTCAAGCCCAGCATTTATCGAGATCTCTGTGTTTGTGTGGTTCTTCAGACCCGGTTTGATCGCTCTTGAGTTGATTTTATCACTCTTACTTCCTTTCTCGTGACTCCTGGGCCATCTGACCTTTAAGCTACTGCACTGAGAAAATAATTGTATTAATTTTCATTGTGTTAATTGTTATTTTACATTAATGTCTTTGATGACAATTCCAGGGTGTAGCAGATATTCATCTTCAAAAAGTAGTACCCCCCCCCACCAACCCCCACGCTTTTTTTAATTGCAAACAAATTCAATGTAGTCATATGCTTTTAAATATGAAACTGTTGATAATTTGAGAAAATGAAAAAAAATCAAACACCTTTATACCAAATCAGTCCCCCAGAGACCAAATCCAGACTCTACCAGATTCATAGAAGCGCTGAAAACCTGATAATCCCAGGGAACGCTGTTTCAGAGGAACATTGTAAACGTGTGAGCGGCTAAATGTGACCGTGTCTCTTCACAGAGGCTCTGAGCCAGGGCGAGGCGGTGGATCTCGACTCTCTGATGGCGGATCTCTGCTCCATCGAGCAGGAGCTCAGCACCATTGCCAAACCTAGCAGTGCCTCTTCACGCCTCGGTCTGACCGGGGAGCCCAAGCTCCGTCAAAAGCCCCCGGCGGGCCGAAGTCACAGCACCAAGCAGACGAGCAGTGCCAGCAGCAGCACCCGTGCCTCACCCGCCTCGACAGTCAGAGTGAGTGGTGCTAACAGCAGACCGTCCTTGGCATCCAACTTCTCTCTGGATGACATCACAGCTCAGCTAGACATCGCCTCTCAGAGCATGGATGAAGCAGCCAGACAGAGCTCTGCAGCCTCCGCTCCATACTCCTCCAGCGTGCGGCGGCCAGCCTCCCATCATCACCATCGCAGGACGGGGTCTGTAGGCACGGTCACTGAGCAGGAGGTGCGCTCCTTTGTGCATTCTTCCCGTGCAAGCATTAACTCGGCCTCTGCGTCCAGTATGGACTCGCTGGACAAGTCTGATCAGGACGGGCTACGGGATGGGCAAGAGCAGCCAAGCTCCGAGGTAAACCGCTCAAACTTCTGCCATTCCTTTCAATTCTTTTTCTTTTCATGTATCCAATCCTAAAAGAAAAAAATGGTCATCAGTTAAATCCCTGTTAGTAAAAAACTCATTCGTTTCCAAATCTCGAATCTAAACATTTCAATGATATGAAAGGACAATTTAAAGTGGAATTCCATTTTAAGAGCTCTATTTGCCAAGTGTAAGGGCATGTGAAGACAGTTTGTTCTGTATTTCCTCTGTTTATATGGTTTGTGGTTCGATTCTGGGCTGTTAGACCAGACATTTATTTACCAAAGATTGATTATCGTTGAAAACCACAAATCGGAAGTGCTCTCTCCTGAATTCTAGACTAGAATAAATCACATGCCGCATTTTCTGATCACCTTAAAAGCAAAGTACAGTGGTACCCCGAGATACGAATGCTTCGGGTTACGAAATGTTCAAGATACGAAAAACACCAACAGTTCCGCTCTATTATCCCCTTATTTTCCCTGCAATATTTAATGGCGTTCGTAATGTATTTCGTAAAGTTTAAAAAACAAATACGTTCCGTCTTCAGTCGAAAGGGAACTTGGAATTACAAAGTTCTCTCTGAGGAAACCATCAGGACGTCACTTGAACACAAAAGGCCATTTCAAGCTTTGAAACATGTTTTTTCTTGGTAAGTCACATAATGCTGGGTCTTTACTGGTGAAAGCATGACAGAGATGAACTTTATTTCTCTCTCTCTCTCGCATGTACGCAGTCAGGGCAGGGCACACACATGTTGTGCATACATCACGCCATGTTTTCTCTCAGAAACTTTTGCTCGGGCCACAAACACTTCTGTATGTTACGCTAGTCATAAAGAAAAGTTCCGGACCAATCTTTGTAATCACTTGCACAGTGACTGTCTGTGACAACGTGGCTTTCGCTCTAGTGAAATTAAACCTAAGCTCCAGTCTTTCACCCAATGTGTGCCGGTGCCCTGTTACCCTTACGGATGTAGCGAGCAAAGGAAATGTATGATCGGAGTAAATGTCTCCGAAACGGCTGAGAGAAGCCTGTAGGTTCTTGTTTTGCTCACGATTTCTCTCTAGGCTTCACACAATCAACGGTTAAGAATGTTTGTTTCATTAAAGCACTAATGCTCTTCTTTCTTTCTCTCTCTGCACAAAGCATTCGTATCTGGACAGGGAGACCTCTCAGATTCTGAAAAGCATTGCAGGAAAGCCCTCTCACTTGCTGACTCAGGTGAAGCTCTCCCTCCACCTCTGCATGTCTCCAGTTTTCCCTCTTGAGCTTTCTAACACCTCTCTGCATTATCAAGTTTTTTCTCATTGTGAGCCTCAGTTTCGGATGCCGTGGTGGGGGGGTTGCTCATGGTAAACCAACATTAATGCAACAAGTGAATTATTTTGCATTTTCTATCAATTCACAAACCATTTCAAGTTGATTTGTTTCACTAAATACACTCCTCAGTAAAATAAAAGAAGTATGTTTTTACAGAAGATATTGAATATTGCATGCCAGAACAATCTCGGTGTGAAGACCTTTAGGATTCATCATTTATTCATCATGAAGTGCCATTAGTTATTGATGAGGCTGTGTGCTGATATAAAATAAACGTGTATAATGAGGCATTTATGTAAGATTCTTTGTTTTTAGAATGATGTTGTCCTTCATTGGTGACCTTTTATCAGCTTTCTTTCTCCCACGCGTAAAGCTGTTTTAAATGTGTGGTTTATGTGTCGGGGTGGTAGTGTGCACCGCTGATTTTCTAAATAAAGTTTGATGTAGCATTTGAAACTATGTATCATTTGAAAGCTGAATTTCTCATGATTAGTTATAAAGCATTACAGGTTTAACACACCACAGCGACAACAGTTTGTCAATTTGAGTAAAGAGTCCGAACGAAGCAAAATGGGGATCTCTAGCTTTTATGACGTCTCTACAGCTACACAGCCCCTGAATCATCGAGTCTCTTATACCATTATACTTGTACCAGTCCAACGAACAAAATGCATCCAAGCATGTTTACTATGAGAAAAACACATAAGTACAACTATTCACTTTTCGTTTACATCAAAAAAAAAAAAATAAATCTGCGATTTTTCAGGTTGTTTTGCTGGCCATTTTTAAGGTAGACCTGACAAGCATGGTATGTTTCAATTCAGTAGAGTGTCCTGAACATTTTGAGACCACCTTTAGAAGTCTGTGACCAGGATTGGCCAATCAGCAAACCAGTAAACAAGCCCTAGCCACTCAATGAGAGGCACGTCAACGTGGTTTCTCATTTTTCACACGTGTCTACAGCCAACCAATCGCGATTAAACTCCAAGCAGATTGACCGGTCATTTAGCCAATGAGATGAGCTTTCCAACGATGTATAGTTTGCCGTAGTTCAGTTTACAAACACTCGATAATGTGACTGCGTAAAGAGAACAGATGCTTCCTGTCATACAGCTTTACGCTCATCGGAGAGCAGAGCCCGCAGCAAAAACTTTTTTTCTGGAGAAAAAGGCATGTTTTTCTGTTAGTAACACAATGGCATCTAAGAAGATATTTGATGGTTTTGAGGAGATTTTTGAGGACATTCGGATTGTTTTAATGAGTGGCACAAATCACATTGTTTTACATATTTTTTTCATTGATTGCACTTTCTTTAAAAATATTTTTTTTATCTAGTGGTATTGATTTGTATTTTTTTTTTAAATGCAAATTTACATCTATTTGTTCATTTGGTTACCAAGTGCCAATTTGGTGCCAATGGTGCCCGTCTGGACATTGTCTTCTAAAAATCACTCCAGAAAACACATGTTTCTACAAAGTTTATGAATCAATAACTGTAGTCGTGATAAACTAGAAAGGGTTTCCTTTTCAATCACACCAAGGACATGAATTTGTTACTTAAGTTGCAGCCATTTTTTTGGGTTTTATTTCTTTTTCAGACCTATGTTCAAAAAGAGGGATTAACACTTAATTATTTAGTTAATAGTTTAGTTAACAAGTCAGTTATAGATAAAAGCTGGTGTAGTTTTTCTTGTGACGCTTTAGTCTATGATGAGTGTTATTTTTTTTTCTAAAACACACGTTTACGATGAATCAGGAGTCATTTTGAAAGAACGCTGCCTGTCTGTTTATCGCTGCACTGCTTTAAACTAAAGAATTTTCTCAAATATTTCCCAGTTACAAAGTATTTTATTCTTCTCTGGTAGCATTTCTTTCTTTTACAAAGCAATCACTTGATTCTATTTTGAATGGAGAACGTTATAAAGCTGAAACACGATTGAGGAGTGGGTGGAGGAAAACATTGCTTAGTTTTGCTGAATGAGATCCGAAGTCCAGCAGAAGCCCAGATCAGTCTCATTTTAATCCAAACGAGTGTTACGTGCCTCATGTTTGGATTACAAACCACCCCTTACATCCTCAATACAATTATCCATGGATTGTGCTCTTGTTTAGGGCTTGAGCTCCGAAGGTGTGTTGAACCCTGATGGAATTGCTCTGAGTATTAGTGATCGTGGCTTTTGACGCATATTTGAGAGTCAAAACGTGCTCAAGAAACAATTAGTGGAAGTAAACGTCTGATTGGAGCTTGAAAAGTGGGTGTGGCAAAATGGCTCTGTAGCGCCATCTAATGTGTTTCGGGTAATGTGCTAAAAGATTGTCGTAGGAGGATGAAATTTGGTTCATGCTTGTAGAGTAATATGGATTGTGTCGGCTATTTTGCAAAAACCTCTAAAAAAGGACGTCTCGTTCTTTAACAAACTCCTCTTAGAGATTTTATCTGTTCATCTCCAAACTCTGGCATACGGCATATGGGATGTTAAACCTTTCTTCACTTCGATTAACTATGTGAGCACAGTGGTGACTGTTGAAATTTTGCCATAAAGATCAAGTCGTTATAACTTAACCACACAATGTCGGATCGGTCCCAAACTATGTTATTAGTTCACGTTTGAACACATCACATCTACACTCTTGTCCATTTGTTACATTTGCAGTGTTTTGACATTTGTCAGTAATTTCAACAACTCTTGCTTGAAAACGTCTTCTAAATGAGGATTGGTAGTAGTGTATAGTCCAAACAACTGGCCACCGAGAGGCCCTTGGATCACTGCTTGCAGCTGTAATACCCTGATTGATTATTTTTTTTTGCTGTTTGTTTATTTATTCACTTTTTTGGTTTTATTCAAGTCCCCATAAATGCAGCGTATGTTCAGGCAGCAGTGTATGTTTGAATAAAGCTGTTGAATAGAGAGATACTGCGCACCTTTGGTCTGTCAGCCGGGGACAGGTGGCAGACGGAGCCGCAGGTAGAGAGTTACATGAGAAGCAGCAGAAGCGCAGGAGTCGATCAAGTGCTCCTCTTTCAGGAGCAGCAGGCGCTGCCCCTTTACACGGTTCACCGAGCTGGTGCTCCGCACTCTCTGGCTGGGGATCATTTGCTCTTATTTGAGGATTTGCAAAAGCAAAAGGGTTCTCAGGATTCAAGCAGAGCAGGTAATCACTCGCCGATCGGCTCATCCTGTTAAACTGTACTGAGGCCTTTAAACCCAGACAGATCTTCCCCTCGCTTCTATCCGTGTTCTCAGTGCTTCTGAGGAGTGTAATGTTTAAACATAGAATTCTTTGCGTTGCAATGCAAATGGACACTTCTAAAAAGCTTCGATCTCGTTCATCAGGCGAGTTGTTGTAATTTCCCTGTTGATGTTATTTTTCTCATTGAAGCACATTCGAATGACTGGGTTTCAATGCCAAAAAGCAGAGTCATCGTGTTTGAAAATTAGTGTTTAATAAAAAACAAAACTTTCATGTAAATGGTCAGTTTATTTAAACCCTAGGCTATCAGACAAGGGGTTATTATTGGCTGTTTTTTAGTTATTTTAAGAAGACAATACAATTTAACTGCATAACTAACTTTACACTCTTTACTTTTATTTCTGCAGTTTTATCCTATGAAAATATATAAATAAATATTTGTTGAATGTGAGGTGTGGACTCACATTTGTCAATATGGGAAAATAACCCAATGCAACAATACAATACAAGCCAGACCCTAAAGCGCTCTCTACATACAACGAAATACGGATTTTATCGGCGATAAAAGAGTTGGGTTTGGGGTATTCTTGACTTGACTATTCTTAAACACACTTGACTTTCTCGCATGGTTCTGCCTCGCGTCTTTCAGCACGCTCTGAGCATCGAGGAGCAATCACGATTCCTCCTCTTTCCCTTTACACAATGTAAATTGAAGCTCAATTTTCCAAAGTGTTTTAGCGGGGACTTCTGCTGGTCAGCAGCATGCTCTCTTCTGTGTTAGCCTCTGGTTAGCACGGCTTGAGTTAGTGGAGGTGATCTGATGGGTTTGCTAATCCTCTTTGTACTCTGTAGGTTAGTGCCTCATGTTTGTGCTGGTCTGTGGTACAGTTAGGAAATGAGGAAAGCGTGTGGATGTCGAGAGTTCTGGCAGCAACTTCACATGTTGGCTTTTCAAACACAGTTTTCTGCCACACTTTACAACCTACAGGCTTAATGTAAGGCCTTAAACGACATAAAAACTCCAGGTTTCCAGGTCTGAAAGGGCACTCCCCTCTCAGCTCTGTTGCTTCATGTTATTAAAAGCAAGAGACGTCTGATGGAGGATAAAACTTCGAAGTAATCTGTCTAATGGCGCTTCTCCGTCTCTAAATAGAAACAAGTACGAAAGTTTGCCCCCCCCCAAAAAAAAACAAGCTAATGCCAGAACTGCGGTGTATTTTTGTAACATTTCAAGCTTTTAATCAGTTTTCCAAAAACACAATACTTGCTGTGTAATGAATTCTACCCAACGCTAGGGTATTTTAAGTGAACAAACCGAAGGAACTTGTGTGCTTGTGCAAAATAATGAACACCTGCCAGCCAATCAGTATTCAGACATATTTATATTAAAGGTACTCTCTAGGACAAGCCTCTGTTTCAGCTCCACCTCGTCCATTCGTGTGTTCTCATCAATTGCATGCGGCACGCTGTGTAAGTTTATTTGAGATGCATCATTATGTTAGCATGTCAGAATACCACGATAGGAAATTGTTATTTATACCAGTTTGAAATGTAATATGAACAATATGAAATAGTCCACCCCTAATAAACACCAGTCCACGTTTCTTCACAAAACAAACTGTACGTTATGTACACATGTTAGCGCCTTTAGCCATTGACACATTGATTCCTCGTTACATTTATTAAAACAGTTAACGTGTTGTTTTATATCAGACCCAGGCTGTTCATATCCTCAATAAACATGAAATATTTCATTTTGGTTTCCAACAACACATAAGACTAACCCCCCGAGAGTTACTTTTGGAAGAATGTTTGAAAAGAGTTGCATCTTATTTTACCCTGCGAGTCCCTCTTCAGCTCGCATACAGCTAAATGCAGATGAGCGAATACTTTAGCGTCATACTGCATGAAACCAAGCTCATTATCTCCACACAGTGCAGAGCGTCTTCTGCTGGAAGTGGGAGCCAGGGAAATGTATACATGTGTATTCTGAAGTAACCTTCTGAAACGGATCTGTTTTCTTGATTTTTTTGTACAGTTCAAAGGATCATTAATGTAATTATTTTTGAAAAAAGTATATCAAATCAATCATTTGTCGCATTATAGAAACGATAAAAACCTAAATTGGCAGTGGAATCGTCATTAGTTTGTAAGGCTACACTTTTCTATGAGCGTTTTGACTGGGTTGAACATCTGAAGTGCGTTAATGGATTATCAGTTTTCTGGTTATCGAAGACTTTATTATTATTTTGTTACAACGGAATGATTGAATGAAATAGAATTTTGTTTGTTGGTCTGAGAAATGAATTGTGAGCTGTGATGTTTTTAAGAGATTTGCTATACGAGATGTTACTACTACTTTGATTGTTTTAATAAACGCAAAATGAAGTCGAAACCTTGCTAATAACATCTGATTTAGTTTCACAGAGTTAATATTGATTTCTCAATCCTATTGTTGCTCCAGTTGAAAACCAGTGCAAGAGCTGGAAGAACATCCAAACTGAACTCATTTTTAAAGTTAAAATCTGTGTTTGGTTTTAGATTTGTTTCATCAGTGTGCAACGATTGATTCCCTCTGAGACGGAGCATCCTTGATTTGTCGTCTTTGACTGTTTGACGTCAGCCAATATCGTTTTGGCAAAGTGTGCTCAATCAGCAGCTACGCTCATCCGTTCGGTGCCATTGTACCCACAATCCAACGTGTTTTCACGTTAAATGCTGCAGTGTGAGGGGTTTTACCCTCAGCTTGAACACAACCCAATCCAGCAAACGCACACATGCAAATACACACAGTTTGACAGGGAGGGCTTGACAGTAGTGCATGTGATAGTAAAGGGGAGGGATCTGCTCTTTGTTTCAGAGCCAGAGAGAGAGAGAGAGAGAGAGAGGGAGGGAGAGATTAGCTACTGTAGTAGATGAGAGGTAGTGGAGTGTAGCTAGCTCTGCCCATCCTCCACCTTCCAGTAGATGCGTTTTACGGCCAGAAGAGCTTCTCTCTGGGAATTAATTCTGCTGCTGGAGAGGGGGTCTGATATTCTTGTTTGTTTCGACGGTTCTGAATGGAGTGGCTTTGAGGAGGGTACTGGGAACCACTCCAGAGTAGACATGGACCAGCTTCAGTTTTACGTCGATGGGATTTTTTTCTCTTCGAACGGTCCTGTAATGATGGAGGTGGCCACTGAAAAGCAGCTTTTACTATGCAGAGGAGGATCTAGATTAAATTAAATGACTGGCAGAAGATTGATCTGATTGTGTTTGCCATCAGATATCTCACTACTGCTTGATTCTTATTCATTCGTACCAAAGTTCTAACCTGTTATTAATGATGGCGTCTTGCTGGAAAAGTCAGGTAAACATTGACTGTAGTCATCAGAAACCTGGTGCAATAATCCTAAAGCATTTCCATAAAGTAATAGGTGTTGTGTTTGCGTGTAGGAGGAGCAAGCTGCCAAACAGAAAGCGGAGAACATTCGTGTGGCTCTGGAGAAGATCAAGGAGGCCCAGGTTAAAAAGGTGAGATGATCAGCAGATATTTGTTTGTAGATGACACACTGTTTTCCTGTAGCAAACCTGTAATGCTGGTATTTCTGCACTCTACTCTGGATTTGTTTGGTCAGCAGAGCAGAGCACACTTCAGCAGCTGAATGAATGAATCCCTCACGGGACTCGATTCCCATCCGATAGAAGTGCTATCTTATCACTTATGCCGTGGTCTGTCTGAATACTGCATTCTGATTCTGACCGCACTGGTACCCCTGGCTCTGTTTGCTCACTTGTACGACCAATCCACCGTTATTGGTAACCATAGTAACTCACAGATTCTTTTGAGAGCCAGAGGGCAGCAGCAATCATTTCCAGATTAGCCGAACTAGGATTACTGGATTATTTTAGCATTTTTGTCGATGAATACGGTCATTTATAATACAAAAGCTTGTGTTATCATCAAAGTCGTGGAGCACCGCTGGTCTCTCTGATGCTGCACTTAGAGATGCGTTTGAAAGAGGCACATCTTGGTCTGAACATCAAGAGCTCAACTGAGATCCTGCTCTAACTTCCTGCATCTTTACTTGCATATTTTAGTTTATTTAATTATATGAAATGAATAATTCCAAT
Organism: Danionella cerebrum; assembly: GCA_007224835.1. Classification (NCBI taxonomy): domain Eukaryota; kingdom Metazoa; phylum Chordata; class Actinopteri; order Cypriniformes; family Danionidae; genus Danionella; species Danionella cerebrum. The sequence goes on from SRMA01026461.1 coordinate 205,834, forward strand.
ATGTAGATATTGTAGCATATATTCACATTGTTCCAACCAGCAGGATTTTTTTCTTTAAAAACCTCATATGCTTCACTTGTTTCATTGATAAACTGTTAGAGCACTTTACCTGTTCAGAGCAGCCTAAAACCTCTCCAGGGACAAAACGGTTTTCTTGCAGAAGGATGGGATGGGCTACAGCAGTGGTCCCCAACCTTTTGTGCACCACGGACCGGTTGATTGTCTGACAATATTTTACGCCCAATCTAAAAGTGTGTAGCAGATAAAAACAAAATAAAATTATAAGATTAAAAACTGTGGTATTTTCTCAATAATAATAATAATAATAATGAACGTAAATCATCTGTGTAATCATGTGCAATTTTATTAACGTTGCACCAACATCAGAACATGACATGTGCATCTTTCCTTTCTGTTGACAAATGGGTCGCGGATCCATTCCTTGGCAGTTTGTGGATCTTTTTTGGTTGGGAAGTAGCGCTCGAACTCTTCTGACAGCAAGGACAGGTGTTCGTGCACCAGCGGCGAGAATGAAAGCGCACGCTCAGTCTGTTCCAAAATCCTCGCCATGTATGAAACATAACTAATGCGCCTCTGTTGCAGCTACTTTAACTGCCAACTTGAAGACAGTGGTCATTTTCCCAACTCCAGTTTTGCGTTCCATTCCTCGTCTCTGAAGTGACTCGGATAATAAATCAAACGGAAATAATGGCTTTGTGTGCTGCCCGGTACCAAATGACCCACGGCCCGGTACCGGTCCGCGGCCCGGGGGTTGGGGATCACTGGGCTACAGAATAAATGGAATATGTTTAAGATGACTATTGTGAAAATATCACAAATATCCACCAGGTCCGTTCTTCCATTGTGGCTTTGGACAATTTGGGAACTCACATTGACCTGTATGGATGTGTGTGACTGGTGGGGTGTGTTTTATGGTGGGTGTGTGCGAAATGGCAGCCACGTTCTGTCACCAGCAGTGTGTGAATGTAGAGTGAATGAATAATGCTCTGAAAATTTTAAAGCGTCCTTGAAAGCATTCATTATTGTTATTATAACATAAATAGCCATTGAATACACCAGAGAGCTGGCGCTATGCCAACCTGTCTTTTTCTGAGCAACGATGACCTGACCTCACCCCAGTACCTCTTGAGTGTAATGGGAATCCACGCGAGTGACTTTGCTTCACTTTGACCCATAGATTATAACAGTGCGGAGGTAATTAAAACATTTACACCAGGAGCCTCTTCGATATAGGTGTGTACAGTTTTCTGGAGTTAGACTGTGTTGATGCAAACAGCACAGATGGGTTAATGGGAGCATCTTCCACATTCTGAGGGGATTATGTGTGTGCACGTGCACTTTCTCTGCCGTCTGTTCTCAGTGTTTGTGCTCTGGTCAGCAGGCCTCACGAAAAGCTTTCTAGGTCACTGTCGCAGACTCTTGAAATCTGTGCTCCCCTCTCACTCGCTCACTTCAATCACTATTAATGTGCTCCTTAACCCCCCTGGTAATCTGGATTCTGTAAGGAGAGCTTGTCACAATTATACCACTGCTGGATATCACTGCCGTTTATATTGACGGTTTCTTTTATTCATGGTTTTACAACATGTCTGCATTAATAGATCTTAGAAATAAGTTAAATAGTTTGAAAAAGCGCATAGAAACAAATTACAACTAACAGCAGGATATATGAAGGTTTTTCAGGATGTATTTTTTCAGGACTTACAGCTGTGCTCATAAGTTTACATACATTTATTTCAGAAATTATGGTTGGGTGAAGCTTCCAATTTTCTTAATGAGCCCAGTAAAATGTTCACACACCCTGGGAATTTTGGCCTGATAACATGCACAAAAACCAACACAAAAGGGTTTCAGAAGCTGTATAAGTAACCATCCTGTTTCTGTTTGTGCAGAAAAGGTTTTTGAGGTTCTCTTGCCTCTTTCATCCAGTGATGTGAAAAGAGCAGTCAACGAGCTCTCAAACAGGAAAGGGATATAAAAATATCTCCATGGAACTGGTATGCGATCAGTATTGTTCAAACTCTGATGAAGAAGTGGAAAGTGAGAGATTCTGTTGAAACCTACAAATTACAGGCATGAATCGAGTCGGGTTCTGCTACAACTGCCATAAAAATTGTAAAGGGATGCAAAGAAAACCCCACAAATAACTTCAACTGAAATACAGGGCTCTCTGAAAAAATATAGCATTGCTGTTTCAAAGGAGCACAAAATGGGTTCCATGGTCGAGTTGCCAGAAGAAAGCTGTTACAACACAAGTGCCACGAAGTAGCCGCTTACAATGCTCCAGATTGCTCAGAGACGAGCTTTAAACAAGGACGCCAAAATTAAACTTTTTGGTTACAACCATAAACTCTACATTTGGAGAGCAGTCAACAATGGGACACCAAGTTGACTTGTCATTGGTTCCACTAGAGCAAAGGGAAAGTTCTAGAGTGGATCCCAGTCTCCATACCTCAATTTCTGGGGAGAACGCAAACGTGCCGTTCGTGCAAGAATTTACAAGAGCTTGGGGGATTTCGCCAAAAAGATTTGACAACAGAGAAGATAAAGAACCTCTTTAACAACTACCCCAAGAGACTTCAGGCTGTCATTGATGTTAAGGGAGGGTACGAAATAGTAAGAGCTTTTGATCAGGGTTCTTTGACAATAAACTGATTCACCCAACCTCTAACTGTGAGTGAGGATTATTCACGAGTGTGATATTTCTGAAAAAATGGCCAAGAAATCAAACATAGTGCCACGGTGTGTAAACTTGTGAGCAGAAGTGTAATAAAATGCATTTCAAGATGATTTCTTTTCAGGACAATGGGTGTGAGGTGTCAGCACTGAGATCAATGAGCCATTTTCATTTTACTCTTACAATTCAAACACTCACCTTTCCTCGCAATCTCAGAGAGTGACGAGAAGCACGAGGCAAACATAAACTGCTCTTAACAAAGATAGTTGCTTGTGGATGTATTTTATAGAGAAACAGATGAATTTACGTCACCCTTTTTAGTCCTGTTGACTTCGTTTCCATACAGCATCCTCCTGCACTCAATCACACGTTAAAATCCATCTGTCCCGTTAAAGTTTAAAGATGAGCTGAAACTTGTTTAAAGATGAGCACTCAGTTGTTTCAAACACAAAAAGGTTTATTAAAGGCAAAAATAACACACAAATACCACGAGGGGCAAACCTCATTAACCTAAAATGACTCCACAGGGGTCTGACAAAGCATAAGGTACAAAAAGATACTCAAACCTAAAATGGGATGCAAATGAAGATGCAAAGAACGTGACGTTTTCAAGAGTCAAACTGATTCAGAATGACACCGTGTCCGAGTGACCCCAGCATGGGATCGAAATACCCACAGGCACATATTAGGAACACCTGAGAGAACTACTGTCTAATGAGGGACAGCTGACCGCAGTAGGAAAGTGCATACACTGAGGTAAAACTAGGGCAAAATAGATAGAGGGAAAAAACATAATAAACACAGAATATAACTGAACAATGAATGGACGGATGTCACTCGATGACACTGCAGATCGGTTGTCTTGGGAGTCTTGACTATTATTATTACTATTACCACTAAAAAGGATTTGCAATGCACTCCAGCTATTGTGGACCTACTGTTATCTGAAGACATAATACCAATTAGTTTTAAGATTAGTGGAAGTTGCACTTTTTTTCCCCCTAATTTCTGGCGAACCCTGGATGTATGGCGCCCTTAGCATTTGCCTAAACTGCCTATGCCACGAAGAACAGGGAAGTTCTTGAAAGAAGCTGGAAGTTTGATCTATTTTCTAGATTCACCTCGTTACTGAACGCTGAAATGATTCTCTGTTTTCAATAAAAATAAGTCTCTATTTCTCTTACCTCAACCCATCTGCGTTGTGCTTAAGGAATTAGCTTTCTTTGTGCCCTGAATATCTCAGAGCTTGTATGAGGCTTAAAGATGTGCTGCAAATGGCTGGAGTTACTTTATTAAATTAATATACATTTTTATAGCTGCTGTAGACGTTTGTAGATTTGCTATAGATACCATTTCATCGAATGCTGGACTCTCAGAAATTATTTTGCTTTAAGGGTCAAATATGCATCGAATTCCCTTATTGAGGAATGCTGTGCCATTGCTTTTGGTACCTGTTTCTGATATTTCGAGTGCCTTTTTCTTAGTTTGATAGTTCAACTCCTGAACCTTTCCATCAGTTTTCACATGACCATCGGCAGCTTTTGGTTCAACAATTAAGATGCTGGTGAGCTACGCTGTTGATGGTATATTTGTATTGTTGTGAAACTCAATTATTATTTTAAATATTATTATTACTATAAACAGATTAATAGTAATGTTTGTATTTATAATCCAGCTGCATTTTCAATATTGTCAGGTTAAAAAGCAGTGTAGGTCCTAACCCGTCAGGTTAAAAATATTTTTAATTGTTGGATACAATTTATTTATTTATTTTCTGAGTGATGCTTTCAGTATCTTTTAAAATCTTTGCCACAAAGGATTAGGGCAGTTCTGAAGGTAAAAGTGTCCGGTACCAGCACTATGGTTCCTGGGAGAATGGCTTGTGGATAGATGTATATGATTAGGTGTTATTTTCTTGTTTGTTGACACGGGATGTGCCTTTTACCAGAAGTGCTGTGAACTTGACATGCTCCTCAAAATAAAAATGAAGCCATCTCTAACTCCTGCCCACTCTCTCTGTAGCTGGTGGTCCGTGTCCATTTGTCTGATGAAAGCTCCAAGACCATGATGGTGGATGAAAGACAGACTGTTCGTCAGGTGCTGGACAGCCTTCTGGACAAGTCTCACTGCGGCTACAGCCTGGACTGGTCTCTGGTGGAGATCATTTCCGAGCTCCAGATGGGTTAGAACCACAACACACACGCTCCACTGATACAGCCCTGCTTCATATACTTGAAAGAATTAGTAACAGAATGTCAGTCGAATCTTTTGTTTGGTTGAATAAAAGAAGTTCAAGTAAATAGACCATTTTATAAGACCTTAAAGATGTTTTGATGGCGTTGTTTAAAACCCGATAAAGGTTTGTGGAGTTTAAGAGCACCCACATTTCATGGATATTGAATTGATTGTGCAAAAAACAGTTTGTTAGATGATAGTTATTTACAGTTATTTATGACTCTGTACTTGACTGTAGATACAGTTATTGACATAGTCTTATCTGAAACTGATGCTATTAATTTGATTCATTTTAATTAAACAATTGGTGTTGAAAAGCTAAAACCCTCACAAATTATGTTTAATGCACTGAAATAAGCAAGTTTCACTGAAAAAAGATTTATCATTTATTTAATACAGAAAGGTCCAAGACTAGTTTTGTGTGTATCCAAATGTAATGTCACGTATGACTTCCATGAGCTTCATACAATTAATTTAATAAAGCAGCCTTGTATGCCTCCCAGAGTTCATCAATATTCTTTACTTTCGTGTTCCATACTTCCTCCTTTATCCTAGCCCAGACATTTTCACTGCTGTTCATGTCTGGTGATCCAATCCTGGAGTATCTAGAACTTATTCACCTTGAAAACTGCTGGAGAATTTTGGCTCTTTCTTGGTATTTTTGTTGTACGCCCACATAGTGGATATAACCCCACAGAGTATTATGTTGCTCACCCCAAATTTCACTGTTTTCCGGGTGAATCTTGGATCGAAGCGGGGGCCAGTAGGACTCCTGCAAATTTTGGAATGACTTTGATGTAATTCAACAGATGATTGGATCCACCTACTGCCACTTTCCAGCATACATCCTTTCAGCGAGCTGTTGGCCAATGCCACACGGTTTTTCAATTGTGTTTTGTTTAGTGCTGACTTCAGGGCACTGACTCGACCATGGAGGCCATTTCAAGACAGAATCCGTTTTTCTGGTTGACGTAGGGACTTTGGGTGACTGGATCTTTCCTACTGGTATAAATGGGCCCATCCTCAATTTCCAGGCTATAAACGCCCCAGTTATCTGGTCTGCCTGAACTGGGCTTGTCAAAGACATCACCAGTCTCTTCAAATCTTTCCTCAGCCTCTGTACTCAATGCTGATACATCGAAGGCATCTGGAACATCAGCTGTGGATCTGTTTGTCAGCCTTTTGATTATCAACACTTTAGTTTCAGGGTGAATCTTGGGCATGTTTGCAAAGTTCAATTTCATTCAGTCAATCAATCACCTTTATTTATCACATACACTGTTACATGTTTCGAAATTGGACCCCTGGACAGGGAAATTGGATAGGGTGAGGACGGGCCAGTGTGGAGAGGTAGTATTTAAGAAAGAAAAAGAGAAATGGATATACATTAGGTAAGGTAGATTAAAAAGATCTTTTTCCGTACTGTCCTTCGAAGGGCAGTGTGGAGCAGGTCAAAAAAAAGCCATCTTAAAAAAAGGACTTAAAAAAAAAGGAAGAGAACATTGCAGGATGGGGTAGGGTCCAGGGAAGTGGTAAAGAATTTGAGGGTGATGTGAAGGTCTAGTGCACTTTGGATTTATTTATACAGACCTGACACCTGATTGATCCATTATTAGTCAGGGGATATACGACGAGGCGACAACACTTGTTTTTGTCAACTTCACTCAATGAGCTTCACCGAGCTCTGAATATTAGAATAATATATGTCAGTTTAGTTTTGCCCTGAAACAATATCACAAAAGATGTTGGGGTTAAAATGAGCAAAAGAAACACTTTGTTAGTAATATATTTCAGCTGTATTTGTATTTGCTGTATCCATTCAAATAACTCTGATTTGGAGTAGACCGAATGCTGTGCTTCACAAGTTTAGATGCTTTTGTAAAAGGTGGCTTGAGCAGGTTTTCACTGGAAAGGAAAGGCATTAATCTGTTTGAATGAAACGCATGAATCTCATGAGAAGTTAATGGATGAGTTGTTGGCTGTTGAAAATATCGACAGCTGGATGTTAATGCAGATCTTTTCATTCTCTGCTGGTTTTCAGAAACATTGCAGCAGCATTATTTGATTGATTTGATCTCTACAGATTAGCAACGGTATTATACAAACAGCGTCTACAGCTGAAATCCAGATTGAATGTGCTCAGGAAATCATCCGCTTTAAAGAGGGGCTAGACTAGTTACATGTGGATTTGACTAGTTCTGGTCTTTCAAAATTATTAGGTGTTCAAAAACGTGTTTTTAAAAGTGTTCAAAAATGTTTACTTACCGTACATTTCACTCTTGAATGGGATAAGAATGGCTGTGTAAATCGAAATTTTCACAAATTTTGTCCAGTAATGAGTTTAGAGAGAGAAAAATACAAGAAATGCTGTAATACTCATATTACAATAATTATTTTTTTTCACTTTGCACTAAATGTCTTTTCATATATACAGGACCTCAAATTAAAGCATTATTTCATTTATTTGGCTGATTAGTTTGTGTCCTTAATTAATTAGAAACATCTTGCATCTGTGATGATCCCTCAAGGCCTGACCCCTTGTCTCTGCATCAACCTTTTTTTTTCAAGGCAAGGCTCATCTCACAGCAGTCTGCACCAGTGATTCACAGGATACCCACACCCTAAAGACGTTATAAACTATACTTATATCTGGTAATCATTTTCCCTGAGTATAAAGGAAAGAAACACCCTTTTGATCGCTGACTGGTCAGTTGTTGATCTCGCTTATTGTCCAGAACGAATCAGAACCACATGGCTTCTGAACAACCAGGAAACAATTCTACTGTTACTTTAAACTGATTTTTCAACTTGACGATGGAAAACAAGGAGGTCCTTTTCTCTGATCACCGAAGACTAAGGCCAATGAAAGCTCGACTGCGCTATGAAAACGAAAAGGTGCAGAGACTTTGGTTTTGGTCAGAATTATGTAAATGGTGAGATGAAAAGTGGCATTTTGGTAACTTTCGATTTTGAGGTAAATATCAAAGAGCGCAGCAGGGCTTGTTTTCTCTGTTTGGATGGTACTGGGGTTGTTTTGAGCCTGCAGCTCAGCTCGTGTGATGCTCAGTATGTTTGTGTGTGTTTATGAGGCCAGGCAGTGATTTGATCTTTATCTAGGTCTGGAGCAGTCGTGCATGTGACTGTGGCCTACATCTCCAGGGCCTTTGCTCTTTCACTGGGGATGAGGACGCCTTGTAGAAATACTGCTGATGTATTGAATATTCAGCTGTGGTTGTTAGTCCAGTAGCACAGAGAGCATGTCTATGCTATGTCTGCTGTGGCTCATATTGAGGGATTTTCGGGTTGTACACTCTTGGGTGCATGTGGGTCATCAACAAAGAGTCCACGGCGGGTTCTACTGGACTTTGCTTTTTGATTCTTGCCACTGTCAAGATTTTAAAGGTGATTATTTTAGTGCTAATGGAGTCGGCTTTAATCCAGGTATTAGTGCAAGGGATTGTTATTGTATATCTGAGCCACGTCATGCACTTCCTTTCAGAATCTGTAGCTATCGCCTATTTCCACTTCTACCGCAATTACTGTTTACTCAATCCAAATGAGTCTAAAAATGTGCAAAATTAACTTTAAACTTTGTCATTGTCTTTGGCATTGAATAAAATATCCGTGTAGACTCGTGCTGTAGCTGTGTGTGTATGTAGATCTATATATATATATATATATATATATATATAGATCACCATCAGACCCCCACGACCCCGAAAAGGGAACAGGCGCGTAAGAAGATGAATGAACAAATGAATGTAGAGAAATTGCTGGAGCCCTTTGATGTTCATGACGGCCATTGTTTGTTGATTTATCAGAACCTGAAATAAAATTAGATCTAATTTAAATACTTAAATTACTGCAATAGAGTAGTTTTTCTCAGACTTTCTAATCTGCTGAACAGATAAATAAGAATTTACTGCATTTCTAGTTCTGTTATCTTTACATTTACTGCACTCCTTTCTTCAGTCTGCCTGAAGTACTTTGTCTTTTTTATTTATTTGTGTTCAACAGTGGTTCACATCTTTCCCGTCCAATCAAATTTTGTATAAAGAAACGATCCCCAAAAATAAGATCAAGTGAACGTAACCAATCCAGTATCACTTCCACATCAATACAATTTATACAAATGACTTTGAAGAACAGCTCGTTTATTTTCTTTTATCATTTCCATCGCCAGGAAAATAGTTAAATGTTTAATTATGTAGCAGTTATTCTCTCTTGCTCTCCTTTTTTCTGTCGTTCTACTGTTTTGTGCTCTCTATATTTCACTCTTGCTCCTGTCTTTTTTTCTCCCTTTCTTTCTATCTCTCTTTCTTTACTTTAACTCTCTCTATCTCATTCTCCTGTATTTCTATCTTTTGTTCTTTCACCCTTTCTGTCTTTCTCTCTGCTTTTCTCTATCTTATCAATCTAACCAACTCCTATTTCACTCTCTTCTTTTTTTCTCTCATTTGTTTCCACCAGCTCGCTCTCTGTCTCTCTCGTTCTTCATGCTATCTATCTGTCTCTTTTCTTTCATGCTCACCTTTTTTTTCTATTGTTTTTTTTTTTTTTACCTATTTCTATCTTGCTTAGAAGCACCCTTAAGAAAGTGGTTCTGATGCAATACTCTGGAGTAGTTTTAGAACAGATGCTCTTACTCTGCTTTCTTTGGGAAGTACAGTAATGGTGTTTTTACTTGAGGATGATATTTCAGTAGTCTTTACATCAGAACTTTTACAATCTGTGAGCTGTAACGCTTGTCTTTGTTGATTTAATCCAAACAATGCAGCGAACGCTTGCAGATGTGTTTCCTTTTGCAACGCTTAATTTTTCTCATTTTATTTTTTAATCTCAAAACTTTATGGTCCCTGATTTGTTTGCATAAAAGAACACATGCTGGAGGAAAATGATGAATTTTTTCTCCTCAACTAATTACATTTATTGACTGCATTCTCTTATACTTAGATGCTTGATACTTGTTCTTTCAGAGAGAATCTTTGAGGACCATGAGAATCTCGTGGAGAACCTGCTGAACTGGACCAGAGACAGCACCAACAGACTGATGTTTATCGAGCGCATTGAGAAATATGCACTTTTCAAGAACCCTCAGGTAAACCCATTGGCATCATGTACTAGCATTTGTGTGGATTTCTTACTAAAACCTTACGTACGCACACAGCTGGAAATGCTCAAGAAAATGTTCCTCTGTACATCCCAGCATTCATTTAAATATGTTAATGAGCTCACTGTCATTAAAAACAAACATCGAGAACATGCCACAACTTTACAGAAATTGAATCGACAGCTTTTGGCAGTGGTTTTGACAGAAGGAAAATTATTTGATTTGGAACTTTCTCTTCCTCTGTTTATAAAAAAATGTAATTTGAGAGTTTGTCGAGGTCATGATTCTGAAAATCACAGACGAGACGTAGAAATTGTGTTTTTTGCTTTCACTTTACATCATTGAAGTTAGTTCTGAAATGTTTTCACAAATGTTTGGTTGCAGTGGCCCAGGGAAAGCCTGACGAGGCCTGAGCTTTGAGCTCTAGAGGTCTGTTCAGTGTGGATTCATGTGGGTTCATGCTGATGTGGGTCAATGTCATAGGAAGGAATAATTGATCTCTGCAAGGGTTAATTAAAGTGTACTCACTGATCTCAATGTGGCCTCCAGACTGACCTGGTCACCCTAAAAAACACCTCTTATTCCCCAGTCACGCTACAGAATGCTCCCTGTTGAGATGCACGAAGTGTCCAGAAGCACAAGGCTCTGAGAGAAGTATATAAATCACCCTGGATTTAGAATCACGTGACTGGTTCAGAGTGGAGTGTGCTGGTGACTCTACATGGAACAAACTGCAGAGTTCGGTTTAGAACTTTACAGTACATGTTCTTTTTTATATGCCCTGGTCTGTCTGAGTACTGAATTCTGATTGGCTGTCATCAGTTCATTCATTTCAGATAACCACACGGTTCAGTTTGTTCACCCTAAGTGGTAACCATAATAACTTACAGATTCTTTTGCGAGCGAGAGCGCAGCAGCAAACATATCCAGATTCCCTGAACTAGGATTACTGGATTATGTTACTGTTTTCTTAGACGTATACAGTCATTTATTTAGTAAAAGCATGATTTGTGGAGTGCTGCTGGTGGTTTCCTTTAAAGCAGGTCTGAGAGACACAAAACGTTGTCAGCAGCAGCGGATCACTGCACGTTTGGGTCTCCTACTACTTGTTCTTTATTTAATGAAATTCTTGAGAAGCTTCTGAGCTGAATGACAGCAGAGAGCTTTGTGTGAAAGTACAACAGTGGTTTAGAAACCATCAGAAAATTGCAACACAATGATGGAATGTTGGAGATGCATGTGGGATTGATTTGTAAAAGCATGTGTCTGAACACTTACTTTGAAGTGTGTCATGTTAAAAGTGACCAAGCTGTGGTTTCTGCTGTACTACTGCACTCTGCCTCGTGTGTATATTACAACAGAAACCGCGGCTGAGAGTTGATTATCCTTTACCTGCGCAAGAGTTATTCTTCAAGATGCATTATTTTAAAAGATGCTGCATTGTAGGCGCTCTCTTGGCTGACTGCAGCCTCATGTTGAACTCTCAGAGTGTCATTTTTGTTCTCAAATTATATTGAAATATTTGGAGACTTGTTTAGGTTGTATATATGCCCCAGTTATGTTATTATATATACATAACATACATTCTTCTGATTGGTTCATTTCTTCAGAACTATTTGCTGGGGCGGAAGGAGACGTGCGAGATGGCAGACCGAAATAAAGAGGCTTTGCTGGAGGTGACGCATAAATAAATAATGTTGTCTAAATAAAATCATTTAAATATTCACAGAGTTTTTTTTCCTGATTACTACATTTATTTTAAAGGGGTGTTTTTTTGCCCAAAGGAAGGGTCTGAAGAAAAGTTTCTTCTGTTTTAAACTCTAATTCATCTATAGTGACATTTAAAAATTTTATATACTTTTGGATTTTAAGAATCTTAAATACCTTTTTTTAAATTACCCATAATTGTATTGATATAAAGTTTACTCTTTTTGAAAATTAACGAAGATGCCGCTGTATTCAAAATTACATTCAAGTCATTTATTGATGTTCCGATTAAAAACAATGTGAAATATTCTGAATGAACCGAGGATGAATCTCCTAGTGCTGCATAGAAAGCTACAGTAGGCTGTTTGGAGGGTTCAGAAATCCACTCTGCAAAAGCTTTTCTCTTTAGCAAGTGGCCAGGGATCTTTCCAGCACCTGGATTTCTCGTTTTTTCATTAAAAAAGCTAAATACTCTGTGTTTACTGATCGCACAGTGCACCAAGGTTTGGTCTAAAACATCATCAGCTCTTTGTATAGAGGACATAGCTCAAACTTTTGTTTTATCGCATTTGGAATAACAGAATATTAATAAGAAGATGGACATTCATTCTAGCCACCGTGTTTATCTAATAGAAATAACATAATGGAACTCATTTATTTAAATTCTTTAATTTAGGTTCATCATAAAAATGTGTTTTGTTTGCTCTGCTCGTGTGTTTTCTGAATCCTCTGTTAAAGCCTTGTGTGTGTTTTGGGCAGGAGTGTTTTGGTGGAAGCTCCATCAGTGTGCCGGAGATTGAAGGAGTGCTCTGGCTCAAAGATGATGGAAAGAAATCCTGGAAAAAGCGCTACTTCCTGCTACGAGCCTCTGGGCTTTATTACGTGCCAAAGGGGAAAGCTAAGGTGAGTGGTGGCTCTTTTTAGTCTCTGAGGCCTAAGATTAATTGCAATTTCCTCTTCATTAAAGGCCACATAACGATCAAACTAAGCTGTTCTGAGGTGACTGGAATAACTAAACTCTCAAGAGGGATCCCAAATAATGATGAATGCTGTTAATAATAAAAAATATGTTCATGTTCCTACTCCTGAATCTTTCCCTGTCACCTACATCTCTCATTCTCTTCCCCCTTTTCTTTTAACACCCTCCTGTCCTGATGTAATTAATGTGAACTGGTCCATGAGAAAAACAAATAAATAATTACATATATTCACGGCTTCCATCCACACAACATCCAAACATCACATCATATGATCACTCCCCTGGAGATAACAAAACTGTCCAGGTCAAACCCATTTGGTGGCTTTTAAGCAGGACAGGACAAGGTAAAAAAAAAATAATAATGATAAAGCACATCTCAAGTAAATGTTGGAAGGATCGTAGGATTCTGTTCTGAACTCTCAGTTCGGTTGAAGGTCTGATTCTGCCCCATGGATAAAGCACTTTGTTACTAGATGGCAAAGGTTGCTCGCAAACCTTGATGTTGGCTTTTGTCGTTTAAAATGTCAATGTGATCATCATCGATCAACCTCTATTTCTCCACTACAAGTCCTGCGCGCCATCCACTGTACCATGGGCCAGGACAAGGCTAGGAGTTTTTAAAAGCCTCAGGAATCTTTTTCAGAATCTTTAGAGTTATTTAGTTGATTCAGATGATTAGGTTACGAGCTTGTTTAGAGAACCTTTTCATTCTTTGAGCTGTGTGCCAAAATTATCAATATTAAAATAATAAACAGCTGTGTGGAAATAATGAACTTTATCACAAGATGCTAATTTTTTGAGAAGGACCTATATGTGGGTCTTGAGCTGGACCCTAATCTTACTTTTAACAGTTTAAAGAGAGATTGTGGGATTATTTGCTCACATCAGGGAGATTATGTGAACATATGCTTACATTCACTCAGCTAACTGTGTCACATTAAAAGTGTTAAGAGCTGAGATTAGTAAAGCTGACGGTGCTGCATGTAAATAAAACAACGACAATGGCATTTTGTTTATAAAGTGCATTTAAAACAGCAAAAAGATAGAACACAGCACTGTACAAACACTGGCAAATCAAATTACAATCCAGGCTTAAATACACAAAAAATAAAATGTATTATGGCCAGAAAGAGCAAGCACATGAGCTAAAAAAAAGTTAATAATTCAAATATTAAAAAAAACATTACAATGTAAGCACTGTTTGTAGAAATGCTGGTGCAGAAAAGTAAAAGCTGAGGCAATTCTGTTCCATCCCATAATTCATGTCTATTCCAAGAGGTAATTCAAAGCATACATACATGCTCAGAGATCCTGAAATGAGGTCAAGTTGAGCAGAGCACGGGGAGAGGCTCCATCTAGAGGCAGACCAGCGTAGCACGCCTGGGCTTAAATACGTCACAGTTACACCAAAGAAGATTACAACCAGTGAGTGCGGGGTTTCCCCTGGGTTCGGAACTGATCTACCGTAAACAACGACCTGCTTCATCCATGAGGAAGAATCAGATCTTCTACCGAACCGAGAGTTCACAACAGAATCCTACAATCCTTCCAATATTCTCAAATACTTGAGATGCGCTTCAGCATTGTTATTATTCTTTTTTTTTTACCTTGTCCTGTCTTTCTTAAACCTACGGGGATCTATGGAAATCCATGCTAACCATACAAACAACATAAAGTGTTGCTGGAATAACTAAAGTTAACATTCTAAATCAAAAATAAAATGTAATGGATACGATGTGCCGGATACACAAATATAGGACTCTCCTCTCTCTCCCACATATCTAACATAATGGAAAGCACAAACCTTAGCACAAACACAATGAACGTGATGAAAAAGGAAGTCATTTTATCAAAAAGACACCCCAAATGTGGGAAGAGGTGGAAAAATGTTTGCCTTTTATATCCACAAATGTTGCAATCTCCTCAAGCTTTACAATATATATATATATATATATATTTACAAACATTTACTGCTGTCTGTTGTGCTTTTTCACATGGCCACAGCCCTAAACCATACCTCCCAGTAAAGCAGCATTACGCTTCGTGTCGTACTGTTAAACTTGTTTTTCATCTATTCAGTAACGCTTTGGAAAAGCCGGTTAATTCGTGCCGACAAAGCTCAACTGAATGGAGAGAGGGCTGTCTGATTGGTCATTGCACTTCTGCCCAACATTTTCCTGTCTCCCACGACACGCTACTCCAGAAACCCACTGAACCCAAATGCTCCAGTTCTGTTCTCCAATCCACTACCAGTTTCTGGAAGAGTTTTGCTCCACCTTGTGGACTAAACATAATCTAGATGCCAGTAAAAGCTCCTTTTGTAATTCATTACGTTTTTATCTTTGTGCTCGACTATATAACTATTTATATTTCACATATTCACCAATCAAACATGTAAAGGCTGGCTTTTATTCTTAGTGGATGGAAGCTGATGACCTTCTTTGGCTGTAAGTTCATTCTCTCCATAACTAGTTGCTTGTTGTCCGGTGTCTTCTGTAGGCCTCCAGAGACCTGGTCTGCTTCCTGCAGCTGGATCATGTGAATGTGTACTTGGGTCAGGACTACCGCAGCAAGTACAAAGCCCCCACCGACTTTTGCATGGTCCTCAAGGTGAGATACATTATCAGTATTGTTCATAGATGCAGTTAGGAAGATCTACAAGGCTGGTTGAAAGTTTAGGAAGCCTCTTGTGTACTAATCTGCTTCGGTAAGGCGTTGGTTGATCCACGTGTTTGTTTAGGGTTAATTTAGCGAACCGAAAGTTAATAAAAGCATGAGCAATGAGGAGTGCAAAGAGTTGATACTTGTTAGGAACTAGATTCTAGTGTTTATTTAATTTATGTTGATGATTATTACTGAAAGCCCCAAATTCAGTATCAGAAAATGTCAGTACAGTGGTAAAAACGCCTAATCTGTGCAACGACTCTCAGAAAACAACAGTATAAGTAGATGAAAAAATAGAAAACCAGAGAAAAATCAAGCAACGTTTCTTCAATCCTTAAATCTACACATTGTTAATGTAATAAATGATAATAAAACAGAATAAAGCACAAGAAAAATACATAATATGTGCACAAATGTGAAACCTTACCTTGAGTGAAGCGATGTGTCGGAGGAGGTGGAACGGATACAGAAAACATCACGGCACCACAGATCAAAGTTAATTTTCTCGAGTTATATTTCAAGAATTACTGACACAAAAACAGTTTCAAGCACAAGCGCAGACAGATGGAGAGACGTTTCTGAGAACGCGTCACTGGGTTTCTCTAAGTTGCGCTACAGAACAGCACTTTCCACTTTATAAACGTTATTTCTTTCACGACACCTTGACTCTAACATTTGTTATGGTACATTTTTGTTAATCTATACATAATGTTTCATTCGATTTACAACTGATTTAAAGTGTTTTAAGGCGTATCAGCCCCTTTAGCACTATCTGCAATGGGAGAAGGAGCGGCAGGACCTGGAAGCGGATAATAGATCAGAACTCTTGGTATTTTCCGTGTCTTGGAATTTTTCCAAGCAAAGTATTTCGCGCGAAACCTTTTTTGTCTCAAACATTTTGTAACTTGAAGCATTCGTATCTCGAGGTACCACTGTATTGTGAAAAGGTTCCATACTGGACATCTGCTCTATTCGGCTAGATTGCACACAATACCTGCAAAGACCTTTAAAGGGTCTCTCAATCTAATTCTCTAGGCTACACAACCATGGGGAAGATTACTTGACAAAAGAGGATCATTGATACCGTGCACAAGGAGGGTTCATTGTAAGAGAAGCCACTGTTCAGAGAGCTCTGTGTTCAAGCACATGAAGAGAAGCAAATGGAAGGAAATGATATGGAAAATGAATAGCCTCACCCTGGAGAGGATCGTGAAACAAAGCCCTTTAAAGATTTGGATTGCAATGGATTACAGCTTCAAGAACCTCCAAACACAGACGTATGAAAGACATGGGTTTCAGCTGTCACATTCCTTGTGTCAAGCCACTTCTGAACAACAGAACGCATCACCCCTGGGCTAAAGGACAGGACTGCTGTTGAGTGCTCTAAAGTTTTGTTCTCTGATGTTTTTCCTTTGGAAGTTAAGCTACCCAAGCCACAGAGGAAGAGAGGAGAGGCACAGAATCCACGTTGCTCGAGGTCCAGTGTAAAGTATCCAGTCAGTGATGGCACTGATCATCTGCTGGTGCTGGTTCATTGTATTTTTTCAAGGTCAGCACAGCAATCTAACAGGAACTTTGTGGAGATACAGGTTTCACACAGTGCCAAAGCTACTCGTTTGTGGGTTAAGGACCCTGGTACAGTATCCCTGTTCTTAACTGGACCACTACCTGAAAATCCACAGAAACTCTCTGGGGTGTTGTGAAGAGGAAGATGGAGTATAGATGCTGGATGAACTCTGCGAGGCATTTTCAGTTTGCTTTGTTTATAGAGGCCGTTGTAGAATTAGTGATTAACTAAAAAGGGATTTGAGGGAAATGGCCATTTTATCATCGGTCACTAACATCTCTGTTTCCCTCGCAGCATCCACAGATTCAGAAGAAGTCTCAGTACATCAAGTACCTCTGCTGTGATGATATCCGAATGCTGCACCAGTGGGTCAATGGAATACGCATTGCCAAGGTAGCGTCTGATCACAACAGAAACCTGTTTGTAGAACCGCTAGTGGCTAAACATGTGATTGCGTTTCAGTATGGGAAGCAGCTGTATGTGAACTATCAAGAGGCTATGAGACGCACAGAGGCAGCACATGACTGGTCTTCCCTGTCCAGCTCCAGCATCAAGTCTTGTTCCAGTTCCTCCAGTCTACCAGGTGAGCCCTGAAACCAGGGTGTTCTTCCGTTGATTCGGAATTGTAAAGAGCTGTGCTCTCTGGAAACGTTTGTATTATTTACAGCGCTCAATATAAATGAGTGCACCTCCCAAATCAGTAGCTCAATGAACAAAAGAACAATTCCCAAACTTCACATAACATGAAATTAAGGTTATTAATCGAACTTGGATCACACAAAATCTTCAAATGAACTCGAATGCACCCCTGCAACAAAAACTACTCCTTCTAGTATTTTGCATGAGCTCAGTGATCCTTTAAGATCCTCTAGACATGGAATGAACGAGTTGGCGACACATTGCAGAATCGAAATTTTTCCATTCTTCCAGATGAAACTTGGTTTTTATTATAACGCTCTTCAAAGCAGCTTCACAGGAGGAGGAGCCTGATCGAGATTAGTTTGAGCATGTTAAACATTTAATAATGATCCTGTGTGACAATCATTTCAATTCAGTTAAAGGTTTTAGTTACACTATAGCACATGTTTTAGGCATGTGGGAAAACTGGAGCTCCCCGGGAAGAACCCACACTCGCAATTCCAATTTATATGGGGAGCTACACTGGGTTGCTCCCCCAGTTTAGTTTCTTTCCATAAGCTGGTCACCGGCCGTCATCTGGAAAAAATATTGTTTGCAATCAACGGTCCACGTTTGTGGGAGTGTTTTGTTGTGCAGTATGTCGTAGAAAATGTTGATTCTGAAAGAAAACTAAAGGTTTTCCGACATATGTAGTGGTGTGTACACATTTATCCTGAGAACTGTAGACATGATCTTATTACAGCTACGCTATATGTGTGCCGAGCCTAGCATAGGTTGTGTGATGTGTGAACACATCAAAAAACAGAAATTGTTATCATTTACTTAATTGTTTTTCACATCTCCAGAATCTCAATCGAACCACTCCAGCCAGTCAGACAGTGGGGTGTCAGAGACCACTTCCTCTAGTCATCTACGCTCTCAGAGTGTGGTCAGCTCCATCTTCTCTGAGGCCTGGAAGAGAGGCAACCAGGCGGATGAACCCAGGGTAATCATTCAAACCCATCATATCAGCCCCATCCCATTCTGTTATTTAAATATGACACAAATACAATTTGCACCCTTTTTCGTGAACTCCAGCAAAGCTTCGAATGCATGGACTGTTTTGCTTGTCAAATCAGGATGTCGACCATTTCCTGTTCTATTTAGATAATCCTTAAATGTTTGCATCTGATTTGCCAAAAACCAATCTTAGCATGTCAGTGTGATGTCATGGAGAACCCCTGATGTTAATCGGTCCCATCTTTGTTTGTTTATTTATTCAGGATGAGAATGTCAAGGCTGGAAAGGCTTTACCCTGGTGGGGATTATTGAGGTTAGGGCTGTGGTAGTCACACAATTAATGCATTGATTTTAAAGAAACTAACCCCTGCTATGATGTGAGTGATGGGTAATCGGGGTGAAGGGTGTGACACACTGGTGGTTGTAGTTACTCTTCACTGGTGGTGTAGTATTAACAAACACTGGGAGAAAATGGCTTGGTTTGGTTTCAGCAGTAGCACACATTCTCAGGGAAGTTAATAAGACCAGAAGAAAAGAGGTTGACTCATATTGGGATGTTCACCTACGATTGTAAATCAGAGACAGAGCAACTGGATGCTGCCCCAGATAGTCGTGCAGTGTGGAATGATCTGTGACACGACTGCCCGGACAATCTGAATCCGAATAAAGAGGTTGCCATCTGTGTGGCAACTGCATACCTCAAACACACTTTAAACCGTGCATGCATATCTATCACAAGCTCATCTCAGGGCATGCTCATCTGCATTCCTCTTGCTGTGATTGGACACCTTTTTATGGCGTATTTTTGACAGGTGTGAAAAAACATTTTCAAAAGTCTTGACCGTTTATTTTCATCAATGAACAAAATGCAGTAAAGGAATAAAAGAGTATGTAAATCAAGTCAATATTTGCTGTGAGAAGCCATCTAGGTACACTTGCAGCCCGAAACATTCAAGAAACCTTCACAATGCCTCACCGTTGCCTGCAGATACGCTTGTTATTGTACCGCTCTCCAGCCCTTCAACAGACAAACTGCCTTCTGCTACAGACTCTGATTGATCGTTCCAGTTCCAATATGAGAAGTATGTTTTCACTACTGGACATCCGGCTGTGGACAGTAGGTGGATGTACCTGGGTCCTACAAGCTGTTTTCCAGAAGAAATAAGTTTCTTAGCCGAACACTGCCTCTACAATCCTGTTCCTTTGTGTTTCATCAGAAGAGCTTGGACAGCACTTAAAAATCTGGGAGAGACATTGTTACTGCAGAATAACTACCTTGTGTCTTATTGCTGTGCTTAACCTTGCCATGATAAGTAACGGTCTTCTCCTTGGTAGCAGAGTTTGGTTGTTCTTCACCCATTTTTAAAAACCACCTACAACCTATGGGCGACTGATGATCGTTAAACTCGGTTTGGACTTCAAATTCTGTACACTTTGTGCAAGTGTAGCTTGGCAAAAATCCTTCTACCTGCTGGGAAGCAAATGCCTGAATAAAGTTCCTTATAATATTAGCCTGGAAAGCATTCATTTTGTATTTACAATGTAGAAGTTCCTTGAAAAACGCAATAAATATATTAGTTTGATTATTTGTCATGGCCTCCAATCACAGAGATATATGTAAAGCACATGCGTTAAAGATATTTAGAAAATAAATACATTGCGAGTGCTGATGAGGGATGGAGAGAGAAGTAAGTGAGAGGAATGAATGCGGGTGTGCTCCGCACTTGTATGTTACATGCACGGTTTAAATGAAGCTTGCGGACTGCTGTTTCCTCACAGATGTGGTCTGCATTCGCAGAAGCTGCTTATCAAATCTTGTGTATTTCCCTGATTTATGCTGTGAATGTAAAGGAATATCTTTGAAGCATGTTTCTATGGCGACAGTGAACCGTCCCTCGCTAGTGCAGAAGAGTCGGTTGTTACTAACAGTTCTCACATTTGCCGTGTCTTTGTTTCCAGAAGTACACCAGTAATACATATTCTTCCATTGGGTTACATCAAGTGTTGATTGATCTTTTCTAAACTTCAACATTTGTTTTTTTACACAGATGAGAGTTGATGGTCCATCTCCACAACCTGCTAGAGCCTCCTTCCCACTTCAACTCCCCCAGATGCCCCCATCGATCCAGTCTCGAAGCAGCTACAGCGGAGTGTCTCCAGTGTCTCCCTCCTCACCGCCATCTCCACCACCCCCGCCTCCTCCTCCACTTCCGAATCCAACACTCCAATCCACCCCTGTTGCATTCACCAAATACAGCACTCTTGCTAGATTGCAAAACATCCCCCAAGCCTCAAATCACTACAAACATGCGTCAGCCTGTCAAACTCTCAAACCTGGTACGACCGACGTGGAAGAAATTGCCAGCAGTCCTCCAGCACCACCACCTCCACCTCCCCCAGAGATGCCTGTCCCAGGGTCGGCCATGGCGGTCTTGATGCATCCTCCCCTTAGCCCCCATTATGCTCCTGCTCCACCTCCAGAAGAGGACCTGTCTCATCTACATAGCAATGGTTACTTGCCACCTCCACCACCACCAGAACAGATGAAACTCCCACCTCCCCTCAGCACCAATGGGCTGCAGGAGTTCTTGGCTCAGAAGTTTCCCAACATGACCTATGACTTCTCAACTGTCAATCAAGATGAAGAGCCTCTACCTCCTCCTCCCCCGATGTGTTTCTCTCAATCACCACAACAGTCAGGGCCGCCTGCTCCACCTAAAACCTTCACAAGTGGGTTTCCCCCCCAAACTCATCCTAAGCCGGGCCATGGCCTCTCTCCCATTTCCCCTGTTCCACCTTCTCTATCTCCAACCCCTTTCTCGGCCATGAAGAAACAGCAGAGCCTCTCCAGTGGACACAGTCCTAATCAACCTCCACCCACCCTCCCCAAGCAATATAGCCTTTCCTCCAAAGCTCCATCCACGTCTGCTCCGATCTCTCCAACACAGTCACTGGTAAAACAGATGGCAAACCAGTTCCCTGAATGTCTTGATGGGTCCAAAGGTCCAATATCACCTCCTGTCGTAAAAACCAAACCAAAATGGCAACCAGGAGGCCAGGCCCAGCAACAGTCCCCTGAATTTCCTCCACCTCCTCCGGAGAGTACTCTTGATTTCCCCCCACCTCCTGCTCCAAGCCCCCCTCCCGCCCCGCAGTCTTCTGGAAAGACAGAATCTCCAATGAAGAAGTCTCCGTCAACGTCGTCAAACTCTTCCACTGGTTCAGCTGGAAAGAAACCTCCTCCAACCCCACAGCGCAATTCCAGTGTCAAGTCCTCTTCTTCTGTGGAATACCAGGAGTCGAAGAAAGTAGAGGATCTGGTCAGCATGTTTGCCCAAACTAGTCAACCTCCACCGAGCTCCTTCTCAACTCCCTCATCTACTACGGGATCGCCTTCCAAGGAGTCTTTGTCAGGAACTCGCAAACCAGGCAAGATCAACTTAGCCGGTCTTCCTCTGGCGCTACAGGGCAGACAAAGTCAGTATCAACAGTCCAGCTCAGACTTTCCATCACCTCCTCCGGAATGTGACTTTCCCCCGCCACCGCCCGACTCTGAACTCCTGCCACCTCCACCTCTCCCATCAGACCTGCACACCGGGGCCCCCAAAGTGGCTGTGGTGAACCCTCAACCCCAACACTCTGCGATCTCCACATCCTCATGGAAGCAAAGCTCTTTGAAGAAAATGCCTCCCCCAACTATGCACCGCCGCAGTAGTGGCCCACCTGAGCAGCTTGCTCTCTCTCCGCCTCCTCAACCGATGCCTCTGTCATCGTTTAACTCTCAGATTCCACCAACTTCCCCTAAGGCTAATCTTTCCATGCAGCCAAACTTCCTGGAAGACCTCAACAGAACTCTCAAAAGGAAGTCGATGACTCGACACGGCTCCCTTACTTCCTCTCGAATCTCAGCCAAGCTGGAGCCTGTAGCCACAATGGACGATATGGCCCTCCCACCACCTCCTCCAGAGCTGCAGCTGGGCCAGCAGAAAAAGGGAGGCTACACAAGCGCTAACATCTCAGGCTATGCAACATTACGACGAGGACCCCCACCAGCTCCACCTAAAAGGGACCAAAACACCAAGTTGACAAGCGAGTGGTAGCTGGAAATGAATGTGCTAGCCTCCTTTCCACGAAGCTTCTCGGCCAAATACACATTTAACGCCAGTTTATAACCCCAACGTGAAAAAGCCAAACAATCTTTACCACAAGCTTCTCTGCGTGTTTGCGCCGCTTTGCTCTAAAAAGTAGCAGATATACAAGAAAACGATCATGTTATTATAGGTACTGCATGGACACTGCTGCGAGGAAAGGGGATGATGTGTGTATCATAAAATATATATGTGGGACTCTGGGGAGGGAGGGGACTTGTACTTTTTTATATGAAATTATTTAATACCTGAAATATATTCTTATTTTAAAATTTAGTTTTGAAACCCTTGACGGTCAACGTGAATAGAGATGAGGGTTGCTTGTGTGTGACTGTGCTTTTCTGACAGAGTTGGTTGATCCACTCTCAGAAAAAGAGTGAGGGATTGAGATTTATATCGTCCCTTGCTCATCTGCAAATCCCAGAATGGGGATTGAATTTGTGTAGCATACGTTAAAAATGAAGTATTCTGACAATTTTTCCACTGTTAAACATTTTTAAACCTTCCAATGCAATGGCAAGAAGAGCTACGGTCGCTGTTTGTTCTGTGTCGCCGTGGACGCTTTTTTTCATGGAGCTGTACAAAGGTCGGACAAGGCTTCCACACGAGTGCGTCTCGTGTGCGTGTGTATCCGGGATGGTGTGTGCTGTCTGTTCATGTTTGTTTCATTGCTATCTATCTGTACATACAGCTGCAGTTCCTGACTTTATCGAAGTGCGTTGGCTCTGCACGGGGGAGGAGTGCTTCTCATTTTAACCTCTCTTTATTCGTGCTGTTTTTTGCATGCATTCACGGTATGGTTGCGTAAGATTGCACACTTTTTAGAAGGTTTAGAACCATAGCCACAAAATAAATGTTCATTTTACTTGCCTTACAATGTGCAAAGAAGAAAAAAAATACACTGTGTGCCTATTGTCATCGTCATCCATCTAGCAAAGTGTATGCTTCTGCTGTAAAATATCAAATTGTCTGAATTTAATTTATATCAAACTTGTTTTTAGTCCAGTCGGTGAAATGTAGTCACAGAGAACGTCCCTGTTATGAAGACAAGAACAGAGCTAATGCGTCTTCTTAAAGTCAGGAACATTTAGATAAATAAACGGGAAAGTAAATGTCTGTTACATTTAAACTGAACAATATAAATGTGGAAATCACATAAAATGTTGTCCAAGCTCTTGCTTCTTTTCCTGTATTATTTGCTTTTTATGTTATTGAAAAAGGTGTTCTTTTTTTAATCATAATTAAAAGAATGTAATGTAGTAAATCCAAATTCAAGGTAGGTGATTAGTTACTTGGAATCCCCACTACATTCGGTTGCCTTTGGTGGGAGGGATGAGCCACAACCAGTGTATCTGAACCATTGACTGTCTATAGCATAGACGAGGTGTCTGTGATGGTTACAAAGAGGCTCAGAGTGGGCATCGCCAGCCATTGCTTTCGTGAACATCCCGGTAATCAAATATGGCCAAAAGAAGAGCTGAAGGGTTAATCCTGAGACTACTTCACGTGTCCAACACTAGGTGACGAGACGAGCTGAAGAATGTTAATCATCTGCGCCCTCAAGAAACCACACCCTTTAATATGCATAACTTTAAGGCTTAATAAATATTGAACAAACAAATAAAAAAACTTTTCACCCCCTCAATGTGTGCGTTGAGGTCAAATCTAGAGATCTAAATCCACAAAACTATTTGAGTCAGCGGTAGAAATGTGTTTTTCCAGCTTTCTAAGTTGGTAAATGTAACATTATAGAGTGAAGGAGTCACTTCCTATTACTCATTGAGACGGAAAGCAGGAGGTTGCCCCGTGATCTGAACCATAGATTGTATAAAAACGACGACGTGAAAAATAGATGACGTGACGCTGCCTGCTGTCTGTGAGCGAATAGGCAATTTCGGAGCTGTCCTGGACGCTGCCATGAAAGGGTGCACTCCTGATGAAGATGAAACTGTCATGGTTTTAGAGCTCTGCCTCAAGTCTGGCTCACACATGCAGCATGTTATGTACTTAGTAATTATAAACGTGAATTTTAAAAACAACTTAACCATTGGCAGCTAAAGTGATGTTTCTTATTTTTTTAGGGTAAAACTGAGACACTGAACTGCACAAATATAAACATAGAATTTAGAAAAAAAACTTGAATTTCTGAGAAAAATCATTAAAACCATTATGTGTAAATAATGGCACACTTGCTTTGGGCAGGCTATATGCGACACACTTGATCTGAACATACTTCAGTTCAGTATGCATAGCTCTGTTCAGCATAGCTGTCAATCACAGTCACTTTTGTTTTTTTTTTTTACGTAAACCACCCGACAGTAAACCTGAACCAAACTTTGTTCACTGTACAGATAGCTTTTGAAAACCATTGAAACCGCTCTTACGCTGTGAGAAAGATCATTTACGCTGCCAAAGATAAAATGTTATTCTCAAATTCGTGTTGAATATTACAAAATAAGTTGTATATAATTGTGAGAGGGGCGTGGAATCATGACGATTCAATCCTTAACAAGTATATCAACTATATTTTTTTTCCTCCCGCTCCTGCCGGCAAAAATCCTCAGAGTAAACAATTGCTTTTCCACAGTTTCATCCTGTTGCCCTTTATTTCACTTGTGTTTCTTTTTCAAATAAATACTTGATATGTTTGTGATAATTGTGTTTAACTACCATGAATGGGGAGCCTTTCCAAAACAGAAATTTCAAATCAAACTGAATTGTTAAAGGATGCTGGTTCAGTGCATGCCGGTGGCCCATCCGGATGTTCTCCCCGTGCTTGCTTGGGTTTCCACTGGTTAATCCCAAAAAACATGCATCAGATTAATTGAATAGTCTTACATTTATCGACAGCCTGTCCAAGGAGAACATGCAAACTCCTAGGAAGATCACTGGAATGCCACTGTGCCGCCCAGGAGGTAGAATTTACAGTTTAAAATAAAGTTCATCTCTCTTTGAAACTTTTTCAAATTAAAAATCCTCGCATTCCAATATTAATTCCCTTAAAGAAGTATGGCTCTGCATCAATTGCTTTAAAATTGCTTAGATTATTTCATTTCCTGCTCAACAAAAGAACTTTACCCAGACATAATTTGGGCATTTCCTTGTTATAAGAGAGCTTTTCATCTACTGCTTTTAGCCACTAGGAGTCGCCATTATCACTGAATTGTATTCTTTAGTGGATAAGAAGCTGAAAGTTATTAATGAAAGAACTGCAATTTTTGAATAATTCCAAATAATAGAAGTGAGAGTTTGCTAGTATAATAAATATATAATTTGGGATAAAGTCTCTACCAGGCATTTCTTAACCCAATTAATTTAAATTTCCTTTTCATTAGAAATAACATATTTTTACATTTCATGCACTTAACTTTTCCAGATAAAATCAAGGAAGATTGTGTCCAGTTATCAATAGCTAGCAAACAGGCTGGGTAAACAAATCTGTAGGCCATGTCATTTGATTTGTTTTGCCAACTTTTAACTAAAATGAAGATTTTTCTATTAACCACATCTTTATTCTCTCTTTTTAAATTACTTTTAAATTTAAAATCTGTTGCATCTAATAACTACATTATTAGGATTAGGTCCAGAGCCATTTGAAATTATATTCATTATTTCTAGAGGACAAGGTAATCACAACTATTTTTTATAGCATCATAACAACTTCATTCGCTTTAGCTCAACAAACTGACAAATACACAAAGACAGAATTCCCACAACTATCAATATCCTTCCACAACATGGAAATAGATGTAGTAAAATGTGTTGAGGATCTGAAGGCATCAATAATAAATTGGTCATAAATTTCTCTTTTGGAGTGGGTTTCTCTTGACTCTTGAAGGGATAAAAGCCAAAGAAAGCTGATTTTATTCCAAATTAATCAGCAAAACTAATGAGTTACACCTATTCTTTTTTTTTTTTAGCTCTGTTACGTTGCTATAAGTCTAGCCTTAAAGTTTTCAAAGTTTGAACAAAGTGAGCTTTCTTTTTCCCAAATAATTCTATAGCAAGACCTTCAGTTGTCAGAGATGAATGAACTGCACTTCATTCAGACTTTAACAAGTCTTTTATACTTGTTTCCAAGTCCTTATCACCAAATGATCCGTGCAAGGTGCATCCTTCTGTTTGAAATGCAGCAACTCTTGAGAATTCAAAAATGAGTTTTGGAGTTGCTAAAGATTTTACTTGGAGTATCAGGATTATAAAACCTTGCGTCAATAATTTGGCAATCATTTCATAATTTTGCCACACAATTATTACATTTGACTTTGTCACCAGCTTAAAATCACAAGCTATACTTAAGAATGCCTCTTGAAAAGCTCTCCATTTCTTGTACCTGAACAAAAAGATATTTTACTGAGAACTATGGCCGTATATATTGACAATTATGAAATAAGAATGAAATAATTTGGTGACCATAATAATCCTTCTGCCTTCAGGAGAAAATCCCCTTTAAATGTATTTACTAAAATTAGTATCCCAGCCAAATGATTAGATCCATGACTAAAAAACATTCCTCCACAACATTTTAATTTCCAAAAATGACCAATAATCTCTACATTCATGCAGAACACAAAATTAGATGAGAAAAAAATTATTGAAGAAGATAAATAACTTACTAAACCCTTATAAGCTAAGAACGAACCGATGACTAGGAGTTCCTGATGAGAAAATACACAAATTCCAGGGGTTGAATTACGGTAACACCCGACAACCCGCCAAATGCAGTCTGGGTTGTGTGTCCTCTCCGTCTTACATTTCACATGAACACTACACTGTTAATCTAGCCACAGGGGTTTCAAGCCAGTGACTGTGCCGGTCCCAAGCCCAGATAAACAGAGAGGGTTGCGTCAGGAAAGGGCATCCGGCATAAAACATGCTAAAAACCAAATATGCGAGTCACCAAATCAGATGGAGAGAAGGAAGGTAGATATTCTGTGTGTGCAGGAGACCAGGTGGAAGGGTAGCAAAGCGCGTAGTATTGGAGGGGGATACAAACTGTTTTACTATGGTGTGGATAGGAAGAGAAATGGGGTAGGAGTGATCCTGAAGGAGGAGTTTGTGAGGAATGTTTTAGAGGTGAAAAGAGTGTCAGACAGGGTGATCAGTTTGAAGTTAGAAATTGAAGGGGTGATGTTGAATGTAGTGAGTGGTTATGCTCCACAAGTAGGCTGTAAGTTGGAAGAGAAGGAGAGATTTTGGAGTGAGTTGGATGAGGTGATTGAGAGTGTTCCCAGAGGAGAGAGAGTAGTAGTGGAGCAGATTTCAACGGGCATGTTGGCGAGGGCAACAGAGGTGATGAGGAGGTGATGGGCAGGTTCGGTGTTAAGGAAAGGAACCTAGAAGGACAGATGGTGGTGGACTTTGCCAAGAGGATGGAAATGGCTGGAGTTAATACTTATTTCCAGAAGAGGGAGGAACATAGAGTTACCTACAAGAGTGGAGGTAGGAGTATGCAGGTAGACTAGTGGTAGGAGAGAGCGTAGCCAGACAGCATCGGATGGTGATGTGTAGAATGTTTCTGGTGGTCAGGAAGAAGAGGGGAAGAAAGATTGAAAAGAAGACCAAGTGGTGGAAGTTGAAAAAGGAAGAAGACTGTGAGGAATTCAGACAGAAGCTGAGACAGGTTTTGGGTGGTCAGGAAGAGCTTCCAGATGACTGGGAAACTACAGCAGAGTTGATCAGGGAGACAGGGAGAACGGTGCTAGGTGTGTCGGCTGGAAGGAGGAAAGAAGATAAGGAGACATGGTGG
>SRMA01026461.1:234348-380201 GCA_007224835.1 Danionella cerebrum
AAAGGATGAGGTGAGGAAGGCTCTGGGGAGAATGAAGAGTGGAATGAAGAGAATGAAGAGCTGTTGGTCCAGATGACATACCAGTGGAGGTGTGGAAGTGTCTAGGAGAGTAAGCAGTGGAGTTCCTTTCTAGGTTATTCAACAGGATTTTAGAGAGTAAGAAGATGCCTGAGGAATGGAGAAGTGCAGTATGAACCTTAAACTACAACCGTACTACAACAGATCTACAAACTTGTTTTACCGATGTCTTTTAACCATCATCACAGTTTCCCACCAAAAGTAGTTTCCATTCACAAATGTCGATGAAGGGGTGCAGGTAATGGTTTTGTTTAAACACTTAGGTTTCTGTGGTAAAAGTGGTTTGTTTTGAAGGGTTTGTGATTGTGTTTGTCTTTGAGGATTGAGATTACATCTGTTTAACAGAGTCAGAGAGCATCACGGAACTGGGAGAAACTGGGCTCAATTTTAGAATCTTCCACTGGGAGGATAATGTCAACTTGTAAACATTTTGTGCCATAAACAGCTGCTTCATCCTTAAAAGATGTTTCAAATGAGCTGTACTGAATAAAAATAAGCACTTCATTTTGATCCTCACCCTAACAATCCAGTCTGCTGAGGTCTGTTTGAGCAAAGGTTTTCAGAAAATCTTTTTCAGTGTATACTGATGATGCTAATGTCGTCATTCCTTTTCTAAGCTGTTTATTCCCTTTCGGGATCCTGGGGGTCTGCTGGGGCTTATCTCCAGCAAACAATAGATGAGAGGGAGGGGGGGGGGTACACCCTGGACAGGACGTCAGTCCATCGCAGGGCGCTAATGTCGTCATGTCAGAGTGTTTTCTGAAGGTCTTGAGGAGGATCAATTATTGATTGCAACATTTGCAATGTTCCACACGGCTTTGGCATTTTATAAATATAAACTAATAGAGAAAATAATACTTACATTTCATCACTTGCTTTCCCTGGGTTCTGAACCCACAGCCTTTGTATTGCTTGTGTAGGAAACATTCTTATTTTTTATATCGAGTTGAATGCTTTGTTCTGTCTTTGCATGAAACAGTCTGTGGGTTCCTGAAACTCAAGGAATCTTCAGAACATCTCAAGCCATCTGGACCCCTCTTCTCTGCCAAGTTACGCAAGTCTGAAAAGGAACATGGCTGTGTCCCAAACCACACATTGTAGATGTAAATGAAAGCCCCCTCAACCTGTGTATACTCATAAACTTTGGGGTTTAAGACAAAACATCTACTCTCTATTTATTGTATACTGTTCTTTTTTATTTATTACAATGCCAATGAGTATTTGATCATCCTGTGATTGTGGAATCTAAAAATAAAAATCAGGAACTAATGTATGATTTTTTTTTATAATCAGCTAAGTTTCTGAGCCTCAAAGGTCTCCAATCCAGAGGAGAAAACACCACACCAGGTGTTTTACTCCCCTGAAGAAAGAAAAACTGTCCAACTCTGCAAAGCATTTACTCTCCCATGTGATGGCTTTTGAGCAGGATAGGACAAGGTAAAAAAAAAAAAAAAATTATACATATATATATTACAATTTGCTAGGTTTGAGACGTACTCTGGTTAAAACCAAACTAGTTTATACTCCTATAAGCTTTACTTAATAAACAATAGCCGACTAATGAATCTAAAGCTCATCAGTTCTTAGATGGGAGGTTTAACTTCGCCTAATCATGTATTTCCAAATATCATTCAGAAAAAGTTAAGAATAACAGGAAAATAACATATTTCTCAATATAAAATAGTCCTAAATGTTGTGGTTAAATAATTGATCAAGTTATTGTGTGCATGCAAGATTTGTTCTATTCGGTTGTCAGATATTGTCAAATATATTCAGCATTTATTAAACAATATATCTCGCTGACGGCCAACAAAAAATGTAATCAGCCAACATCAATAATAGCCCTAGAGAAACATGCAATCTCGATTCTAGCACTTACAAAAACCGTTTGTCAAAGTGTAGATTTTGTGAATGAAATACGTAAGAAAAGAAATGGAAATAAGGAAATGTTATTTTATTAAGCATGCAGTTTGTGAACTACCACATACACTTATCCAATGTATACGAACTGATCAATGTTCCCATAAACATCTTAAACTGTACAAGAAAAAATAAGTGTTGAAAGTTGTGCTGCTTGACAGTCTCTGAAACTGAACAGACTGAACGATGAAGCGCAACCAAGACCATCACTCATGAGCTCTCACATAAACGTCTGCTTAAACACACTTAAAGAGAAGAGAGATCAGTTTTACATTTTAAACACCGTACACACAGAGTAAAACAAACCTCAAGCTGCAATAAGAACACAAACCAAATATGAACCAGTTAATGTTCACTTTGTTACTCCATGTGTTTGATTAAAAAGTCCCTTTCTGAATACACTGTAGACTCTATCATGAAGCTTCTTCAGCTCTTCACATCTTGGTTCTAAAAACTGCGCAAAGAGTGAACACAAAATAGAATGATATAAAGCGAAATGAAGCCATTCCACATATTTTTAACTCTCACTGATAAAAATACACTCTGTACAAAGTCAGATGTTCATATTGCTTCCGCTTGTCTTGTAGCTGTAGGAGAAAACTGAAGATAAATTGTGCTAAATTCTAGTTCTGCAGATGGAGATGCCACAGTCACTCATGATAACGCATGATGGATTCCACATAGTTCCCAGGGAAGAGTCCTGTAGTGCCACTTATCACACCTTCATACCAGCCGTCATCATTCTTCTTAATCACATAAATGATGGCTCCCTCCAGGAAAGACAATTCATCTTCCTTGTCTTGCGTATAGTCATAAATCGCCACCACTGAGGAAACAAAAAAACATATATAAAGGCTCCTGAGACGAGGACTTTTATTATGACATTTCAGTTCAGTATTGTTCGTCACTTTTAGCTGCAGTAGTTTCTATTTCACCTGGGGATATTTGAGAGGTGTTGAGTAATATTCTTAACCAGTTTGTTTATTGAGATCGTTAATGAGCCTCTTAATGCATTAAAAGTGTTATGAGGCATGCCCAGACATGCCCACTTCTAATCACTAGATGCGCAAGGACAGCTGCTTTCTTTCTTTATACTGAGCGTCTCACTTGAAACTGATGTATCCGCTGTTTTGCATATAATTTAATTTATTTAATGTAATTGAACTACTTAATTCACTGAATGTAGATTTTCATTTTCTGTATTTGTTATTTACAGACGTTTTCATTGAAACCTCTGACTCTTTATTCTTATAAATTAGAGTGCTCTGATCGGCGCCCAGGAGGGCATACAACCCAACCTGATCACGTCTTCCTAAACCTCCTAAATATATTTATTTATTTATTTATTTGAATAATAGTATTTTCATTCTTGATTTCATTTAATATTACCTTTCTCCAGGTAAGTTTGGGGTGCCCAAGGTGGATCTTCTTCGGCGTAAGGATCATTGTACTCCACCACAGAAGATTCTTCTTCCTCCGAGTCTTCAATAGGACCAGAATTACATCCCTCCACAAACGACAACTTTTCTGATGGTGGTGGTGGGGATGAGTCTGAAACTAAAAAGAAACCGTAAAGTGAGCACACTCGTCTGTCTGTCAGTCCACCCATCTAGAAATTATAAAATAGAACCCTTTCAACAGTGAAAATACAATAATAAAATGTTTTGTTCAACCATCCATCCATTTTATCCTGCTTTTTCCCTTTCAGGGTCAAAGTTGATGTTAACCTCTTAAGCCCTGAGGCCTATTTTCCGAAAATCCTATACTTTTACTTTTTAAGGCATTTCTCAGCTTTTACAAGGCCTAAACTGCAAATCTTGGTATCAAAATGAAGATAGGTTCTTGGGGAGTGGTGTGGATGAGTCAATTTGACAGTCAAGAACACTGGGTAAGAGTAATTGATGTTGGAATGGCCAAAAAATGAACTCCGCCTAAAAAAAAAACCACGTTTCCTTCAATATCTCCTTATTTTACTTATAACGAAGCAAATAAACACAATCAATTGTAACAACTACATGTCAAGAACATCTGTAGCAAGTTTGGTGTTCATACTACAAGAAACTAATATTCTGTAAAGGTTTTGATTGAACAAAGTTCAGGCGTAATCCATGTTGGCACAGTTTGGCACAATTTGGCACAATAACTGAAATATGGAAAAAATCTTGTCCAAAGCTTCAGCTACGCTCATAGTCTTCTTTTATTGCTTACGGGACATGATTTCAGCAAAAAAACTCCTAAAGAAACGCTGTAAAAGGGGGGTAGAAGCTCATTTACCCCATCTTGCTGCGCTTTTGGGAACCTTTTATTCACAAACGCTTTGACGTCGAGCTTCTGCGTGTACCTACCCCCCGACCATCTGTCCAATCCGGGAGCTCTATATATCGCTGGAAAGCTCTGATTCTGAGGAAGCCAATGAGCTCAACCATTTTGAGACTGACGAATCACACGACGCGCAGCGTTGAGAGACCACCTCTTACGCACGGGTGGTCTCTTAAGCTGTGGTTAACGGATATGAAATTGAATTAGATACGTTTTTAGAGGAGTTTCCGCTGAACACAACAGTATTTAATATGTGTGGGTTATTCTCAGGGTTCGTGAGCTATGAGTGAAAATGTAACGCACAAGGGGGCAAGTCCCCGGTACCGGGGACTCTCGGGCTTAAGAGGTTAAAGGGAAATTTCCCAAAATTCCTTGTTAATAACTCAAAAATCAGTTTGAAAAGATCAATCAGGCAGACCAGATTGAAGGCACTTACAGATTTTGCTCAACTTAACAAAACACTTTGAATTTACAGATTCTTAAAGTTTGTGTCCATAGAAAGAAATATCTACCACATAGTATGCCGTTTCAAACCAGGGTCTAATTCACAGGGGGATGCGGTCACTTTCAGAGCACATGGATCATCTCAGTTGTTTACATTAGATGTTTCTGAACAAGTCACTGCATTTATATGTGCAACAAAGATAAATTTGTTAAAGGGGGGTATTATGCAAAGTGTACTTTATTGAGCTTTATGTTGTGTTATAATGTCAGTCCCTCATTAAAAACGCATCTGAATCGTTGACTTTGAATCATTCATACATATTTAAGTAATCCTTGATTCTCCTGGGGTAGCCATTGGGGGGGGGGGTGCAACTATGCTGTGTTTCGCGAAGCCCCAGCCCTATTGCGTAGCTCCGCCTCTGTCCCCCATCTGCTGCTGCTGCACCGCTCCTCCCCCTCCAGCTCCGGCAAAGATTTCAAAGCTAAATGTAGTTTATGTATTATTTCAGAGCAAAACATAGTTTCATTATGAAGCATATTTTTAATTTCCTTGTAAAATGCTGCCACAAAATTTACAAGAGGATATTTACCAAGCAGACACCCCTTGAAAAAGTCTCAGTGCTTGCTCCTGTTCCGCCGAAAACTCACTTTCTGGGTCCGACGTAGGATCGTGTTCATTGGCTTGTACAATATCCTCCGTTGCCATTTTGCAAAAACTTGATTTTAATGTTATTATTATAAAAAAAATATTGGCGCTTGATAAATAAAAACAAAAGGTGGCAGTGCGCATGGAGTATGATGCACTGAAGGGGGCGTGTCGGAAAGAAAGAGGGGGCTCTTAAACAGACAGGTGAATATCAGGACGTTACGCGCAGCCAAGATGCCAATTCAAATTTCAAGTCAAAAGAGGTGTTTATGACAAATACTATCCAACTGTAGGTAAAATTGTTACTTGAGTGTGTTATAAAACGACTGCTCTTTTCTCGGGGGTTCTTCTTGTTTTTGTCTTTTTTTTTAAAAAATGGCTGCTTTGTGATCAAATCCATAGTAAAGTGCACATGGAAACTAATTGATAATCAAAAATAACAATTGTTGGCGACTCGTTATCTCAAGTAGCTAACACACTCACAGCACTATATACATACACTAATGCACACAAGACTCACAGCTACTTACTGTTTTCTTGTACACGAGCCACAAAACCCGTAAGTGGAAGTTGGGGAGTGATCTGCATCATAGAACTGGGAGCCGGGGGCACTATGTCTATTCCACAAGACCATAATGAAGGACAGAGCAAAAGGAAAGGTTTAAGTGATTAGAAACACGTAGCTGATACAACAAATTAAATAATTTGTCATTGTTTGAAACACTAGTAACATCTATGTTAACTCTACATTATAACAAAGATGATAAGAACATGATGAAAAGAAGAACCTAGGTTTGCGCTGTGAAAAGGCCCTCCGTTCTGCTGGTTACGACTGGAGCTTGAAGCTGAGAGTGAGTGTGTTCGGTTGTATGGCATTGAACCCCCTGCTGGTGCTCCAGATGGTCTACCCATGGGTCTGTTCATACTGTAGAATTGGCAACCTGTTGGAAACATTGCAAGCGCTTAAACACAAAACCATATACACGTTTTAATAGTTGATGCCAGTGGTTGACGATGATTCTGGACCAAAGGTGGCTGCTAACAAATAAAGGAAGTCTACAGTGGGTTGATGCTTTGTTCCTGGTCACTCAGCAGCCAAATGCATGATGAACACGACATGAATCCATGCAATACTTTATTTTCAACGCAGTCCTTCATTTCTTGAACAGATAGAAAGTGTTCGTCAGTGGCCTTCTATTGACGACTCAATCAGCCAACTTTTCAAACATTTTTCAAACAATAATGACCATGCAGGATGACTGACCACAAAACAGTTTTTGGGATGATGAAGGCTATGTGGGCTGAAGGACTCACCTGAGTCAGGGTCAGTGCTGGGTGTGACACTTTCTGCAACTGCAGTGGGGGGAGTACATTTATCTGGGGTCAGAGATCTCTCAGTGGAGTCGGGGTGAGAGGGAAGAGGTTCAGAAATTGAGCTCTGAGTCAGCAAGGGTTGAGTGGGCTTAAAATTAGAGGAAGTGACTGAAGGTTGAGTAGAGTTAGAAGTAGACAAGGGTGTGCTGGCACCAGAAGCTAGAGAGTACAGACAAGAGAAAGGAGGTAGAGCGCATTAAAAATACTAATGTAATAGAAGCCTGAATTATACTTCTCCACGAGGCAACCACAGACCCATACGCCATAGCTATGCTTTAATTATGTACTGTATGCTGTGTAAAAATGTAAGTGTGTGGAGTTATATATTGCATACATGTAATGAAAATGTATTCATTATATGTACCTTTATTTTGTAATGAAATCATTCAAACCTCATGATAAAGCTAACGAGAGCTAAATCTTGTGATCAACCAATGAAATTGGCTCCTTTGTTCACATGACAGGAGCATAGACTGTAATGATAAATGGACATGACACCACCTTCTGCCATTGAGCTAAAGAGAGGCCACGGCCGAGCTGTCCTGGGCTGGTCAAACGAGTGCCCTGAGAGGAAATGATCTTTGGTGCCCCCAGAATTTGACCAAGACAATTTCAATAAATGCATTTTTTTTTCATAAAAAAAATTCAATTTCAGGACGGAAAAACTCAAAAATGCTACAGTAAAATATTCTTAAATTTTGGATTCTGACAGTAAACAATACTTACTGCAATGATCTGAAGACGGTTTTTTACTGACTAATAGTTTTCAAATAATTATTTAAAAAGTTATTTTCAATTATTTCACAGGATCCAAAACACCAAAGTGAAATGTCAGCAATTTTTTTATATTTTCATTAGATTAAACCGGTCATGCCGGCACCGTGGTACAGTGGGTAGCACTGTGGCATTCCAGTGTGAAGGTTGTCGGTTGGAGGCAGACCCCCGTGACCCCAAAAAGGGAATAAACGGTTTGTAAAATGAATGAATAGAGCAGTCACACCATCAGATTTCAATCAGATGCTTTGACTGTTAGTAAAATGGATCGAAGAGAAGAGAAAAGCTAAAGACTGGCCAGTAACGCAAAGCAAAAGCTTCTAAGTGTGAGGTGAGAAAAAAAATGATGCTGAATGCTTAAAATTAAAAAAAAAAAAAAAACGGGTTCTGGGGCCACACCGAATGCACAGAGTGTGGAATGTGGAGATATTTTATCAAACGAGACACTAAAGCCATCAAAGCTGCAGAGACACTTGGCCTCAGAACACCCGAGCTGCATCAGGAACCAAGAAGAATATTTTCTCAGGACCATAACATTCTAAATCAATGAGAAGGGTCTGGCTGGGCAACTAGCACGTGACTGGACAGCACACGACACGTGACTTTCAATAGGAACCATTCTACAACCAGCACCATGGGGGCAATCAGACCTCTATCCAAAGCTTTGCTATTCTGGGTACTCACACTTTGGATGACCTCACAACGATAAAGAAGAACAGAAAGAACAAAGGGTAGAAGATGAAGGTGCGAGATTGACGGTTTATTTCGAAGGTGGCTGAGCATAAAGAGCTATACAACAAATATTAAAGAACGCTGTTCATTGGGCTGGAATCCACTCAACCTGAGAGAAACATCGCTCCAGCTGGAGCACGGTTAAACATATCTGTGTGGTGTTTCACCTGGGAAGGCACCGGGAGGAGATGGAGTGGGAACAGCAATGGGAACACAGACACTTCCGCTGCCACTGTTTTCTCGACTGCTGCTGTGGCTGCTGGGATGACTGCCTCCACTGCTCCCACTGCTGCACACAAGCCTTAAGGTTATACACCTCAGTAGCCACAGCAAATTATTACCGCAAGGCGTGGCAAATAAAATACCCAAAGAACCAAAACACTACCACTGTTTTAAACGGGAGTCTCCGCACGTGGCAGGACCTTTTGCTGCAGAGCTTATTTGAAGGTGTGGTATGGGTTCTTTGGGAGTCGAACACATTTTGAAATGCACATTTCCGTGTTAGTAAATCTGTGTGTTGAAAGCTGATTCTTGTAGCATCTGTCTACAGGTAAATTAGAGACAATTGTGTCCATGTACAGTTTTGTATCCGAAGAGGAAGCGGTGTGCTGCTGCCGTAGAGCAAACACAACACGTTTAACACTACTTCAGCAATGCACCTTCTTTTAATCCACAAATGAGTTTAGAAAGAGGAGCCTGTTTCAGGAAAGATCATTTCTCACCTTCATGGCTGACGAAGCGTTTATGTGAGTGTTGGTAACGTCACTCAAGACTGGTTGTCAAGGTTTCGGATTATGCAACTGAGCAGACAATCGGCTACACTTGTTTTAGAACAAAGACTGTTTAAAAGGAAAACGTGGAAAATCCACAGCAGCTAACAATATAATACATGTACGACAGACAGAACAATGTGAAAGCATGAGCCTGTGGCTGCAGGTACCTGTACGTGCGACTCCTCTGATTAACAGACGCCGTGCGGACAGGACTTTGGTTCAGGATTGCCAAAGTATTGTGTGTTGGGCTTGAGACATAGTCGTTAGGGACCACCGGAGGCCGCACTGGCTCCAGAGTTCGGTACGGTGAATGTCTTCTGCAGAAAAAAAAAGACAACAACCATCAAAAACATGTTTTCATTTTATTAAAAAAAATTAAATTATATGGGTCAAAGGGCTTTGCATTAGATCTAAAATGCTACCGTTATGTACTTAAGCATTTACGTTATTCATTTTAATAACCGGTGGCACTCCAATTTCTGTATCATCTGTGGTGTACAGTAATGGACTGTAAATACTAATAATGTAATGTTTCTCAGGTGCACTTACATGAAAAAATAAACACTTTTAACTCTCCAAGCTGCTCTTTTTCCTGAACATTTCCTATGATTAATCGACACTTTACACATTTTAGTTTACTCCACATCTGTAAAAGTGTTTTTGACTTTTTTTCTTTCTGGTTACAATAATGTTCACTTTTACTTGGATATTGAGATATGAATTATATATCTTATTGATATAAAGATATGAATATATTTTCAATTATTCATTTTTGTCGGTCTACAATGGTTGCCCAAGGAGACAATTCATGATCATGTGGTTGATTTCATGTTTATGAACCAGTGTTTGGATGGCTTTGAGATAAAATAGCAACTAATAACTTGCAGCAATGAGGAGGCCAATAATAAACACATATTAAAAATACTGAAGGAAAGATGGAAGACGCTTGTTTTATGGTGAAAAAAGTAGTGAAATGGTTACAAACAAAAACAAATGGCACCGTTTCTAATAAATTCCATCACAAGTTTGATTGGAGGCACTAACAGCTGAAATATTTGCAATGTTTTTGCCGATCCCTACATTCACAGCAGACAATCTGGCCTGCAATGACCAGACATCATGAGGCATCGCAGGAAACCAGAAGAGAACCAGCAGCACAGCAAGAGTTCTGAAACAATACACACCCTATTGTGCCTTTTCCTGACATCGGTGGACTGGGTGGTTTCTGTGTGGGTGGTGTAGTGCGTAGGCTCCCCATCTTCATGTTCTGAGAGTTGACCTGTAATATCAAGTCATCAGGAAAGCTTAAGAGGGGTCAGTGTAGCATTACAAACAGAGAACACAATATTTCAGTGATTTTGAATGGCACTGTAGAGTTCAATTTTTTTCACAGACACGCTGGTTTTATGCATATGAGGTGATGACCTCATCTTTTGGATCTACCAATAGCAACTCTTCCTACTGAGGATTCTTACACCAATGCGATTGCTTACTTTCTCCTTACATAGTGCTCAGGGACAACAGCGCCACCCCTGTCCACACAGTGGAACTGCTCAACTTTGCCTAACAAACAAACCATGGACAGCAGACGCTGTTCCCTTTAGCTTCAGCTTATCATTTAAAGCTTGTTTTGAGTATTTTCCATGAGCCACTGACATCAGACGTGAAAATGGTAAAGTGTGTATCTCATCTCAGGTCAGTATTAAATATGAAAAAAGTGGTATTATTGTGCAAACACTGATCATTTTGAACTAGAACTAGGCTTTCCTGTGGCTCAGTTGGTAGAGCAAAGGTTGTGGGTTCAAAACTCAGGGAAAGCAAGAACTGACAAAAATGTGTTCATTGATTCAAATGTAAGTTGCTTTGGATAAAAGCGTCTGCCAAATGCAAATGTAGAACGTTACTCAACACTAACAATGGCGTCACAAGAACTGCAAAACAGATTAATAATTTCCAAACTGGTAAGACACTACGTGAAAAAAAAATCAGAGGGGGAGAGTGAAAAGTGTTCATTTAAAGAGAAAACATGAACCAGACAAGAAGTCACACATAGAAACTTCTGAAGCGTGCGAAACAAAACAAAAAGAAGAATCTGATGATCGTCAGAATTGAACCGAGATGTTTATCTCCCCAAACCCCCACCCTGTCACTGTGCACCAAATCTATCTAAATCTACAAGCACCATAAATCAGTACATACTCTGAAATGTTTATTTATGGCTGGTGTCGCAGCCAATCTGACCGTTATAATCCGTATTTTTACCATTTATTCTGATTTAAATTACACTTCAAATTAATTCACTATTTATTAGTGATCATTTCAATTAAAGAGCTCAGTTGTAAAAACATTTCTAAAAATTCACCAGCTCGTCCTTGGAAAATCATTTAGGATGGTGACTGGCAAACTGAGGTAGATGTTCAAATCTACGGCCTCCGTCGCCAGGCACCAGTTTAGTCAAGAAATGTATACTTTTATATGGAACATATCGAATAAAACATTTTTTTATTGGGCGCGATCCATATATTATGAAGAAACGTTCCTCCATATCTTAAATAAATATTTATTCGATCCCTGGACCCCCATCCAAACTTGGGTCATCATCAGAACCATGGGAAAGTAAACTACCAAACACAGAGTACATTTCTGCAACTCATCGATTACATCGTAATCAATCATTCAGAGATTTACACCAACACCAATTATGGTAATATACAGTGGTATGCAAAAGTTTGAGCGCCCCTACAGATTTGCTTGATTTGGATAAGATATTTCAATTAAATATTTCATGTGGGAAGCTGGAGCTGTCCGTGTTAGAGCCGAGTTTAAGAAAGATCCAGCCCGGTGTAACTTCATAAATTCCATGACGTTGTTCTCCAGAATCTGCTGATATTGAGTATAATCCATGTGACTCAACTTTAACAAGATTCCCAGTCCCTGCGCTGGAGACAGCCCCACAGCATGATGAAACCACCACCAGATTTTACTGTAGAGAACCAGTGTTTTTCCTCAAATGCTGAGTTGTTTTTCCCCCAAGCATAACTTGCCAAAATGACCCTATTTCAGGTTCATCAGCCCGTAGCACCTTATTCCAAAATGAAGCTAGCTTCTCCAAATGTTCTTTAGCAGACCTCAAGTGACACTGTTTGAGGCGTGTGCAGAGAAAAGGCTTTTTCTGCATCACTCATCCATAAAGCATCTCCTTCTGTAAAGCAAGATGATGCTGTAGATCTTACGAGCCGGTGTGTGGTTTTTATGATTGTCCTCACCCTTCTGCGCCCCTGCTTATCTGGGATTTTCTGGGTCTGCCATAACTAGAACTGTGAGGAACATTGTGAGGAATTGGAAGACCAGAAGCACAGTTGAAACTGAGAACTTTCTGTCTCCTTCCCCTAAAGCATGATGCTCAACAATCATTGTTTTCAGCTCTTCAGAGAGTTGTTGAGGCTCCCATGTTGTCATTCTTTAGAGAAGATGCAGAGGAGGAGCACCCTGACTATGTATGGAGGTCAAGGGTCACAAACCACTTTGGAGTTCTAATAATTAGTGATAAAGGTATTGATAAATGACAAGGGTGCCAAATTGAAAGGAAACGCTTCTTGCACATTTAAAAAAAAATCACTAGTTGTCTACTACGTATATTACGAATTTCACTGACATTTCTTATCCAGACAACCAATGATTATAAAGGAAAGGCCCAAACTTTTACACAACACTGTAAAATGGTTTACCTGGCTCAGTCGTAACCAAGTATTAATTAAAGCAAAATCAATCCATATTTCTTCAGCATCTTAAGAGAGTTGTGAAACCCTTACCTTGAACCTAAGCAACCACTAAACCGAGAGTGAAGCGGAGAACAAGGGTGAGAGGAAAGCACAGAGAGGTTAGTCGCACATCTCAGACGTCACACTGCCATTAGTCTGTTTGAAACACACATATTACTCAGAAGCAACTAATGGAGTCCCACCTTCACGCCGTGCCCGACGTCGTCCAGCACACTGTAATCCACGGGTTTGCGAATGTAGCGCACAGGTCTCTCAGGATTGGCTGGAGCAATGATTTTATGTGTGCGGCAGGTGTTCTTGTTGGTTGTGAGGATGCCAATCTCTCGCCTTGCCACTTTTTCTTTGTGGATGTCCACCGTCTGCGTTGGGGATTAAGGCAACGTTGATTCATACAAATCAACATTTGAAGATTAACCAAGCAAATAAACTAACGATTATTAACAAGGCGTTTTTATAAGAACCAAGTCATCACTACACTTTATAATCAAACTAAATAATAACTCAGTTTTATAAAGATAGTAATGTGGAAACAAATCAACGACCTCTCTATAAAACGATGTATATGTGTGTCCTGCACTTTTTCATAAAACTACAGAACTGTGCAAATGTGGTGTTGGAAAAAACAAACAAAAAAAGTAATAGAGAAGGTTTTCGGTAATTTTAATATCAGAATCAGAATGAGCTTTAATGCCAATTGCATGTGTGAGCACACAAGGAAATTATTTTGGTACAGGGGAGTGCTCCAGTGAAACAACAATAAAAGGAGCTGAAAAACTATGGTGGTGATTACAATATATTTACACAATAAGAGAAATATAATATATACAGACAAACATAAGATATATAACAAAATAAAATAAAGAGGTACAAGATATGAAATAAAAGCACAAAATACAAGATAATATGATAAAAATACAAGGTAATATAAAAACATTTGGGAAAAGAAAGTAAAACATACACTTGCACACAGTCTGGGATTTTGTGGGATTATTTTCAGGTGTATGATTCATCATTTAAACCAAACAGTTGCCAGTGGTCATCAGTGTAATTCATTGGTAAAATCTAGTCATGAACTGAAACATAAAACAGCCGTGTGGGACGTTTGAATTAGGGTGAAGATCAGCCATACTCTGCTTGTTCTGAATTCTGTCTCTGTAAGACTATTATTGCTTATGTTATTTACGTACCGTGAGTTTTTCAAACTTGTACGCACCTCATGTATTTCCACATTTAGGAAATGAGTTTACAAATTGGAAAATGGTGTTTAAAAGTACAAATGTTCTCCAAAAACAGAAGTGTAACAGAGTAAGCACTTCAGTGTGTGCCCTCATGCCGTTCATGTGAGTAAAAGTTGATTTTCTCCAAACAATGTGGGGTTTAGGAATCGATCTGTTGTCTTCAATCTTTTCACAGTTAATGCGATCGATGCTCTGTTGATTAGCATAACTGCTAATAGTAATGAGGCATCATGTAGAAGCGATGGTACATTGTTATTAGATGTTTATTGCACTACACAGCATATCGTTGCTACTGTTCAAGTGTGCCTTGTATACCATCTGGTGCAGGGGTCTCAAACTCAGAGTTCACTTCCAACCCTGCTTGACCTGAAGCTTACACACAGCCCACAGGACCTAAGGAGCTGTGCCAGGTGTGTTTAGTTGAGGTCGGAGCTAAACTGTGCAGGGCTGTGGCGCCCCTGATCTGTTGTATAAGGTTGTGCTTGTCACTTTGTGCTTCTGTTTACTCTTATTGTTATTGTATACCAAACGCATGTATATTGATGCTACAGGTAACATCCTCAAACATACCTGTACCTCAGACATTTAACAATCTCAGATATGTGCAGAGGGGCCATCTCACAGTAAACACTTAAACTGTTCTGGAGTCCACTCTCTGACCAGAATCCTGCAGCGATTGATAACCGTCCTGTTGATCAGCCCACAGCAGACAATCCCCAACTCCGCTACCAAAATGTGGTCAAGACTGAGTACAGCAACAAGACGCAAGGTAATTATAACATATTAACAAGGTCTCTCCGAGGATATACTTTTAAAGTAGGGGTTTCAAGATTTGCAGTTCCAGCTCTAATAAAGAAACACAAAGAATAAGGGAACATGTAGATGCAGCGGCCACAGCGAAAGGACACTTGTGCAGCAGATGAAAGTAACATCAAGCTAAATACCATAATGAAATACAAGATGTCCAGCTGTGCCATCAACTCAGAACTGGCGGGAACAATTGGGATCTAGCTGCACCCATCCAAAAATGCATACTTCCAACGTTGGTAAAAGTCACAAAATCTATTGTGTAAAAAAGTGGAAGCAGGTGCTCTGAACCGAAGATTCAATATGTGAAAAATTTGTCTTCAACAGAAGGCAGGAACTTACCCATCATGCAGTACCATATGGGATTTTAATCCTGCAGCATGAAAATTACCCCAAATATACAATCAAAGTTAACAATGTTGTGCGACAAGAAGAACAAGTACTGGAAATGAAGCATGGCTCGTCCAAAGCCCTGACCTCAACATCTTCAACTGCGTCTGGGATTACATGAAGAGACAGATGGGCAGATGGCGAAAGACAAAATCCACAGAAGATCTGTGCTTAGTTCTCCAACATGATTGGAACAACTTTGGCTTAGTTCTGTACTTGTCAACTCTTGAGGGAACAGAGATGTATGTCGGATGACCGACTATGGGAATCCATGTCCAAGTG
The DNA here is from genome assembly GCA_007224835.1 of Danionella cerebrum. Lineage (NCBI taxonomy): Eukaryota > Metazoa > Chordata > Actinopteri > Cypriniformes > Danionidae > Danionella > Danionella cerebrum. The sequence continues at coordinate 249,908 of SRMA01026461.1, forward strand.
GCCAATAAACTCAAGACCGGTGTTGCAAAATTACTTCTCATGATGCAGCCATGCCTTTATTGGAGTTGGCTCTCAAATTTAAGATGGCAAGGAACACATTGAGCTGTATAGGTGAGGCTGATGGCTTCCACAGAGGCCTTAAGATGCAGTCGATGTCTTCTGGCGCCAACTCCTGGAACCTGACGCACGAGGCATCTGTGGAGGTGGTGGGGGTGGAGGACGAGATCCTCTGTGATAAGGGCTCCATTGCAGTCCTCGAAAATAACATTTGCGGCTTAGACCACAAGTTCACCCAGACCCTACACTTGCTTCTCGATCATGGGACTTGTGTTGCGAAGTCGTCCACAGTGATGCCGAAGAGGCCACCCAACAAAACAGCCACGTTCAGGAACCAAGAGCGGCCCGCTGGATAGATAATTGCCTACTTCAGAAAGAGGTGGAGTTCCTGAGCCACAAAAGAAGACTTTGTATCAGGGTTTGAGCGGCCACATGGTCTGCTTCAAGGCGGAGTCAGTTGCGGCTCTCAGGTCATTGATCGGCACCAGGGCGCAACCACCTTCATGTATGTCACTTCGCCGGGAACACTTGAAAAGTGACCATGACAAGCAAGGTGGAACCAACTTTACCAGCCACCAAGTAAACCTTCATCATTAGGGCGGTGTTCTGATGGCAAAAAACAGACTAGACCTCCAAGTGGTAGCACTGTCTGGTTGCTCATGTTGAATGACTTCCTGCTGGGGCTTGCTCGGCTCAATCACTGGCGGCGTTACCCTCAGTGGAGACTTGCAACTCTTGCAACCGGCCTCGAAAAACCCGTCCGTCTTTTTACAAGCAAAAGCCATCATACCCAGAATAACAACAAACTCTTCCCATTGCTCTGCATCTCGAGAAAGACATTCGGATTACAAGAGATGTTGAAAACTCGGGAAGCACACCATTTACAGGACCTCAAGATGCTGGAGCATGTCAACGGGACAGAATCTGGACTTCGCCACCGCACTGATTCCTGATGTCATCGGCGGTGAGTACACTGAGATCGCATGTCTTGTTGGGGAGTGTGTTCTTCTCCGAAAGCAAACAGGAAGAGGGATTTCCCAGCACTTGTCTTTTATTAGCTGTTCATGCAAATTCTCTCTCCTCAATGAGAGCTTTTTCATTGGCCCGTTTTAAGTGGACTGAGTTGATGGGCTGCTAGGATGCGGATTCCCATAGACGGTCGTCCAACATACGTCGGAGTGACAGAATGCCAATTTTAAAATTTCAAGGGGGAAGCAATTAAAATGTAGGTATCAGAGTCCAATCAAGTAAGTTATCAGAGAGTTGCTTGGTTACCTGAGTGATGATGTTGATGGAGGATTCCATGCGACGCAGCTGAGACGCTTGGATGTCCAGCATCTGGAGCACATTGTTGGCGAGGGTGTTGATCAGGTAGGCCACACTGGCCAGGGACTGAGTGGTGTAGTTTTTAGTTTCCTCCAGTGCAGCATGCTTGTCCGGAGACTGAAAGAAAGATAAACGGCAACAGTCATCGACTTGGATCTTCCTCAACAGTCTTTGTATCTTACTTCAGTCACTGTACGAGCACAATGCAGCGGCACTTTTACACATTTGTAGAGAATTGTAGTTAATTGTTGGACTCATGTCAGCATCTCCATATAAAATGCAACCGAAAACGAAACCGAAAATGGCTTAATTAAAAAACATGTATAAAATATTTTCTTTTTGTTTTTGAGCACAAACACAAGAAAAATAATTGCAAAAAAAACTTTGCTGTCCTCATTTGAAACTTTGAAGTGCTTCCAAACTGCCAACATTCTCCGTGTTTGATGTGTAATGACAGCCCGAACGAGTTGGGAGAGGCATGGCGACAATTTCGGCTTTTCTTTTTGGCGCTTTCTTACGTTTCGGTTGAAGCCGATGATGCTATTTCGGCCAAAAATTTTCAGCGGCCGAAATTTTGGTGCATCCCTAAGAATAAACATTAAACCTAAAGTAAAGTAAATACGGTGCATTAAATGTAGTTAAATTGAAACCCTTTTCAGATTTAACATCAGTTAAAAACTTTTGTGAATAAAAAAAATATTTACTTAATTAACAATATAAAAAAATCTCCTTTATATGCTCTTGTTATAAAAAAGTCAGTGTTTCTATATCTTGTTTGATTTTAAGTCACATCCAGTCTGCTATGTTCATATTATATGTACAGTGATTATTGTTAATTCAACAAATAATAATATAACAATAACAACATGTTTTTCACCCCACTAGCTATCCGAAAATGCTTCAGTATACCATAAATTCAAGCTAAAATGCTCTTTGTTTACATTTGATTTCTTGTCATAGGTGAGCAAAAGTCATTAAAATCACAAAAAACAGTAAAATAATGCACTACTATTAACCTGATAACATTCAAGTTGCACATTAGAATTAAAAACAAACATTAAATTAAAGACATTTGGGATGATCAGAACCCTTGTGAAGTATGGTGGTGGCAGCATCATGCTGTGGGTTTTTTTTTCACCAGCAGGGGCAGTCAAAAGGTCACAATTGAGGGAAAGGTGAATGTGGCTAATCAGGGATATCCAGGATGAAAACCTCCAAAGTCCCCAGGACCTCAAGACTGAGCCGAATCTTCCAACAAGACAATGACCTTAAGCACACAGATAGGTGGGTGGAGCCTCAACTCTAGGAATGTTCTTGAATTACCCAGCAAGAGCCCCAACATAACCCAACTGAGCATCTCTGGAGAGACCTGAAGAGACGTCGACTGTCCACCAACATTCACCATCCAGCCTGACAGATCTGGAGAGAATCTGCAGGAGGAATAGTGGAGGATCCCCAAATCCAGGTGGGAAAACTTTATCGTATTTTTCACAAAAAGACTCATGACTGTATTAGATACACAAATAACGCTGAGAAAAGTGTCTGAATACTGTGTTTTTTTTTTTGTCACAGCGTGCTGCTGTGCGTGACGGGCTAGGATTTTATAAATATTACAAAGAGTGAAAAGTTCTTGTAGCTCTAGAAATAACTTAGCAACGTTTGCCTTTCCTGAAGCTGACCCCTAGTGTCCAAACGAATGTCAATAAGTGTGAGAAGGTGAAACACTTTCAAATTCAGATTTGGTGTCATATCTAAATGTATGGAGCTGATGCAGAGTACACACTAGGAAGTGAAATCTAAGGTGCTTTAAAACACTGGGCCTCATGCCTGGCTCAGAGGGGTCTCGTGTCCCGAGAGTGGAATGTTAGGATCTAAGCAGTTTTTCTGTGATGGCTTAAAGGTCACATGACCAGAGTTTTGAAACAGAAAGTGCATGTGTGGCTCTGAAAACAATCGTCACACTCCTAACACTGTACAAGTACAGAGCAGCCACAAAGATCGGACCTCTGAAAATCACATCTGAAACAGGAACAGGAAAATAAATCAGAGTTATAGTGAATCACATGATAGAGACGCTCATGCAGGTGAACTGATTATTGATCAGTTTTAAGGTGTTTGGGTAGAGCGTTACAAAGCTATGAGTTCAAATCCCTGGGAATGCAAAAATGTGCTTTGGATAAAAGTTTCTCCCAAATGCAAAAGTGTAAATGAAACGTAAAATATTGATGGTGAATGTTTCATGCATACTTTAGTAAAACGAGTTAGTAGAACATCAGGAATTCAAATTAGCTTGAGAATGCAAACTTTCCAGAAAGGTTTATTCCAGGTGTGGCTCTGCAGCTCCACACTCTTTGACTTGCAAATGTTCTTTTGTCTCTACGGAGAGAAATAAAATCATAAGAGAAAGAAAAGCTGAATATTGTAAATGAAAATGTAAACTTTACTTTATATAGCATGAACACATTTAAATTTTCCTGAAATATAAGCTATGTAGAATTAGTGTGTTAGTAGTAGTATTAGTGCACACACACACACACACACACGCACACACACACACACACACACACACACGGATGGACAAAATCATGTTTAAATGCTTTAAGACAATGTCTTGCAAAGGCATTTAGATGTACTGTCTGTGAACCTCCAGGGATCTCCCCGGGACAGGAAATTTACCCTTGTTTAGTTTCTTCGTTCACTGAGAGAAACAGCATCTGATCTCACAGATGTGCTGCGATTAGAAAAGGACTAATCAGTATTATTACAGTCCATATATATGATAAAAAAAGATACTGCCTGTTTGATCATTTTGCTTAGTTCTGATCAGATTCAATGATTTTACCGAGTGCAAAGCAGATTTCTTAACGGTACACCTCACCTTTGGAGAATGGTGCAGTAATGCTTCCACACATACTTCCCAAATGCCTATTCTGTAACAATCAGCAATATTTGGATCAATTAAAATCCGGCTGAATTGTTATTTTAATTATGTATTTAAAAGTTTCTTTTGCGCCACTTCAAAGCAACAATGCAAGCAAAAGAGAGACTCGCGGTAAATATTACGTAGTTGACTGCAACGTTTCTTGGGCCAAAATGAAATACAGAAGGAATGCGATAACCCTACATGCACGCATCGCCTGGCATCATAGTGGAATAGAGAGAAATGATAACAAGAAGCAGCTAGCAAGCACTGGGTCTCAGGTGGCTCTCAAACGAGCTATTTCCACCAAGCTTGATGCATACCAAAATGCATTTCAGCAAAAATTCATCCGTACGGGGGAACTGCCCTATGGGAGCTGTTCTGTGGTGGATTTCAGCATAGAGTTCGTACTTTGGAAGTTTGGAAATTCGGAACAAGCCTTCAGAGGGTTCATCCAGATCCGTCCCTGCTTCAAAAGAACCCATGTAGAAGAAGAGGGACCATCGCATTTGCAGTCATGGGTGGTGGGCACCTATTCATTCTTTGCAACCGTTTGGTTCATATACATGGTTTCTTAGGGGTGTCCCGATTCACAGGGGTATGTTTTCAGCCCTTCCTCTGAGCCCTCGGTTTCAAGCACTATGGGGCAGGTGTAGAGGTAAGAGATTGAAATTGAACTCTTGTGAATGTATGGTTGCGAAAAAAAAAAATTCTAAATCATGAAAGCCTTTTTATTACAAGCTCAGAGCATATTTGCTCCTCAATGAAGAGCATTCGCTCCATCTTTAATGCAGACATTGAATGAGCAAGCACAGCTAAATTCAACTCAGCTTTGCAACTTTATTCAAGAATCAAGATAGCCATGGGTATGCACTTTAAAGAGAGTGCCAGTATGTTACATGTTTGTCAAGATCTACAGAGTATAATGTTTGGTTTACCACACAACGCATTTGCATCTATGTTACAAAAAAAAACAACAGACTTTTTCAAGCTTTTTTCAATAAATAATAACTTTGACCATTAAAATGTTCATGTCTATGGTAGTGATGAAAATAACATGCTACATAATATTTGGTTTTGGACAAATTCTTGCTTCCACCAGTCAACCACACAGAATTAGCATCATGAAAATCTCTGAATATTTTGAGCATCTTTCTGCCTAAATGCTGACCACTGTGATCAGACCTTTATGATTCAGTTATGCAGCTCTGCCACCATTTATTTGAGCAGTCAAGGAGATCTGAAAGAGTAAACGGAGAATCAAAGCAGCTCTCCTCCCACACACAAACATCTCTCTTTCATCGTCAGCAGCAAACAAATGCAGAACCAGCCAGGACAAGAAATATCAGCATCTGTCAGCCAGTTCTCGCTGTACTGGAACAGAATTATGGCTCTTTTCTCCATAACAGCTTGCTGTCAGCACATCACCCACTTACAAGGTCTTATGACAGAGAGAGTGAGTAAGCGAATGCTGAAATCAAAATTTCTGAAGATACAGTTTATCGACAGCCCATTTGACTGGAGAACCAGAGGAAGAGCACAGATAAAGAAGTGAAATGCAATGAAGTTGTTGTAATTATAAGTAAAGTTCATTTAGAAGAGTCAGTAGTGCTTTGAATACAACTACAGCGTCGGTCGTCACGGAAACACAGTTGATTAACCAGCACACAGTGATCTGAATTCCAAATGATGAGCACAATGATTGGTGGTTAGGGCTGCCAATCAGACCAAAATAAGAGATTAAATGTGTGCAATTTTGGAACCACAACCCCAGTTTAATCGTGACAGCATAAATAGGCAGAAGACAACACTGTAGAGAAAAAGCTGAACTCTCAGCTCCTCCACCGAAGCGGTGTCTTCTCCATCTCAGGTGTCCCACAGTATGGAATTTATGCCATGTTTCCAATGACCTGTTTTTCAATACTTAGGGGTACATCTCATCATACCTATTTGAACGAGGTTCTAAAAGCAGGTCAAGTCAGGCTACAGTGATACTTTTATCTGATTGTGAAGTTAAAAGCGTCTGTTTATGGCTGACTGGTCAGTTGTTGAGCTCACTGATAGGCCACAAAGGATCATTGCTGTGTACGTCATTAGTGCGCAACACAAAAACATAGAATAACCACCTTACCACCAACTAGCAAGATCGCATTATTGTACCCACTATTTTTAAGCACAATTTGAAAAACTATATTTTTTCGGCCATGTTTAAGGTAGACCCGACAAGCATGGTATGTTTCGATTCATTAGAGTGTCCTGAACATTTTGAGACCACTTTTAGAAGTCTGTGACCAGGATGGTCCAAATCTATTGGTATTGATTTGTATTTTAAAAAATGTAAATTTACATCAATTTGTTCATTTGATTACCAAATGCCAATGATTCCCGCCTGGACATTGTCTTATAAAAATCACTCCAGAAATCACATGTTTAGCTCCATTTTGACAGATTTTGGTCATGTAGTGGTCCACAGTTGTGGCTTCTATTCAGTGTTGTCAAAAAGTCCACCAGGGACTCAAGCATTCACTTATTTAAAAACTAATTTCAAAAAAATGTAGGGGAGGATAATTTCTACTATTTCTACAAAGTTTGTGAATCTATAACTTTAGTTTTGTTTAAGGTATCAGTGCCTTACTTTTTCCTGATAAACTAGAAAGGGTTACGGGGTCTGTTCCCCGTATGTTATTATTTTAACTACTTGGTTGCAAATGTGAAATGCATTTCTGTGAGCAAAGTAATAGATATAAAGAATAAATAAACAAACAAATGAATTGTATTCTACAGAATAAAACCAAAGATCATAATCTGTTTCAGGCGCAGGCATTTGTTTAAGAAATACAAATATAAACCTTTTCTAACAGATAAGTTTTTTAACTACTGTAACATTCTAATGAATACACAGTTGGTATCCGTCCGGATTGTCGTGTCTTACTGAAGGCTGCGGCGCTGGGGTCTTTTTCCGAGAGAAGAACTCAGTTATGGAACGAATCAAAGGTTCATTTATTCCATAATAGCGCAATACAACCTTTCCTTCAGCGCGTCCAGAGGTTTGACGTTTTCTGTGATAGTTAGCATCTTCCTCTGCCTTTCTTTCTTCAGTAAAATGACCATCTCGCTGGTTAATGTGATGATGATTTTAGGCAATTTTTTAGCAAATTACCAGGTTTTGTTAACATTTTGATGACCAATAGTTTCAAAGCAGTCAAATTAGACCATTATATTTCTCAATGTATAATGTGTTTTCTATTCTAAAACATTACACTTGAAGCTTTGAAAGTTTTAAAAGTAAAACGACACTACTGATTTAATGTTTTTCTCTTCCACACTAAATCGTAAAAGAACCATGAATTAGCTTCATCATGAAACTTCAGCCTCAGAAAGTTTTCACTAAGAAAAAGGCTAAACTTTAAGCAGCACAACAGAGATTATAATGTTACTGTTTCGCCCAAAGCATCTTTATCAATCAGCGTTATGACAAAACCGACGTCATATTACACCAGTGGTATATATACGGCAATGCTCCCTGTGCGCGAGGCAAAATAGACTCATCATATCAACATCAGCTACCATGATGCAGAGAAGCACAAGGTTAAATGCTTTGTAAAACAATTAATTAGCAGAATACTGTTAATGAAAATGTTACTTTGTAATGCTGCTCACAGTGACTGCTTATCCTACAGTTGAGCGACCACAGATGACATCCAACACCAACAATTCTCATGTACCACAGGGACCATCTTTTAGAATAATTGAAGTTTGAAAAAGGGGAATTTTGGGGGGATGTTGAGATCATCTGTGCACAAGAGTTTAGTTTTTTTTATTTTAAATAGCAGGTCCTACAATTTATTTGCTTTAAGATGGATGGGAGATTAACTTACTGATTAACTAACTGTTAACTTTAACCCCCTTATATTACAGATCAGAAGAAACCATTTCATCTGATGCAGAGAAACCTAATCTCTGGAATCGGTTTCACCACTAGTATTGAGTCTAGTTACAAAAATGAACAGTGCATCCTCTATCCGACAAAACAACTCGATATTCAGACATATTTGCGTTTAAAGAATTTCCATCACTTCTGAAAATACACAAAGATGTACCTAGTAAAAGGAGATATAAAGGAAGCACATGCAAAGAGAGCAAAGTCACCCTCCAGTGAGCAGTCACAAAATGAGCCCTTGCACCAGAAAATGAAACAAACCAACTGCCATCCTGCCCATAGAAGGAGAGGCATTCTCCAGGAGCCTCACGCTGGCACTGACTGGAAAAATCAGAGTTGTGTCCTACTACCAGTGCAGATGAGCACACGCAGAGCCATTGAGCAAGGTTTAATCCCTATCTGTAAAGAGACCGTTGCATCCTCTTGATTGAAGTCCTCACCCGTAACCAAATCTCCATCATTGACACGTCTGCCGCGAACCATTGTGCAACAGCTAGTAATTATCACAAGTTATTTTCTCAACTAATCGCTGGTTTGCAATCACAGGGTTGATGAACATGATCACCATTCATTTAATCTCAAATCATCGATGACACTTAATCCAGTTAATTTAATCAAAGACTTTAAGGGTTTAAAGGATAATAAATGTTCCGACTTCAATGAGTTGTTGATGTAGCTGTGAGGCGGAGGCAGGATGCTCTTTGATTGTCAGAGTAGTAAAGGAGGAAGAAGGCTTATATACACTCACTGGCCACTCAATTAGGTACACCTTGCTAGCACCGGGTTGGCACCTTTAACCAGTAGAACTGCCTTATTCTTTTGAGGTATGGATTAAACAAATGACTGTAAACGTTCCTCCGAGAGATCACTCCATATCGACATGAGCATCACATAGTTGCTGCAGATTTGTCAGAATCTCCCGTTCCACCACATTCCAAACGTGCTCTTCTGGATTGGCCATGCGAGTACAGTGAACCCATTGTCATGTTCAAGAAACCAGTCTAACATGGAGCGATATCTTGCAGGAAGGTTTGATGTGTTGTGTGTTCAGAGATGTTTCGTCATTTGAGTTTCCGCTGCCTGTCCATCAGCTCGAAGCAGTCTGGCCATTCACCAGTGACATCAGCAAGGCATTGGCATCCACTCTATATTTTATCTTTTCTACCCCATCCTGATGTGTAGAGTCTGACAGCAGCAGATCATCTTTACCTGATTGGCTGATTAGAATTTTGTTTTAACAAGCAGTTCAAGAGGCATACCTAATTAAATGACCCATTTTTTTGTAAATAATTCTTACAATCTTTCTATAAATCAAATACGCTTTATTTCACTTTTAAAATATCCTTGTGTCAGTCTCTTATATGACACATGAAACTTATAATTTACTTATGATTTATAAAGTAAAACAATGACCTGTACGTTGGGACGCAAGGTTCCTTTTAAAACAGGAAGTGTCAAAAAGTAAATGTTTCAGGTTAGAGCTTTCAACAGAGAGATCAATAATATTTCAAAAACATTTCAAACACGATACTTTAATTTAATTCTACACTCTTAGAAGCTGATCCTGAATACATACAAATCAAAGCTTCATTTTTAATGAGGGCATCCCTCAATGAGACCATAATAATTCAGAAGTGACCCCAAGCCATCTCACACCATGGTTCCTATTACAACTGGGTTGCTCCTCAACGGCAGATAATCAAAACAAGCTGAATGACCTAGAATAGGCCTCAGTCTCGACCGAAAGAAGAAAAAAAAAACACTGGGATTACTTTTTGCTCCACTATGAAGAACACTTGAAGGATAAGCATGCTTTACACTCGCAAGTTAATCCGAATTTCCATTAGACAATTTTCATGAGGTGAAAATAAGAAAACAAACGGGCAGGTACATTTCTATCAATACAGTGTTACCCTGAGATACGAAATTAATCCGTTCCAGGGTGACGTTCGTATCTCGAAGCAAGTTTTACATGAAAAACGCCTAACCTGTGCAACGGCTCTCAGAAACAAGTAAATTGCTGTTCACAGCAGTGCCATCTAGTGTTCAGGAGAGGGTCTGTGCACTCATTTTTAAATGTACAAGAATTAATGCAGGAGCCGGCGATGCATCCGCTGCACTTCCGTGCGATTAACTGAAGCGCAAGACCGGGATTATTAGCAAAAATGAAAGTGCACACTTTTTCATTCATTTATTGGGTCTAAATGAACTGAATTGCTGTCTTTGCCTTTGTATCTCCTTCTTGTTGCCCTGGATGCTGCTCTCTCATTGGCTCCAGGTAATCACTGATATTATTTCCAGTCAGAACACATTTCACACAGCACGAAATATTTAGCAGGCGAAATATCTCACAACCAGCCTGCGACTATCGCTCACTGAGCCGGTCTTCGGTACTGCTCATTGTGTGATTGTCCCATGCTTGCACAAGCTCCAATTCGATTCAGAGCAGTTGAATGCGATTCCTCAAAGCCTGTCTGCGACTCAAAATCGGGGCTACCTGATCAGGGGGACCTGGCTAAACCGGAGAGGATCAGTCTCAGAGTCGCTGTTCTTTTGGTGTGACTTGTTACTTGGGGAGGGAGTAGAGAGCTGTCTGAATGGACTTCATCACGGTATACAATAGTAGCCAAGACCAAGACCCATCTCAGAACAGAGAGTACTGAGACCAAGAAAAGACCAAAGCGAAAGGCTTTCTTGCCTCTCGTAGTGCTTTGACTTCTTTGTCTGGTGACGTTGTTCTGAAAAGGTAGTACAACGGCTCCGTAAAGCCAAATTTAATAACAGTTAAATTATTTTTTTTGGTTTCGTGTTGGTGTCAGTAATTCATGAAATATCTTGAGAAAGTTCACTTTCATACATAGTGCCGTTATGTTTTCTGCCATTTGTTCCACCTCCTCCGACACATCACTTCACTCAAGGTAAGGTTTCACATTTGTGTACATATTACGTATTTTGCTTGTGTTTTATTCTGTTTTATTATCATTTATTACATTAACAATGTGTAGATTTAAGGATTGAAGAAACGTTACTTGATTTTTCTCTGGTTTTCCATCTTTTCATCTCCTTATACTGTTGTTTCTGTTAGCGTTAGGAACGAGACTGATCATAAACTTCCTCCGAGTTGTTTTGATCGTACAGTCCCTCGCGTGGAGAGAAACGGATTGAAATCACGGCAAACACCGCCTCGTTACCTACAACCTCCTTTTTTACCTCCACTGACGCGCGCTCTGATTTAAAGCTCTGCTGTGAGCTCTAGAAACTCATTTTTCCTCAAAGCCGTATTCCTGAAAGCAAGAGGAAGCCTGAGCGAGTTTCTCTACAGATGACCAGCAAGCGCCGCACACTCCGCAAAGCTTCCCCGCGCTCCCCACACCGCGCGTGGGCGCACCGCTGCGTGACGCCTCGCTCTCTCTTTCTCTCTCACCTGCACGTAGTTACTTTCGCAGTACTCGGCGACTCTCTCGAGGTTAGTGAAACTATCCAGCAAAGCTCTGCGACCCGCAGGAATTTCTTCTTCCAGCAGCATCTGCAACTCCGCCATCTTTACATCTCTCTCTCTCTCCCTCTCTCTCCCTCTCTCTCTCTCTCTCTCTCTCTCTCTCTTTACCGCACGAGAGTCCGCCTCGCTCTGATGCGCGACAGGAAGTGGAGCGGCTGCACCCCCCCCCCCTCCCTCCACAGGGACACCGGGGGGAAGGGGGGATCACCGGTGCAAAACTAATCATTACAATAAAAAATATCACTTACTAAGATTGTATTATGAAAATGACATAATGAGAATAAGTGTTTGAGTATACAAGGAACTATTCAGGTAAAGTGGTACCCCGAGATACGAAACTAATCCGTTCCAGGGTGGCTTTCGTATCTCGAACATTTCGTATCTCAAAGCAAGTTTTACATGTAAAACGCCTAATCCGTGCAACGGCTCTCAGAAACAACAGTATAAGTAGATTAAAAAAAAGGAAAACCAGAGAAAATCATGTGACGGTTCTTCAATCCTTAAATCTACACATTGTTAATGTAATAAATGATAATAAAACAGAGTAAAATAAATGCAAAATAATATGTACACACTTGTGGCAGAAAACATTACGGCACTATACGTATGAAAGTTAACTTTGTTAAGCACACTATTTCATGAATTTCAAACAGCAACACGAAACCATACGCATACATAGACCGTACTAAATCCGTGTGTGAAAGGATGGAGAGAGACGCTTCTGAGAACGTGTCACAGAGTTTCTCTAAGTTGCCCTACAGAACAGCACTTTCCACCTTAAAACATATTCCTTTAGGACACTTTGACTCTACCTTTTGTTATAGCACATTATTGGTAATCTATACATAATGTTTTGCTTGATTTAAAACTGATTTAAAGCATATCAGCAGCTATTACCATTGTCTGTAATTGGGAGAATGGAGCGCCAGGACCTGGACGCGACCCAAAAACTAGTTAACATGATGTTGCCCACAAGAAAAAAAATGGTAACAATAAAAAAAATAATTATGTATAAAATGATTTACCATTGTTATATACAAATATCTGCATGTCTGTTATTTTTAGAAACATTTTTAAATCAAAGCGATACATAAATATGAGGCCTCTTTTTGATGCTTACCAGTCATCCTTAAAAGGAGTATCTTATTTATGCCGGGCTTACTCTGTTGTATTCAAGCTACTTAATGGGATCTACATCATTTCTTGTTTGTGCCAGGTTTATTGTTTAATATTCATGCGTTTGGAGTTGATGTGAGTGGTTTCTAATTTAAAACATGATCTTCAAAAATGTGTGTGTATGCAAATATACAGTATAATATTTTATAATAGTCTCTCATCTTGTTTATTAAATAGTTATAGTTTAAACATATTTTTTTATATGGCACAGTTTTGTACTCTGTTCATGTGTTACACCTAAAATATTTAATTGCTGTTTCATGTGTAGCACCTAATAACACTTGTTTACATATTTTAGATGACCTGTTTAATTGTGTTTTAAGGCTCCCTTTCTTTTTCTTTTTTTATGGATGCATCCAAAAACTCTTTTCATCATTATTATTGTATTTTTGACTGTCAGAATTTAAAATGAAAGAATATTTAACTGAAGCATTTAGACTAAACCTGAACTTGGCTTTTTTGTAGGAAAAAAAGCGTGTTTGTTGTTTGGGCAGCATACAACCTATCCAGTATATAGTCAGAGATGTCATCTGTGTCCTGCAGATCCAATTAGTTTGTATCAAACATCAAAACAAAACATCAGAACTTTCAGAGCACAAGTCGAATAGTGACTGCTTAATGTGTCAGCATGTGTTTTAAAGTTAGACAGAATTAGCATTTTCTGAAGGAAATGTGTGAGTGCTGTAACGGATGCTGCATACTACACATATATTTCATAATTGTGTGATTAGTTATGTATAAATTGAGCATGAATTTCTATTAACATCAGCACAATTCATTTTTTAACTTTTAAATAATCAGAGTTATGACATCACAAAGTAGTGGGGATGGAGCAGGTGGACATCTGCTATGAGCTCATGCTTGTTTTATTTCTGTCCCAGACTTCTCGTGCAAATGGATTTAGAGTCCACTGGCCGAACCTAACACCATCACTATGTGCAAGATTCTATTTTCAGTTTTTCATATTCACAATAGATTTTGAGTGCGCCTTTTACTGGTAATTTCCCGTTAAAGCAGAAACAGATTGAAAAACAATCTGTTGGATAATTAAAGAATATAGCAATCCATAGGATGTTCAGTAATTGCAGGTTACAAATAACAAATACCAGAAGCTCTTATGAACAGCTTTATCAGATTAAATTTCACAGAAAAACAAATGCACCACTAACAGAATTAACTTGAGTTTCACCAAACAGTTCTCCATGCAGCATTCTGTGCAACATTTTCAGAAATGGTTGACTTTTGTGAAATAATAACATCCTGTGCAAGTCTGAGCATGTACAACACAACGAGAACAACACAGGAGGGCAAAGGAACACTGGAACATGACACAAAAAAAATGCTATAATACGTTAAATCTGATATTAGTGCATCGGTGATGTCACAGCAACTCTCCGCCAAACAGAATCAGCAGTGGTGGCGCCGGTCATGAAAATATGAGGTTTAACATAATCAGTCTTCATCAAATAATAATAGGCCTTCACGGTTTAGCCTGGCTAGTTGCTAGGTGTTAAATTATCAAAGCCTGCTTTCTAAGTGTAACATGTATTTGAATGAACTGACCTTTTTTTTAATATTGAACTTTTTAACAAAATTAAAACTTTTCATATAAGAAAACATACAGGGTGTCAGAATAGTCAGCAAGCTGTAACATTTGCCAAACGCCAAAGGACACCAATAACAAGAGATTTAAAAAGACAATGCACAACAAAAATGAAAATGTAGCTAATTAGCTAGCGCTCGCGGTATTGAGGACTCTAGAGCATGCGTTAGCCCCCTCTACGAGTTTGAGCTACGCTGGCAAGTGGGGTCGGTTTGTCGAGTGGTGCTCTTCCCAGCAGAAAGATGCTAGGACATGTCCTATCAGAGTCGTGTTGACCTTTCTCCAGAAAGGGTTTGATCAGGGACTGTCCCCTTCGTCCCTGAAGGTCTACGTAGCGGCAATCTCCTTCTTCCACCTCCGGGTCGAAGGGAAATCGGTCGGTAGCCATGATCTGACATTGAGATTTCTCCAAGGGGCCAGACGGCTACGTCCTTCCAGGCCCCCCTCAGTACCCTCATGGGACCTCTCCATCGCTTTTAGAGGTCTGAGGATGTCCCCGTTTGAGCCTCTTGCCCTCACAGACCTCCACGCCCTCTCTCTCAAGATGGCACTTTTGCTGGCTCTGGCATCGCTCAAGAGGGTTGGAGATCCCCAGGCTATGTCCACCGACGAAACCTGCCTGGAATTCGGCCCCGGGACCAGACGGTGACACTGCAGGCCGTGCCCCGGGAGGAGACAGACCCAGCCCAGGGTACACTCTGTCCAGTGCGCGCCCTTCAGAACCTGGGAGTTTCGTAACTCCCAGCAGCTCCTCATATGCTACCATGGCCAGCGCAATGGGTACGCTGTATCGAAGCAGCGGATAGCACATTGGATTGTGGAGGCTATATAGGTGGCTTACCAGGCGAGTGGTCACTGGCCAAGGGGATCTCACTCGCCGACATATGTCGAGCTGCGGGGTGGTCGAAACCCCAAACCCTCATCAGGCACTACTGCCTTGATTTAGGCGCTGTGCCTTCTGCGGTACTGAGTGGTGGTAGTAACCTGTAGGCACAGATGCCCATGGATGCACTCCAACACCGATGAGCACCACTAGGACCCCCGCATCAAGGATGTGCTGCGTCTGCAGGTTCCTAGTCCTGCGGGAAGGAACCTTTTTCACGTCTCCCGACTGGTGGATCGGTGAACCCTATCCTCCCACCCACTCGGCATCTGGCTGATGCGGAGCAGTCAGCTCTGCTAGGTTCTGCAGTAAGGTATTGCCGCTGTGCGTGATCCCTACAGAACTTGGTTTGTATTACTCCCGTTTCCTTTGCGATCCCCTACCTGGGCGGGGAACGATGACTTTTCGATTCCGCCCCCTTTTACAGCCGGCCAAACGCTCTTCGCTTGCGGGAAGCCCTCTTCAGGTCTCAATGCAAGCCTCCACGTGCCCCTGTTCCACATCAGGGGCACCTGACTAATACCTAACCTTCGCAGCTTAGAGTCAGCCTGGCTGGATGGACTTTGTCATGGACCTTTAAAGGGGGTTCCCATAGTCGAAACATCGACGACTGTCTGCGTTTCGACTGAAAGGGAACGTCTAGGTTACTTTCATAACCCGCATTCCCTGAAGGAGGGAACGCAGACTTCCCTTGGCCATGTACTTCTAGTCGCTGATCTGATGTGCGCAGAGGTACGTGGGTTCGTCTATTCGGAAGAAAGCAGAATGAGTGTAGAGCTACGCTCTGCTCTTATAGAGAAGTTGATTGCTATTCAACATGACTCCTGATCAACTTCACTCGCAAATCAATTTGCCTGTTAAAAGTTCGCCTTCACCCCTCTCAGGTTCGGCTACTCCCATAGTCGAAACATCGACAATAGTCTGTGTTCCCTTCTTTATGGAAAGCGGGTTATGAAAGTAACCTAGACATTTCGAGCCAAACAAATATCTTCTTATTGTTGCAGTTTTGTTTTCTGCTGCGTGCTTCCTTAGAAGTGTTTTAAAGCAGTCTGCTCTGAATTGAGACATCCACTGGTAGACCTGTGGTATTCATCAGTGCACTAACCAGAGCCGTTGACTCAGATGCACTTATCCACAGCAACTAGTGTCTGCAGTCTTCCTTTCCCGAGGGGGCTCGTGTGAGCAGGTTTTGAACTTGTCTTGAAACTGCATTTAGGGAAACATTTTGTGTAATGTTCTAGACTGAATGTAACCCCAGCCTGTGATAAATCCTGAATGTTTTATTTTACTGAATTAAATAAAAGCAAGCTTTCCAGTAGCTCAGTCAGGGGAGCATGGTATTAGCAACACCATGGCTGATGATTTAAATCCTGCAGACAGAATAACTGGTTACAATGGCCTCTAGTAGACTGGTGATCTCCTCTTTTAACTTTGGTGCTGGTATCACCTCCATCAGACCTCTCGTGGCTCCAGAAGTTAGCCACAAATCACAAAACAAAACTGAAAAACAAAACTTAAGTCAAAACTTAAATCGACTCTTGGGAAAAAAAGTTTATTTTCTGTATTCAGTCTTCATTTCTACAAAATCTCAATAATGAGTTAATATACAAAAGAATTACTTTAGAAACAATTAGCACAAGACAATGTTTACTGTCCTGTTCTGACCAGAGACCAAGAATAGAGAATTCAGTTTGCTCTCAGGCAGCCAGCTCCTGTTTGTCATCATGACGTGGATACTCCTCCACCTCCATCGCCATTAAAATCTCTGAGAGGAAAAAAGAACGTTAGTAGTAACTATAATTATTCCCCTTTGTCATTCATTCATAGGTGCTAATCATATAATTAGAATATCGTGAAAAAGTTGGAACCTGTAATGTATGCATTCATTTTTCATAAACGTTAATATACTTGGGTAAATACCGGAAAGAGGAAACAAAGATGTATGTCGAGCGATCAGCTGTGTCTCAATCCAGGTTCTAAAAGCCTTCAGAGAGTCTTTCCTATCCTGCCTCCGGAGGCTGCATAAACCATTGGTAAACGGGATGGTCTTCTCTTCGTGGTGTTTTATGGCGGGTGTTTTATCTTTTCTTTTAGTGCATTACCGCTACCAACCTAGATTTTGGTGTCACAAGTTGAAAGGAAAAATGTATAGTTATATAAACTAGTTCCTATATTATAAGTGTAGTATTGATTTGTTTCTTTAAGGCCTTTTTTGCTAACTATTTCCTAAATTGTATTGTTTATTTATTATTTCATTTAGATGAAACATTTTCTTGTATTTATTTATTGTGTTACATTATATTAACTAGAAATTCTATGATATAATATTTCATATATATTTATTTCTAGTTATATACATATATATTTCCCGGTTTGTTCCTTTAATTCCCAGAATTTTTTCTCCAGCTTTCACTATGCTTCTCTCCATCACTGTAATCTGAACAGACCATGAGTATAGTGCTGTTAATGGCTGCAGGAAAATGTCAGCTGCTGACTGCAGAGGTTCCACCACTTCCCTTGATCCTACCCCATGCTGCTGTGTTTTTTTCCTGTATTATGTCTATATGTGGATGATTGCAATGGCTTTTTTTCGTGTTGCCCTTTGAAGGACAGTGTGGAAAAGGCTTTTTTTGAGCTACTTTACCTAATGTATATCCATTTCTCTGTTTCTTTCTTAAATACTACCTCTCAACACTGGCCAGTCTCACCCTGTCTGTAGCCAGAGGGGTCTCATTTTGCTGCAACTAATGAAAACCCCTCACCTTTAGCCCATAATGTTAAAAGGTTCCGTATTGAAGACACCTGGTGTAACAAGTGTACAAGCAGTAGGCACAACCACATTCTGGAGAGGATTGTGAATCAAAACCCACTCAAAAATATGGTAGGAGATTCACAAAAAGTGGACTGCAGCTGGAGCTATGTGTCAAGTCACTCTTGAACAGGCCGTTTCATGTTCATTCTTTTACATTTTGGGAGTTCCCTTAGTTGTCAGTTATGATCATCCAAATGAAAGTAAATAAACACCTGAAATATATCAATCTGTGTTGAATGAGTATCACACTTTTAATGAAATATTTTAACTTTTTCACAATATTCTATTATATGTAGTATTGTAATATATAACTGTAATATGACAACATGCTGACCCTCTGTGTAGTCCAGGTCAGGTCGTGTAGCCACAAACACCCAGGCCAGTCCAACCAGCAGGGCCACCACCATGTTCACCACAATCCAGGGCTGCAGAATCTGGTGCTCTGAGCCTGGAGGCCTGAACACCGAAGTGGGAACAGATTTTAGGCAGCCATCAAATGCATGTCTGGGATGTTCACTATTACTCACCAAAGAGATTCATTGGCTGATGGGTAGAGATGAATCCGATCGCTCGTCATCTGCTGGCTCAGAGACAGGATGAGAGCCGTAAAGTATACTGCGACAATACAAACATGTTAATTTACGAAAGAAACAAGCCTTTACTGTCCTGAAAATCTCTCTAAATGTCACAAGATGTATAGCGGAAATCCATTTGTGATCCTGAATAATTTTGCCATAGAATAAAGTCTGATCTGGTTTTTCATTTTTCGTGTTTAGAAGTTGTTTATAGACAGTGAGAAGCTAAAACAGCTTTAATTCACATGTGAAATTAAATATAACATTAAATGTTATTCTTAAAGGGGACATCGGATGCAAATCTCTCAAAAGCAGATATGCTTCTTTTTTCGTTTATAAAAAGTATTTAACCTTTATACTTCAAAATCAAAAAAGATCAGTTAAAAAGTACCGTATTCTAAAATGTTCCTGAGCTACTGCTGATCCCGCCCCATCCTTCATGTGACAATTGTCCGCTGTGTTTTCAACAAGTTCTAATTAAATGAATATTATGTTTAGAGTTGAGCCGGATACTCAGCTGAAATGAGTATCCGGCACGAATAAAGCACTTTTGCAGAGTACGAGCATCATACGAGTAATACGAGTCAATATCCGTGCTCGGATTGAATAAAAATTCTCATTGGGTAGTTTACTGTGGCTGCGTTCTGTGATAGGCTAGTAACAGCACCCCTCCCCTACCCACATACCCCGCTCTGCTCACACAGAACACTGAGAAGAGAACAGTTGCCCTTCCATTCCATTCCATTTCATTCCATCCATTCCTCTCTCCACTCCTCCACTCTCTCTCACTCACTCTCTCTCACTCACTCACTCACTCACTCTCTCTCTCTCACTCACTCTCTCTCACTCACTCACTCACTCTCTCTCTCACTCACTCTCTTTCTCTCTCACTCACTCACTCACTCTCTCTCACTCACTCTCTCACTCTCTCTCACTCACTCACTCACTCACACATACAGTTGGGTAAAAAAAGTATTTAGTCAGCCACCAATTGTGCAAGTTCTTCCACTTAAAAAGATGAGAGAGGCCCGCAATGTTCATCATAGATAGACCTGAACTATGAGAGACAAAAGGAGAAAGAAAAATCACAGTAAATCTGATTTTTAAATCAGGGATTGCCAGGGATTCAAATCCTGCAGTGCCAGACATGTTCCCCTGCTTAAGCCAGTACATGTCAAGGCCCGTCTGAAGTTTGCTAGAGAGCATTTGGATGATCCAGAAGATGACTGGGATAATATCATATGGTCAGATGAAACCAAAATGGAACTTTTGGTGACAACTCTACTCGTTGTGTTTGGAGGAGAAAGAATGCCGAGTTGCATCCAAAGAACACCAAACCTACTGTGAAGCATGGGTTAGGAAACTTATGCTTTGGGGCTGTTTTTCTGCTAAGGAACCAGGACGACTGATCCATGTAAAGGAAAGAATGAATGGGGCCATGTATTGTCAATTTTTGAGTGAAAACCTTCCATCAGCAAGGGCATTGAAGATGAAACGTGGCTGGGTCTTTCAGCATAACAATGATCCCAAACACACCGCCCAGTTAACAAAGGATTGGCTTCGTAAGAGGTCCTGGAGTGGCCTAGCCAGTCTCCAGATCTCAACCCCATCGAAAATCTTTGGAGGGAGTTGAAAGTCTGTGTTGCCCAGCGACATCCCCAGAACATCACCCCTCTAGAGGAGATCTGTATGGAGGAATGGGCCAAAATTCCAGCAACAGTGTGTGAAAACCTTGTGAAGAAAAACATTTGATCTCTGTCATTGCCAACAAAGGTATATAACAAAGTATTGAGAAGAACTTTTGTTATTGACCACATTCTTATTTTACACAATATTTAGCAAATAAATTCTTTAAAAATAAGACAATGTGATTGTCTGTGATTTTTCTTTCTCTTATTGTCTCTCACAGTTGAGGACTATCTATGACATTTCGGGCCTCTCTCATCTTTTTAAGTGGGAGAACTTGCACAATTGGTGGCTGACTAAATACTGTACTTTACCCCACTGTCCCTTGTGTGGAAATAAAAAAATTAAAAAAGAACCAAAAAAGTTAATAAAAATAACACTGCTCAAGGTTAAAAAAAAAGCTATGTTGAAATGAAAACTCTTGTTCATTACATTTACTTCATAATTGCAACCGCATGTGTTGTATTCATTGTTGCAAAACTTGTTCTGTATATAGTTCGTTTGTTATCATGATCAAAACCACGGATCTGAAGCTCAATGCTGATGCTGTCATGTAAATAGTTTTCTAATCAGCAATAAATAGAACAATTTCTGATCAACCCATATCAATGGCATGCTTAAAATAACATACCGGTTAAAGCCCCGCCCATTTCAAGACAACATGACCAACTTCCAGGTTAAATCCCACCCACTCCCGGGTTAGGCCACTCCCACTCCGAGTACAGCTACAGATCATTCATATGGTTAAAACAGATACAGATAATGCTGTACTCGCTCATCCCTAGTTATGTTTCTGTTGTAACATGTTAGGGTTATTCTAAAAGTGGGAATCTCCAACATTCAGACTGAAGAACGATTAATTCTCATCTCGTTTCAGGAAGGTGTGTGTAGACCATAATGCCCATTAAGTGTACAACAGTGTTCACTCACAGAATGAAGCAAGAGCTGCTGGATCCAGGCTGACAAATCCTCGTAGAGCCATTGAGGCTTTTGCCAGATTTACCCTTTTAAGAAAAAGCAAATAGAGAAAAAAGGGAAAAAACAGTTTTGTAAAAGATTTTTGCTGACGCAATTTTATTCATTTTCCAACCCGCTTATTCCCTTTTTGGGGTCAGGGGGGTCTGCGGGGCCTATCTCTAGCTCACATAATCAACTCTTTTTAATTAAAGACTAATTTACACTCTAGCCTCTGCATAGAGGCAGACCAACTGACCCCCAAAAGAGTGTCTGGCTTATGACTTTCACTGGCACACTTCGACTAGCACTCTCCTACTATTGGACACTCCAACTGGCTTTCTATTGGATGGCACATGACTCGTGACTTTATCCATTCCTGAAGCAAAGTGTGACACCAAACTTTAAACATGTTCCTTTATAATTTAACAATTAAAATATAAAACTGTTCAGAATACATTATTATTGTACTAGAACCTTTTACATTGTCAATACCTGTGGTATCGTGGAAATTTCTTTCATTTTCACATATTCATTTCTGCATAGAATGTGTTTTATGATTGTAGTATATTGATGACCAGTAGAGGGCGCTATAGTGACTGAGATTAACTAGTTATTACGTGAGTTATAGAAGAGAAGAGAACGTATGTGTAGAGCAGAAATGTTGTTCCCCAGAAATAAAGAACTGTTAACTTATGCAAAGTGTCAAAATGAACTTTATTTAAAGATTCAACAATACCTGTTATGAATCTTACGTCAAATTAATTTTAACTTTACATAAAAAACCAAAATACAGAATTTAGGATTAGTTATATGTTCCTCTATTCTCTTATTAACGTGTTTTTAACATATGAGAGAGTGAAAGTTAAAAAAATGATAATAATAAAAAGAGTGAATGTCACATGACCCTTCTCAAAAATACAGACCGTCAGCTTTGTGATTACACACAAACAGAAGTATAAATTGTAATAAGGTTGTAACGCATTCAAAGAAAAAAATCATGATTTTAAAGAAAGGTGCTATACCAATGCCCTTTAAAATTCTGAACAGATGGGATTGAAATGGTGGGAGAGAGTCAATGAGGGG
This sequence comes from Danionella cerebrum, assembly GCA_007224835.1. Lineage (NCBI taxonomy): Eukaryota > Metazoa > Chordata > Actinopteri > Cypriniformes > Danionidae > Danionella > Danionella cerebrum. The sequence goes on from SRMA01026461.1 coordinate 272,425, forward strand.
TAATTGAATCCAGAGCTTGAGGGCAGTGACTGAATTTAAACCTTTGAAAATTTACATGGTTCTTCAATTTCTTCCATAAGAAAAGAAAATTGAAGTGTTGCAAGAAAAAAAAACCCACTAAGATCAAAGGTCAGAAGGCTTCATAAAAAAATAGTTATCAATCTCAACCAGTCGTAAAGTTTGTGGTCGGCTGCTGTGCTCACCCCAGGAGCTGACACCCCTGCATGCGTCTCCCTCACGGCTACGGCAAAACAGTGACTTGCTTTTAATTGTTTATTCTGAACATACAGACTTTTGTAAACGTACTGTTCCTGATCTCCCTGTCCTCACTTGCCGTCCTGTGAAAAGGATTTGAGGGCTTTTGTGTTCTCTGGCACAATTGTTCCTTGACATCAGATCACCCAGTATCTTGATCACCAGAATCAAACCACATTGATGTGAGTTTTTCCAAAGCTTCAATTTCACAATATTGAAGAATATTTTTTTTTATTGAGAATATTTTACAATATTCTCATCAACCATAAAAGCTCTACTCTCCTCAGAGCTGAGGCAAGCAGAGGGCAAAGTGAAGCACGAAGAGGATGGTGATATGTATGTAATCAGATAAATGAAGGTTGTGGATGGCCTTGAATGTATATACACACACAGTAAAATCCTCAGAGTTAAATGAACTCTCCTCAGAGTGTATTTAGTCCCATTCTGTATAGAGTTAAACCAACTCTGAGAAAGAGGTATTTCATTATCTGTTTTCGCCATTTTTTTCCCAAATCTGCACAGGCAAATGCAAAATAAAAATTAACTATTCAGAGAGGGACCAAATGCACTTCAAACTGTCCAAATTGACTGTTTAGCTAAAAATAAACTAATTGAAATAACTCTTCAGAGTCTGTTTAACTCTATATAGAGTGGGACCAAATACAATCTGGAGTTAATTAAACTCTTAGGATTTTACTGTGTAGGAGGAGTCTGAAAGTGAAATTGAAGCTAGTGCAGGGGTGATGTGGTGAGAAGAGGGTGTCCTGTGGATGAATCCTGACTGTTTGAAGGACGTAGGAGAGAGATTGTGGGGGGTGGTGAATGGGAAAGGTGCTGAGTTTGGGAGTTGAACCTGCGTGGCCCTGCACAGCTTTGCACATGTGTCCTGGACAAATTAAAGCTTATTGACAGATTTATGGAATAGACCTTACTAAAGCCAGGTTCAAGACGGCACGATTGTCAGAGCAGTTGTGTCACAGATCCTTTCAGACTGCATGACTTTAGAAACAATCAGAACTTTGTCCTTGTTCGAAAAACCAAACACTCGCAAGAAGATATATAAAGATATATAAAACAGTGTGAGGTCACACATAACGGACGTTATTTCCAGTCAGAACACATTTCACATGTCACTTCACACTGTGCGATTGTCTGGGCAGTCCCATAAGATTGTCTGCGGGCTAAAATTCATGCAGTCTGAATTTGGCTCAAGCAACAATCAGTTGCCATGAGAACATAATTGGGGGGATATTGATGTGGAAATGTACACTGGAACTGTGGCAAGTTTTTTGGAAGTGAAAGGGAGAGTGGAAACCGGCCAGAGATAATTATCAGTTTCATATTAAACATATTAGTATTACACAAACCTGTCGAAGGCAGAGACTGTGCTGATTGCCAGCAGCAGGTAGAGCAAAGACTGTGCTGGATAAGCCAATCGGTGGTACTGCTGCAGAAGATTGGTGAGTGTGGTCATCTGCTCACCAGCCAACACATAAACCACAATCACATTCCACACTGCGTATCCAGCCAGGAATCCATGAGAGAAGAGACCCACAATCCTGCAGAGATACCACAATGCACCATTTAGGGCATCATCAAATAAGAAACACAGGATACACTCTAAAATGTTTCGGTGAACTGACCTGAAGCTGCTGTGGACCCGCATGGCCACCTCTCGCGTGTTCCAGATAGGTCTGACCTCCATGTACTCCTCCAAGTGGTCATGAGATAAGTCCATGCGATCAGTTGCATGGAAGCGGCCTGGATAGAATCATTTTTAACTTGGTTTGATTTGTTTTCAGCATTTCAGTTTACAGCAGAGGGTACAAGATGTCAACTAACAGCAACTTAGGAAATACCACTGTAAAGATGAAAGTAAGCTTTCACACAAATGGGATTCTTTAGGGGTGATCAGGATAATGAAACCATTGTTCCATCCATCCATCCAATAAGCATGCCATGCATATTATATATATATATATACAGTGGTAACTTTCATATGTGATGCCGTAATGTTTTCTGCATCCACTCCACCTCCTCCGACACATCCCTTCACTATCAAGGTAAGGTTTCACATTTTGCTTGTGTTTTATTCTGTTTTATTATCATTTATTACATTAACAATGTGTAGATTTTAGGATTGAAGAACCGTTACTTGATTTTCCTCTGGTTTTCCATTTTTTTCATCTTCTTATACATATACTGAAAGCCGTTGCATGTTTAGGCGTTTTACATGTAAAACCTGCTTCAGATAGCAAATGTTTGAGATACGAACGTCACCCTGGAACAGATTAGTTTCGTATCTCGGGGAACCACTTTTAAGGGTCTGATACTTTTCAGATATTATTACTGTCATACAGGGAACTCACGATTCTTTTCCACAAAAACTTTGCCAATGGGATGACTGTGACCCAGAGGTGCCGAGAACAGAGAGCGCTGGGAAATAGTTGCATGGGTGTCTGTGAGAATGTCATCTTCTTCCACACCCAGCTCATTCTGAGACTGGTTTTCTGTCATCTTAGTCTTCCTTTAGAGAGAAGAGAGTGTTACTATAGCCTCTAATGAAAAGCGTGGTCAAAACAGAATTTTAATTCAACATTCCCCTCCCCTAACCTTTTTTTCTTGCTTTTCTTGGTAACTTCCTCACCATCTGTATGAGGCTCTTGAACATCTCCATTGAGATGATCTTGTGGTTCACCCTCGTTTTCTTTCAAAACAATGCCATCAATGCCAAAAACATGTAGAAAATGACATCAATCTTTCCTTTTGATAAAGGTGAATGTTAAATTATCTCCATTACCAATCGTATGTGCTTTCTTTTTCTTCTTTTTCTTCTGTGGCGGATTGTCATGAGGCTCAGGGGTCAGGGGCTCTCTGCTTTCAGACTGTCTGCGGCTCTCCAAACCCTCCATTTCAATCGCCTGATCTGGAGTTGCTGTTTAATTGGATTAAAGCAAAAATTATCAACATCTTAGAGAATATTCCAAATGATTCAGTGTACATTTAAAGGGGCTGTATTATGCACATTCTGACAGTTCTCTCATCAAAAACATGTTATTCAGAATGTTTCACGGAATGTTATGTACTCCTATATTTCTTTATTGTGAGCTGTTCTTAGCTGTTCTTGCGGACATGCTGTCTGACCCTGAAGTGCGAGAGCAGCAGACCCACGCTAAAGAACAATGCAGAGAAAGTGCGTTTTCTGTCGATAATAATGTAAAACAGTTTTTAAAGCACCACTTTGTGTTTGTTTTTACCAAATTCTGGCTGACAGGTGAAGGTTGGCTGTGAGAGGAACAGCTCGTTTATGGAGGCCATAAATACGAGATGATTCAAAGACTTTTTAGATAGTTGCACTAGCAGTGTAGTACCAGAACAGAGGGCTGTAAAATTGCATATTATGGCATGTTTAAGGTTGAAGTACAGGGTTAAGAAAGGAGAATATTAAATAAATCAAAATCAATTGTTGGTGTTTATTCCTTTTGCCTTCAAACCAGATTCACTCTTCTAGCTGCACATGAAAAAAGTTGGGGATCTTGTAAAATTGGGGCAGTTACGACGTAAGGAATGAGCAGATTGACTGGAGACCAGAAGGTCGCTGGTTCGATCCCCAGCTGCACTGGGACTTTTAAGTGGGATGAGTGATCAATCCTCATTCCCTGATACCTATGACAACCACAACTGGTGAGTCACCAGTTTCCCTCACTGCCCCTAGGCGTCGTGGCTATAGATTTTTATTGTTTATGTGCTATAGAAACATCTCCAGTCACTTTATATCTACATTAGAAATCTATATTCATACCTCCATCAGTTAATAGATAAAAGTTCTGGTGGAGGATGTTTACAAGGCAAAGGGTGCTCAGACCATATATTGATTTGCTTTAGATTCTCTTTAATTTATTCATTTCTGAAAGCATTCTATGTTTTCAGCATTTATTCACATCTGAATCTTGAACAATCTCCTCCTCACAATGAACTTAAAACAAGCGTTTGCTTCTACTCTGGCAGCAATGGGGGATGACACTCAGAGAACCACTGAGGTGGCTAAATAATAGCGCAAGTCAAATCAAGCTTCTAAACAGTATTACCTTCGGCTTCCTCCACTTCATTGACCTCCTTCTTCATTTTCTTTTTCTTGGGTTTTACACTCGGCATGTTGTCTTTGTGAAGGGCAAAAATCAGGTTGTCCTTGACTGCCGTGAAGCTAGTCCTATTTAGTAATTAGATTAACAATCTACACGGCTCAAGTACAACAGAAACTAATGTTGACTAGACACTTGGAAGAGATACAAGGCCCGATTGCATTAACTGGCCTCGGGTGTTGTGATGTCAGACCTGGAAATAGAGACAAAATAAAGACAAGAGTCTCCTTTCACAGATCTGTACGGAAAAATGTTGAAAGAGCTGGAAACTTGGTCATGCTGGTGCTGCTTTGCTGAGAGCAGATTACGAGGACAATTAGGTAAACAACTACTTTCTTCCAGGCTTTAACCTTTCTTCTGACCAGTCAGCAACACGCAGGATACATCAGTGGCCAAATATCAATAAAACATTCACAATAAAATCTTTTAATACTCCTCAAAGCTGGATCAATACATTTACATATTTAAACCATAACTTTATTTTAAAATGTGACATCCAATGAACTTCATTTTAATTTCATGACGAATTTAACATTAGAAGCTTTTGCAATTGACAATATAATTTTATCACTGGTGAAAATTGAGATTTGAATAATAGTTACATTTTATTTTTTTAATAAAATTTTTAATTTATTAAAAAGTGTGTGGGTGTGGTGGTGCAGTAGGCAGCACTGTGGCCTTTCAGTTAGAAGGTTGCTGTTCTCGTTGAGGTTGGTGGGGTTTCTCTGGGTACTTCAGATTCCCTCACAGTCCCGAAACATGCGTCAGGTTATGCCCCCCCATAACAAGCCGGAAAGAAGATGAACGGACCCTTACATTTCTGCATTTCATCCTTACATTCCATTCTTTGTGTAACAATTCTTTACTAACTGAGCCACAGGAAAGTTTGAAATATATATGAAGGTTTTATAATATATGAATATCAAACATTACCATATCTTGCCAGCAACTGTAGTATGCATTGAATAGTAATTTTCAGGCAACTACTGAAGATCCAAAAGCCTGCACAAGTTATATGTTCAATCACTGATCTTCTTCAACCACATGCTTTCTTTAGCTATGTTCTCTAAACCCCCCTCCACTACACTAACACAAATCTTCTGCACATTGCTTTGTCCACTCTTTAGCTTTGAATCAGACATTTCAATAGAAGCTGTTGCAGTATCTCATAATAGAACGTTTGCTGATTAAAAAGAAGCATAACTCACCATTTGTTTGCCCTCATTCTTCTCTGGAGGAAGACATGTTTGCTGTGAGAGGACGGGTGTCTTGGTTTGGCTTTACTGTCAGGCGTCTAATCCCCAGTTTAATCCTCAAATGAGCATCTGCCAAGGAAGGCATTAGTGTGGCATAGATCGGTGAGTAAGGACAGCCCGAGAGAGGATCAAAAACTGTAAACCAAACCCTTTCCTTGTGATTATTTTAACTTTCTTTCTTCGTTTACAGATCATTAATTTCATTCTCATTTATTTCATGAATTCTATATTTTGTGTCACTGATTTCAGAATTGACTAATTACACACAATGTGGAATATAGATCACACCTTTATTGATAGTGGCTCACAAATCTATTAAACACTAAATTGTTATGGCCATTGGGGATGATTGGCAGCAGGTGCCAAGTCCAGCTGGAAAATGAAATCTGTATCTCCAAAAAGCAATATAAGTACTCAATAATTTCAGTAGATGACTGTGTTGACTCAGATGATAGCACAGCAGCCCAAATCATTGACTATTAGCAGCTATGCTCACAATTACCCATGTTTCAAATTGAAACAGCAGCAAAAACAATGTTTTAACATGACTTTGCAGCACAGTATACGACATCATCCGGCATCAAATACAGTAAAAAACTTTAAAAAGTATATAAGATGCCCTTGGATTGACACAATGTGGCATTTCAAATTAATTTTCATTAATTTGGGACGCGACTGCGACTCGATATGGGTTGAGCGTAGGGCTGGGCGATATATCGATATTAAAACATATATCGATATATTTTTAAACGAGATATGAAATTTGACCATATCGCATATATCGATATAAGCTGCGTAGTTCAAACTGCGCTGTGAGCAAACTGCTTTAACCCGGAGCTCTCAACACTACTTCGCGCCCCTGGCCACGCCCCTCCTCTTTCAGGCACAGAGCGGGGAGGGGCTGGACTCTGGAGCAGACAATCCGCCGGCACTCTTCTAGTGATGGGAAGTTCGGATCATTTTATGGATTCGGTTCTTTGAGTCTCGTTCAGTAAAATGAACGGATCTTTTTTCGAGTCATTTCGTTCATTTTACTAAAATATCAATAAATGTTGTGTGTACTTCCACATCTACTAGCGTTTTATACACAAACGTGAATCACACTACAAATAAGACAAAACTATAATGCTAAATTTAAAATGAATATAAATATATTACTAAAGCCTACCTGGGTCTTTTAGTCTGGTTTACCCAAACTCTGATCTGTCTTCTTTAGATTTAAATCTCTTTTGTTCGACACAAAATTACTTCACTCTGATGTTAACGTGTGCAGTCCGAGCACCCAGTCCGGACTTCTTTGTCACGTGACCGCTACAGTGCCGGGATCCGAAAAGATTCGTTCTTTTTGCGAGTCCGGGTCCTTTCGGTCTTTTCTCTTTCCGGCTCATGATGCATTGGTTAACATTACGGAGTGGCCATGAGCCGGAACCCGAAAAGATTCGTTCTTTTGGCGAGTCCGGGTCCTTTCGGTCTTTTCTCTTTCCGGCTCATGCTGCATTGGTTAACATTACGGAGTGGCCATGAGCCGGAAACAGAAAAGATTAGTTCATCTTTCGAGTCATTCGGGTCTTTTCGGTCTTCTGTCATTGATGATGAACGGGTTACGCTCGAAAACCACAAGAATGATGCGCATACGCCAATGAACGAATCCCTCTCCAACACGACTCGTTCATACGGAGTCACATTAAAGATTTGTTCAAAAAGAACGAATCGTTCTTGAACGACACATCACTACACTCTTCAACAAACATGGAGGAAGCAACAACATCTGCTGAGCATGTGGAGAAATTAGTTGGTAAACAAAAAAGTAGCGGCTCAGTAATATGGAGATGGTTCGGATTCAAAGTTTCTGATGAGAAACAAAACCATGTCATATGTAGGGAGTGCCATAAAGAAGTTACAGCCAGGGGTGGAAGCACTACAAATCTTTTTCACCATCTAAAACAGTGGCACAAACTGCAGTATGAAGAGTGTGTGAAACTGCGTGCTGCCGAGGCCCCAGCTGCAAGCCAACCGCAACCCGCAAAAGCTCCAGCCCCGACACAAAGCTCCCTTCAAGCTTCATTTTCCCGTGGTGTACCGTTGTTGTGCCATATTTCGACTCCCCGCGTCCCCGGCAGATTCCGACTCCCCTCTTGCGTGAACGCGCATTCAATCACGTGATTACACAGACTAAGCCAATGAGAGTTCACATAAAATGTTTACTCGTGAAAAAGTTTTAATTTTTATTTTGCTTATATGCCGCGTAGATGTCAAATTTACTTGTAACACATTGTTCAACTATAAATATTGTTTAAAAAGTTTAAAAGAATGCAATTGCCTAAGTTGCTTACAGCATTTAATATTTTAATAATTTATGAATGTACAGCATTATACAAACTTTAGATTTTTATATTTTATTTGCGTATTCAAATATATTTATATTTTATTCCCAAAAACAAGGGAACAGCTGAGTATTGTTTCATCCGGCCAGTTTAAATAAAACTACTTGTGAAATGTCATATTTGGGTTTGACTGTGACTAAACAATTGCTCTCACTTTTTGATAAAAATATCGGGATATATATCGTATATCGATATTCAGCCTAAATATATCGGGATATGACTTTTGGTCCATATCGCCCAGCCCTAGTTGAGCGGCATGAGGTGATCCCTAAAGCCATCCCCATTTCATCCAGCATGTGTGTGCTCTGTCTGGTCAACGAGTGAATCAGGTAGTGCTCCGGCATTACCCAGTACCTCATATGATCCTGTCGACAATCTGCTGTTCCTCGCAGCATCGAAGTGGCACGGTCTTCTCTGTATTTGGTTTTATTTCTGCCTCCCTTCGGTGTTGCAGCTAATCCGGAGTCGCTACGATGCTCTCGAAAGCCACGCTGGGGATCGGTTCAGAGGCAGTTGCGCTGAATCCTGGAATCTAAACCATTACTTAGTTTCGGTTCAAGATGTTGACGATCCGCCGCATTCTGGTGTGCGTTCGTCCCCAAGGTCCCATCAATCTCCTTTCAGGATGAGGTGGTGACCCTGCTAGCACTGCCCTGGGAGGCTCTTGAATTTAAAATGTCCCATACGAACCCTCAGGGTGTACATGGACCAACCACGGGAGTTTTGCCACCTCACAGGCTATGGCTTGGGGGCTCTCAATCACTGACCTATGTAAAGTTGCTGGCTCCGTTTTCTTCACTGTACAGAGTGGTGGCAGTCACTAGTAGGAGATGGAGGGGTGTAGCACGCCATGCTTGTCTATTAGGAGAACTCTCTCTTCTTCTCCTCCCCCTACCGCACCTGACTAAATGGAGCAGTCAGAGGGATTTTGCCCTCTGGCCTAGCCTCTATAGGACTAAGGGTCCAGATTCAGTGGTCCCATCTTTTTGGTGCCACCATTCTGAGTATTCATACAATCCCCTGACTCAGGTGGTTTGTGTGCTCCCCATTCTGTTGCGCTCCTTTTGGTCACTTGCTCCCTCAACCATGGACAGCACAAGTGACATCCCCGCATAACATGGAATTTCTGGGCATAGGGGCAGAAGGAGTAACCATACACGCTTTTACGGCCTTATCAGCTGACCTTATCTAAGAGTTTGGGGTCTGAATGTATGGAAGGACCAGGGACATGGACCTTTAAAAAAGGTTCCCAATAAGGGGAACATTTTTGGAATCGACTGAAAGGGAATGTTCAGGTTACCTTCATAACCCCCGTTCCCCTGAGGAGGGAATGGATACTTGTTTCTATTTCCTAGCCCTAGAGATCACTGATCTGAGGTGCTGAGAGCTAAGTGGGTTTGGCTTCTCAGAAAACAGTGGAATGAAGCGTAGGTTCACTTGGTTTAAATACCCAGCTGATTGCTTTTCACCTACGCCTGCGAAAATATAGCGATTTGTAAGATGATAGATCCAGGTCACCTCCCAGGGAAATAATTATCAATCAGTCGAATTCTCAACATAATACTTCTCTGTTCCTTCCTTCAGCTTTTTGCTTCTAAGCAGAATGATTTTCTCAAATTGATTTCAACAACCAATGGACAGAGCAGCCAGAGGTAACCAAAGAGATAAATGTAAATATGTTTCTTCAGTGATTCAAAGCCTGACACTTGAATGATTTGTTCAACCCTAATCACCGGTGAGACTATTAGATATGTGATTGAAAATAAATTTGAAAATTGAAACAACCACTGAAAATCATTTACAATTACAACTACAGTCGCTCTGGATCATGCAGGATAGTGGGGTTCCCTATCAGTCATTGTTGGAGATGTATGTTGCGGTTCTGACTGATGGGAAGTATCACTGAGAGAGTGACAGTCCAGTTGGTACCTTCAGCCAACATGGAATGCGGGTTTCCTAGTCCCCAAGAAATCGGCGGTTGTGACCAATCCTGGACCTGAGGCATCTGAACCGTTACCTGGGCAAGTTTCAGTTCAAGATGTTAACAATCTGCAGTATTCTACAGTACATAGTGATTGGTTCGCTAAAATAGACCTGAAGCACGTAAAACATGCCTGGACCTTGCTGAGGGACACAATCAAATATTGTAAGCATAAAAACTCAGAAACTCTAAAGAAGCAACTAAAAGTCAATAAACAAAAACAGGTTATATAGTGTATGTAATTTACAAATCTTTATTCAAACATACTGTATGCTACGTTATCAAATGTTTAATTGTAATAAAAATAAAGTACATTTTTTTTTTAGCACATGATTAAAAATGTGAAAAATGATAAAGTGGATGTGGAAATATTGCACAGCGCTACATACGAAAGCAGGATGGGCGATTTTTAAAATCCTCAAATTAAACTTGAAGCCAATCAGCAGTATGAGGAGAATTAACAGAATGTGACATTATCAACGGAGATTCATTGCTTTACAAAAGCATTTGTGCAGTTTGTGAGTCTCCTGCATGTGCCCATGCCTCAGGTCTTTTGTTTCCTCATTATTCAGTGACCATTCTCTTGTGCCGGGCATTCCAATTGAGACAGAGATAGACTGTTCACCATCCAACACACAGAGCTCACTCATTCAGCTTCCATTACCATAGTAACACACACTGCCATCATGAGCTGATGCATCATATTCCACACATAATGGTTGCCTGGGTTACAGAGTCAGTGATTTATGTGTCTGGCGGGGGAATCAAAGTAGGGTTGAGGCTCTTTTAAAGCAGGGCTATGTTTGTTTTCAAATGTGAACCCAGGAATGCTGAATACATTTTGCAAAATTATTCACAAAATAACCCAAAAAACATTTTATACACTGCCTTTGTGCAAAGAAGCCTCACTTTGAATGTATTACCATTTTGAAACCATTCAATATATTTCAACATGATTCTCACTTTCTCTAAAGCCACTCTAAAATATTGTCCGTTCAGCAATCCTGACTAATCCCCCAGTTTCTGGTGCTGGAGAATATCCCCACAGCATGATGCTACCACCACAATGCTTCATTGAGGAGATGATAGTGTAGCAGGCGAAGAGCAGTTCCTGGTTTCTTATCTGTTTTTTTTATCAATCTTCGTCTTATCACATCAGAGAATTTCACTCAAGGGCCTTTTGGCAAGCCCCGTTTACTAAGGAGAGGCAGCTTCATGGCACTTGAGATTAAATGAGATTGCTTGGTTTTTTTATATTTGACAAAATCTTTAATAAAAGCAATATATTTTTTTAAATTTTAAATTTATCTAAAATAAAGCAAACATCCAAAATGTATTTCTGTGAATACTTTCCAGGTGATCTGTAAACTTTTCGACCGAGGAACACCAGGAAGCATCAACTCCTACAAAGTATTTGAAGATCACTGGACATAATACAAATATTTGGTGGAGATGGTGTAATCCCGAATGCATCACTTTTCTCAAGAAAACTAAATGCATAATTTTTTCAATATTCCAAAAGGGGTCTGAACAGAAGTGTTAAAGTATATGAATATACTGTCACTTTAAAATAGAGAAAATTACAATATTATGAGCCCCTTTCCATATCCGCAGCATGTTTGGATGAACATTTACCATCCACTGTTAATATCTCTGGTTAAAAGTTCTAAACATTTTAAAGGATCATTTGAGAGATTAAGTTTTCTAGCACCTTGCAGTAGGTGGGCGGTCATCACGGATGGAGATGGGGCTGACAAAAACAAGGTTTTGCATCAACTTCGCTGTTGTGAAAGCAAAGGGTGCTCACAGATAATATTGATTTTCTATATGTTCTAGATTATCTAGATTCTCTATATGTTCATTCGCTGCATTTTGTTAATTGATCAAAAAACAAACTTCCATTTATGAAAGCATTCTTTGTTTCCAGCATTTATTATTGTGGACAGAACTGCACAGTTTGGTTTCTCAGTGCACGACTCGATCAAATACACAGTGCCTGAGTTCAGGAGCCATCTGGAGCAAACCAACTGGAAGGAATCCACTGCGGCTCTTCCTGAGCATGCTGTATCGCTGTGAACAGATCCATGCATGAATCCTGCAGGTCCTTGTTTACAATCACACAGTCAAAGAATTGACGATACTTGGCCTCCATGGCTCTGCTGGCTTCCACAATCTCCTCAAAGTCCTTATCCTGAGAAAATCAGGGATCAAAATCCACACATTCCCATGTTTAAGAAGTATATCAGTCTACAAACAGACAAAATATATGCACAAAAACATAAAATGCACATCTTACTTGAAAGTATCTCTTAATGTAGCTGTTGGCAAGAAAACGTGGGTCTTTTCTGGTCTGTCTCATGCTTTCAGGGGACGGTGGACGGACAAATATTATGTAGGGCTTCAGCTTCTTGGTTCTCACTGAGTTAATGCACTGCAATATAGATATACAGAATTAAAAAGTACACTATGCAATATTTGTCTCAAGGTCCTATTTAAAGAACAAACAGAACTATGGTTAATATGCTAAAATGTGCGGGGCCAATAACTTGACTACAGGCGTGGATAGCCAACTAGACTCTGTGGGGTTACGTTACATTATCTGATGATGAGGACAAACTGCTTAGAGATCTACCATACTATGCAAGTATGGCAAGCCGTTTTAACATTTAAACATCTGACCTGACTCCGCAAATGCATTTAAAGATAGGAATAAATGTATTCTGACTAGTAATAAATATATTTTGACTGGGCGTAAAGACATTTAGAGATATCTTCAATTCTATGTTGACTTGTCAAAACTCATTTGAAGATATCTGCAATATACAGCGGTACCCCGAGATACGAATGCTACGAGTTACGAAATGATCAAGATATGAAAAGTTTGCGCTCCTATTTCCCAGTGCAGAAAGGGTCTGATGTGCTTCAAAACACATCAACAACACAGTGAAACATTATGTATAGATTACTAATAATGTACTATAACAAATGTTAGAGTCAAGGTGTGGTAATAGAAAGAACGTTTATAACGTGAAAAGTGCTGTTCTGTAGCGCAACTTAGAGAAACCCTCAGACGCGTTCTCAGAAGCGTCTCTCCATCTGTCTCCGCTTGTGCTTGAAACCAGGTTTTGTGTTAGTAATTCTTGAAATATCTCTTTCATACGTGGAATAACTTTCGTACGTAGTCCCATAATGTTTTCTTCCATCCGTTCCACCTTCTCCGACACATCGCTTTACTCTCAAGCTAAAGTTTCACATTTGTGTACATATTATGTATTTTGCACGTGTTTAATTCTGTTTTATTATCATTTATTACATTAACAATGTGTAGATTTAAGGATTGAAGAAACGTTTCCATTTTTTTCATCTACTTATACTGTTGTTTCTGAGAGGGTTGCACGGATTAGGCGTTTTACATGCAAAACTTGCTTCGAGATACGAAATGTTCCAGATACGAAATGTTCGAGATCCAAAGGTCACCCTGGAATGCATTAAGTTCGTATCTCGGGGTACCACTGTAATTAGAGATATCTCTAAATCATTAACAACTAGTCGTAAATATATTTGCAGATATCTCTAAATCATTTATAACTAGTCAGTAATCTAATTGCAGATATCAACAATTGTTTTTTTGCTAGTCATAAGTCATTTAGAGATATCTCTAAGTGTATTGCAGATATCTTTAAATATAGTGAGACATCTGCAATTAAATTGTTACTAGTCTTAATTGTATTAGCGATATCAATTGAATGAATCAATTATAGGCAATCAATGAAGCTCAAATTGTGCACCATGCGGCCCAAGAGCTCAAGAGTTTGCCACCGCTGCCTTAGGATATTAAAGCCTTTTGTACAGTTCCGATATAGGGGCACTTACATGAGGTTCAAGGTCAATAACACATATCTTCCCACTGTCCACAACATCTTTGACAGAATCGAAGCTGGTTCCATACATATGTCCATTATGCTCTCCATACTCAAAAAATCTGAAATAAAAAAAAAAATCAGTCTGGGATAAATTGTACAAAAACAAAACAAATATCTGTGTATGGGATTATGATGAATCTAGTAAATCAAGTTTACTTGTGGTTTACCACCAAGAAGGCAAACACTTCTTTAGTCACAAAGTGATATTCACGGCCATTCTTCTCACCCAGATGTTGGGGCCGAGTTGTGTCTAGAGAAAAATAAGAGATGCTTTGGGACCACATTATTCATCTATTTCAGGAGCTGGTTGATTATTTAATCAAGGCCTCTCTCTGAAACCAAGAATTGAAATCTATCCATTTTCACACAATGACAAATACTAAAATCTTTGTCTGTGAGGGACCTTGTTCATTCATTCATTTTCCAACCCCAATTTGGAGTCCCAGGGGTCTGCCGGTGCCTTTCTCCAGCACACATTGGGCGAGAGATGGGGGTACACCCTGGACAGGTCGCCAGTCCATCGCAGGGCAACATTCACTCACACATTCACACCTGAGGGATATTTAGAATATTCATTTAACCTGATGCATGTTTTTGGGATTGAGTACCCGGAGGAAACACACGCAAGCACAGGGAGAACATGCAAACTCCTTCCAGGAAGATCACAGACGAGCCTCAAACTGACTACCTTCAAACTGGAAGGCCACACTGCACCACCGTGCCGCCCTCCAGAGACTTCATTGATGCAGTATAACAACTTTGTGTCTTGTGACTGTGTTCAATATTTGACAAGAATCTGTCAGCCTCAAGAGCAGAGTTTGGCTGTTTTTCACCCAGTTTTAAGTCTCCCACACAACTGTTTCTGTTTCAATTCATGACTGGGGTTTCAATCTGTGTGTGACATTAGCCATGTTTCCATCAGAAGATGCAAATGAAACTTATGCTCAAAACTATTTGCCAATAAAGGGCCGTTTTCATGCAAGAGGGTCCAAGTGGCACCAAGATAAGAAAAGTGGAAGTTTCTGCATTCGGAGAAGGCCTTTTTTTGTATATAATAACTTAATTGTGTCATAGAGCACATAGATGAACACATGTCATATTACTTTTGGAGGCGGGAGCCGGTGCAATAATCATGAAATGGAACACCTGTGAGGTGGAATGAATTATCTTGGCAAAGGAGAAGTGCTCAATATCACAGATTTCCAAAGATTTGCGAATGATATTTTAGAGAAATGTTTATTTTGTGTAAGTAGAAAATGTTTCAGATCTTTGCGTTCATCATAGCAAAAGTGTTGCGTTTATATTTTTGTTCAGTGTATTTTGGCCAGTTTTTGTTGTGTCCCCTGCTCATTAGCTTGATTATCCACACCTGCTTCCCCCTCTGTGTTCCATTCGTCTGTCCTTTCACCGGGAGTGGGTTCATCGATAAAAGTTGCTGCTGGTAGAGTATTTTGCTGCTTATCTGCACCTCTGCTACATTGTTGCTTGAAATAAAATACCCCTTTAGAACGCTGCAGCTGAGCTCTACCATTCCTCCTACACCAAAGGAGCCGCACCAAACAAAAACACAGGGCCTCTATTCAATCCCTCCAGAAACTCACGATGTTGCGATCCCTCCAATTCATGCAAATTCAGCCAATCCCCACGATTTATTTGTGGGCTTGCAATTTCATCCAATCACTGCGACTTTACCGCAGATTTGTACGTCACTGTATTATTTTCACACAGGACTTCTTTATCAGAGCAGGCATGAGCGCAAATACATCACACTTACCTACAAATATCACTTCAAAAGACCGTCCAAAGCAATTCCATAATGTTCTCCATGAAAATGGAGAGAAACTATTTTGCTCTGTGTGCAACACTGTCATGGAACACAAAAAAAAACTTTGTTTGAAAACATGCCAGAAGGATGTCCAGAAAGCCGCGAGGGTATAAGATAATAGAGATGATAAAAGGAAAGAACACTTAAAAAATTCATAACATGTTTGTGAAATCATACGCCAATGCAATGCTGTTGAGACAAAAAATCTAAACTTTTCAAAAAGCTGCCGCAAAATCAGACATTTTAGGCTGCAACAATCACAAAAACATCCCGCGAAATCCTGGAGGGACTGAATAGTCTATTTAGTGATAAAACAGGAAATCGATAGCAAAGTAAATGGCAACACAGTTCCTATTAATAGTCCACCATTACACTTGGTCTTTGTAAACAAAGCAGTGACACCAACATTAGGGCGTTAATTCCATGGAAAACCCTGTCTTTGATGTCTACACAGAAATGCTCTAATGAACATTTTCACATCGTTTATGCGTCAAGGAACAGCGTGACCACACAGAAGAATCCCTCGTTTCAGAAGTATTTGTGTACAAATGTTTGATTTGGGTGAGTATTTAACTGCATTAAAGAAAGAAATGTTGCATGACATTCCAACTTCATTGTTTTTTTTAAAAAGACAGAACACATACGTGACACTGGTCCCTGGTATGTATTAGGGTTGATTTTGATGAGCCTCCTGCGTAGCTCATTTACACCAACTCCTGAAGAACCTGAGCAAAAAAGAAACAATCCTTTCAAACCAGACCAAGATTTGCATTATATTCAGTTCATCTAACTGATCATTGACAGAACAGACCAATGAGCACAATGAGACGTGGAGGGTCATCGATGTGTGGCTGGAAATGGACCACGTCCTCATAAAGGTTGGCTAAGATGTTATGGCAGCTGTTGATGCTGCAGGAGTAGCACGACGGGTTTTGTTTGCTGTACGCCTTTCTTCTCCAGACGCGCAGACTGTGCCGGAAGCCCGCTGATTCAAACAATGAATCAATTTCCATTCGAAAGACTGAATGAGAGAGCAGCTGAGAATTCATACCTATATACAAGCCCTGCATGTGTTCACCATTCTCACCCTCCTCTGAAACTGAACACAGCAAAGTAAAAGAGTGAACTGGAACAGAGCGATCTCCTGAATCCTCAAGCATCACAAAAGATCATTTTAAAGAAGCACTCTCAAAGCCAAAGACTTACCTACCGAACTCAAAGTCTTCTTCATCTGTAAAAGCAGTTTTAACATTGTGTAAACATTTTAACCTCAATTCCTTTCCATTTCATAAAGACAAAATTATAATAACAATATGTTAATGAGCCCACTTGAGAAAAAGAAAAAAAAAAACGCAAAATTTTATAAACTGAATTGACAGAACTTTGGGCAGCGGTTTAGAAAAAAATTAATTTTAAACTGTGAACTTTCTTTCGCTGTTGGTAATAAAGAGAAAGAACATTTAAACGGAGAGTTTCAGTCAATTGTGTGGTTCTGAAAACCATCTAAATTTTTTATAATGGAATTCAAAAAGATGCTGTTACTGAGTCTCAAGAGCAAATTCTGCGGGGCTTATGACAAATAAAAATAAACAATATTTATTACATGTTACTCTCAAACTCTTTGATGTTTTATTGTGTCGTTCTGAAACATTCTATCTATAAATCTAGGTCTATTCATTTACAGGTCCTGTGTCAGTTCCAGATATTCCAGCTTTTCCTTTTTTTGTGCGTACGCAAAGATACTTGAAGCGCCAGGTCTTGAATGACATCCTTCTCACTTAGTTTTTCAACATTAAATCAAAACCTGCTTTAAGCACAATACAAATATACCAATAATTGGGAATAAAATAATCTTTACTTTTGTCTGTGGAGAAAAATGCAGCTCTCTTATATAGAGTTCTCCAGTGTCATCAAAAACAAATTTTACATTTGTGTGACTTTAAATCCAGTGAAATTCTCAAAAACAAATGCTAAAATATGATTTGTATTGCAATGGATTCATTGCCTAAACCATATTTTTTTTATTATTTTGGAAGTTAATTTCTGACACTGACATTGTCACGTATTAATTAATCCAAGGCTTGTGCTTACACCAGTCATAATGAATAATCAAATGACATCAGGGACTGGTGTAAAACTAGTATTTGTGTAAAACTTACAAAACTTTTATAAAGAACCCATAAATAAGGATTGAAGGAAAACAAACAAAAAAAAAGTCCTGGCTTAGAGAATCACCTGTTTCAGTGCACCTCATCTCGTCCATGAATTCTACTTCTCCTGCAGAAACAAAGAGTTAACAATCAAAATCCCAGAAAAAATCTGATGCATTCATAAATGACATGATTTAACTTTTTTTATCCATACGCCAAAAGCATTCTAAGTATTGTATAGAAGCAAATGTTGCATACCTAAATCATCTGCGCTCACTTTTGAAAGCAATGCAAAGGAAACCAGACAAATTAAAGTGATATAATCACAACATGGATAATAACAATATAAACCATACTCGCTCAATACAAGTATTTTTAGTTTTTATTACTAAGGATGGCTGACATTTTTTTACAAATAAAACCACGGTTTTATTCTTTCCTCTCTACTCATCTTAAAATCTCAGCAGAATATTGATAGCCGTGTAAAGCCGTGTCTGTGAAGTCTAAGCGTTTTACAACGGTTTCCTGCACTAAGGATTTTCTGGCCAGTTCTAGATTCATCATTAAAACAGGGTTGTTATTCAGGAAATGAATGCTTCAGAGTTTACACAATTCTTTGCTCTAACATTGTAAAAGTAGATTTGGAGATGTCCCCTTCATTCCCATAAAGCCAATTCCGCAACGACGTGTTGTTGCAGAACTTGAGTCGTGTTTCATAAAAGTCATTGGAAAAACAATTCCCATGAAAACTGCGAGCAGTGATCAAAAGGCCTCAAGCACCACATCGCTGCTCAGTGGACATTTTTTTTTACAACATGCAATAGAATTAGTCTTTTTTTAGGCAATATATTCAAGCAAGATTTATTAACATTTCAGGAAAAATGGGCAAATTAAATAATAAAGAACACAAAATAAAGTGAGAGGAAATTAATATTGTTCCATTTCTCTATTTTATTTTTCTTACAATAATATTATCACAAATGTCAAAACGGGTGAAATGAGGGACCTAATTATACTTACATGCTGTATTTCCTGATACTATAGTTTGCTATATTGATGTGGTATACTTCTTTAATAAATGTGGCAAGTTTGATCCCATTCCGACATTCTATTACTGAGTTTTTTGCAATGTCCTGTCTGCAACGCCATGAGCACATAGTTTAACAAAGTCTAAAAACTTTGCAATCGTACATGCTTTAGGAAAAGACTGAAGGAGTTTGGAGGTGAACAGATAAAGCACAGCACGTGCAGAAAGAAGTACACTTCCTTATTTAACAAAATAATTGACTTCTTGTCCATTTTGGAAACTCACGCCAAATGACTTTTGTGTAGGTCTTGATCTCTTATATAAGTGTTCCAAATTTCAAACATGTACATCAAACACAGCCTTAAATAGCAGTTTAAAGCAGAAAAAAGATATTTATTGTGGTCACTATGTGGCGCTATAACTGACACTGTAGGCTTCCACATAGATTTGTTCACTTAACGCATATGAACCCCGTTGGATATTGTATGGCTATATTCAACTTCATTACTTCTCTCAAATGACACGACAGCTGCAGAAAACTTGTCAGTTTGTCCATGGTTTATTGAAACAAATGTGACTTACAGTTAATGTACTTCTCTTGCAGTCAGAGTTCACTACATTAACACTTTGATTTGGGGTGAAATATTAAATTTGGACACACACGCTTGCATTACAGTCTGCCACATTCACATGCATTCAACTCAGTAATGTCCACAGCCTGGAGGACATTTAGTGTAAAAAATCTGCACTGAGATGTTTATGAAAAGTGTGCAAGAATGATTTAAACAAATTAGGTATTTAAATAAATGTAGGCAGAAAATGTAATCAATATTTTGTGAATCCTCCAATTGCAGAAATTGCTTTATATTATATAGTATTTTGGACCGTTCTTCTTAACAAAAAAAATTTCCAGTTCAGTCATGTTTCTGAGCTTGGACGGCGCGCTTTAAATCTGGTTTATTTTAGTTTCTTAAATACATTAATTTAAAATAGTAAACAAGTAAAAACTACTAAGCTCTACAATATCAGGCCCCTGATTATTACTTTAATTAGCTTTAGAACAAACTACTGTTGTCCACTTGCTAATTTAACCCAATTTCTTTGGTTAACCTAATTAACCTGGTTAAGCATTTAAACAGCACTTTAAGCTAAGGATTAGTATCTTGAAAGCACTGTCATCACAGTAAAGACAAAGGAGATTAGTGTGTACTTGAGAGAAAGAATTGTTGATGCTCATAAAATTAGAGAAGTATGCTCGTGTTTATCAAAGTGTCAAGAACTGTTAGTGAGAAGGATCATCGAGACGTATAAAGAGACCAACACAGTGGAGAACAAGACAAGCAGAGGCAGAAAAGTAAAACATTTCAAAAACTTTGAAAAGACAACTAGTGAGAGACGTTTCTAAAGGTCCAAAAACAACTACCTACACACTAGGAACGTATTGTTGTCTCAATGAAGGAATTTCCTGCACAGGAATGGTTCTGATCAAGAAAGAACCAGAATGAAGTTTGCTAAGGACAACCTGGGGTAAAGTGATGCATGTCTGATGGAACATGTCTACGTGTCTTTGATCAGATGAGACAAAAAGAAGCCTTTTAGCCATAAAGATGTTGCTTATATTTCGAGAGAGAGATGGATTTATCTCCAAGATTATCATTCCTACAGCCAAACATGGTGGTGGGAGCATAATGCTGTGGGGGTATTGGGAATCTCATCGGGGTCGAAGGAAACATAAAAAGAAAAACTATAAGAAGATTTTGAAAGACAATCTCAAGAAAGTAGAAAACTTGATTTGGGTCAACGTTTTGTTTTCCAGCAAGATAACGACCAAAAAGACCCTCACTTCTAGTGAACGATGAGAAAAGTGAACAAACTTTACAAAGAACTTTCCAGACTTGAATATAATAGAAATATAAAGCCTTTAATGGCTTTGTGACATGCCAGAAATTCTTCACAAAGGATAAACAGACGAATAGCATCAAGTGATTTAATGAGCTCTGTGATGGTCTGTGGACAGGAGGAGTCCATCAGAATGGAAAGCTCACTTTCAAGCTTCTTTAGAGTAATTAGATCAGGTTGGAGAGAGGGCAGGGATAAGAGGATTCTGATGGCAACCAAGACCTTAAAAAGTTCAAGTTGTTGGATGTGTGTGCTTGTGAGTGCTGGGGGCGTACAGGGTCTGATGCAGGTGTGAGCTTGATACGGCTGAGACCACCACAGCTCCCTTTGCTTGCTGTAAAAGAGGAACCAAATCTTCAGCCGAGCTCAACGATTGTAGGAGTGTTTTTTTAAAGAACTGAGCAGAACTGAAAACTGACTGTCTGAATTGGTTTGTGGAAGGGATGAGGCCGTAGCTCATGGAGGCACTGTAGAGTTTCCTGGCCTGCCACCAGCGGTTGTCCCTCTGGTCCACGATCTCAAGTAAGTCTCCTTTACTGAAGGCCATTCCCACATCGGGACAGGGGATCGCAGGGTCCTGCAGAGGACTGTAGTCCACCATGGCTCTCACATAGAGCTAAAAGAGAATGAAACCATCAGTTTACAAAATAAGTGACACCACCATTACAGTATAAAAGAGAAGTAGGGACACCATATTTACAGTATTTATTTAACAGGTATTCAGTATTCAAAACCCTCCCTTTACATAATACTGTTAAGAAACCACCCTTTACAGTAATGTACAGATATCTACATACAGTACACAGGTACAAATGATAAGCAATAAAACAGTAAGTGAATATAAAAAAATAGAAAGATTGTTATGGTGCGTACTGTACAGTTGTACAGTATTTTACTCACCACGATAAAGTTGGAAGCTACACCGCAATATATTTTCTCTTAAAATATACATACATAACAGAAAAAATCTGCGAAGTCGTGAACCGGCGATAGTAGCGAGGGTTCACTGTACCCTTATATACATATCCTGGTGGTTTTGGCCAGGTAACAGATCTGACACAGAAGGGCTCGATTTGCTGGTAACTGTAACCATCGTCAGCTTCCACTGTTTGCTTTAAATCAATGTTTGTGTAAAAAGTTTCTGTATCAAGGAGCAAAATAACCCGAGACTTGAAGAAAATTAGGTTGAATAGACGAGTTGCCAGAAGAGTCTCCAAACTTCTGGAATGTTGTCTTGAGTGTTGAGACCAATATGTAACTTTTTGGCCACAACTATAAACACTACATTTGGAAAGGAGGCTTATGGTGAATGGAACACCATCCCCAATGCAAAGCACAGAGGTGGGTCACTGATGTTTAGGGGATGCATGAACTCCAGAAGGACATCCAACACAACAACTACTAAAAACACAAGTTCAAGCACCTCTGTCTCCTGATCTCAATTCTTAGGTTCAGTAATTGCTTTGCAGATTTTGTGTGAACAAAACAAATATAAACAGTGGAGTATGTATCATTTCAATGAATATTAAATGCCTTTCTAGGAGCACATTTGTTGACACAATATGACTGTCCAATCAGTCATTTTAATGAAAATAAGATGGGGTCTTGGTCACAAACTAATTGCTCGTGGCGGCAATGAATTTTCTTTTCATTTAGCTTAAATTAAATGTACTAAATCAACCTGGAGTTAAACGAATGAGGGTGAATCTTTGGAGGCATTAGTGGTACAGTTCAGTAAGGTTCTGTATTGTTATACTATAAAATAACTGTTTAGTGAATTATTTGCAGTACGTTCAGCAGTCAAGAGAATCGTTGACTAAAAGCACGTCTTGGCAGTGAGAAAGATGGACTCTGGAGAAGATATGCTCTTTATTAGTGCTTCTCTGATGGCAAAGAACACAGTACAAAAGGAAATCAATGAACTTGTGTTTGATGAGTAAATAAAACAAGAATAGATTTAGTTGTGCGTGTGTGTGTGTGCGTGTGTGTGTGTGTGTGTGTGTGTGTGTGAGTGTGTGTGTGTATACAAAGAGCATTTATTGGAATAACGTATAGTAAAGTTTGTAAGGGAAAATGCTCAATAGCTTGTTAACTTGTCATATCTATTGATCGATTGATTGATCAATCAATCAAGGGCTGGTCAATGACCTCCAGGATCCACCTGTTCCACCATGTGGCCTTTTTGTTGTCACCATGATTTCCTTACGTTACAGGCTGGCTAGGGTCTAGGGAACGTATTCTCGTTGTAAGAGACACTAGGAGGGAGAAGCCCCCTCAGTCTGCATGCTGCCGAAGAGCACATTCCCCGCCTCCACTCTAGCCAGAAGTTAAGGACTCTGGCCTGAGGGGAACATCAGGGGAGTATGCATGCTCACGGGATCTCGTCAGAGACAAAAGCATCCTCCAGGAAGTACCCAGGGAGACAGACCATTCAAAGACACCCACCCACCCCCAACCTCTGTTCCCCGGGGTTGATCGTATGTTACTCCCTGACCTGGGTTGTCTCATGATTCTTCTGTGATTTTGATAGCAACAATAGACAGGCCATAGACAGGCAGAGCCACCTCCGAAACCATTGGCGGGTCCCGAAGGAAGCCCCTGGCAGCTAATCTGGCAGTATGACGAAAGCTTCCCAAAGTGTCTCAGTGGTAACGCAATTCAGTTCGCACGTCACCCCGCCCCCCCAGGTACTGCGGTGTATTAACACCAATGTCCCAGCGACTGGAGTCCTGAAAGAGGATATAGTCGCCCTTCTAAACAAAGAGGCAATAATCCGGTCGCTCCTTCCAATATAGGAAAAGACTTCCATAGCCTGTACTTCCTGAACACCTCACTCTCTACATGCTCTACAAGTCAGAGCAGCTCTTTGTCTGTTTTGGATGCCAGCAGAAGGGAAAGGCTGCTCACAAGCAGGGGCTGGCCTACTAGTTGGTGGAGGTCATCAGCCTTGTCTATACAGCGCGCTGTGTCCCATGCCCTCTTAAACAGAGGTCCCACTCTATAAGAGGTGTGGCTGCCTAGTGGGCTTTGTGGAAGGAGACACCACAGACTTCCAGTTTTCTCTACACAAAGAAAGCTTTTTCATTGGCCTGTTACATGTAGATGGAGTTGATTGGCTGCTTGAATGTGAATTCCTGTAGTCGGTCATCCAACATGTGTCTCCGTTCCCCTGAAGGGGAGAACAGAGGTTTATGTCCCTTGAGGTCAGGTGCCAAGAGGGAAAAGTGGGTTCGGCTCCTCAGAAATTAATTCCCCAGCTTGTTAAGGAATCACCTTCACAATGAAGTGCTCATTTGCCTGTGAAAAAGTGTTGGGGTAATCTAGAAGCCCTCGGGAGGGATCCCATAGTTGATCAATTTGAAATCAGGGAACAGGGGGTTACGCAAATTTTTTGGTTTTGTTTTAAAATTGGTTTAAAAAAATTGGTTTAAAAAAATTGGTTTTAAAATTGTGATGGAAAGAGTTTGGAGGAAATTAAACATTGCACCACCATAGAGAATCGTCACCTTATCAATGTTTTGTTCTTTTATCTGTGTTACTTTTTGCAGAAAAATATCTTAAAATGTTAAGATCCTGGCTATAACATTCAAACCTTTTAAAACCTTTTTTGAGCCTCCAGAATGGGCAACGTGATTACGTTCATCAATGGAAACTGATCAGCCAAACATGACAGTAATGTAAAATTTGTTGCATGGATACATTTAACTAATGTCTCCAATGTTTTGATGAAAAAAAAAACATGGTATAAAAACACTACACTGAAACCATTTTTTTTTTTTTAAGATTTTACCTTTTACTGTTAATAAATTTAATAAAGCTAAACATCATGTGCTAGCTCTGTTCTAACCACATAAAAACACTTGCACAGAGCCAAATATATTTACACTCTACTTTTTATGATGAACCAAGAAAAAAATTACTGAAATAATCAAAATCAAGCACTTGTTTACACTTACTGTTGCTTGGTTGTTGATTGGCTGTGGTGAATTCGGGATCACCTTTAAAAGAATGTTTCCTTCTGACTGCACCTGTGAAATCATGAGACAACGAATGAATGGTAGTGTCAGCAAGAGCAGGCACATGTTAAAAGCATAAGAGAGAGGGAACAAACATGTAGCGTTTAAATATTAATCTACCAGAATATTGATGACTTGTTCAGGTGGCATTCCCGACACCTTCTGTCCATTTACTTCCAACAGCCTGTCACCAGGAAGAAGAAGTCCTAAAAGATTCACACAGTTTGTATTTTGTATGAGTTAATGTTTGAACACACTTCAAATACTTTCTGACTTCCATTTCTGCCAGAATCACACAAGCAGAATCTTCGCAGAGCATTTTAAACATAGTCACATTACAGGATTTGAAAAACATCGCTCAGGTCTCACTGCATGATGCAGCAGCACTATTACCCTGAATAATAGCGGATGGCATGATCTGCCAACACGCTTTTTTTTTTCAACTGTTAACCATCTCTGAGCGGATACCTAGATATGAATTATAAGATATGTTATAGTGTTTCCTACTCCTTTCTTAGACAAATAACAAATATATATATTTTCCCTATTAATCCCCATATAAAGTTCTGGATAGGTTGCTAGTGGGCTAGAACGACCATCTCTCTGAAGGACTATATTTAGATTTTGGTCATCAAGGATTTAGAACAGTTTATATCCAGGGTTCAAAATGTAATTTCTGAAGTTATCAGCCAATTTTATTTATTCATTTTATTAACAGTGCATGAAAAACACAGAAAGTTCAATACACACAACAAACTATACAGTTATAAACTGTTATAAACTTAACTATACGTCTAAGAGAGAATACTGTAACCCCTAAACCTTTTCTAGCCACATACCCCTTTAGACACCCCAGCCTCAATCACGTCCCCCCCCCCCATGCTACCAATGACTCTAAATAAGTGACTATTTATAGACTATATAAAATAGCAAAATACTGAATGCAGTGGTACCTTGAGATACGAATGCTTCGAGTTACGAAAAATTCAAGATACAAAAGATCTCGGGGGAAATATTTTGCTTCGAGGTCCAAAAAAAATGACAAGATACGAAAAACACCAAGAGTTCTGCTCTATTATCCACTTGTTAAGTCCTAGTGCTCATGATCCCATTTCAAACAGTGCTAAAGCAGGGCTGATACACTTTAAAACACTTTAATTCAATTTTAAATCAGGCGAAACATGATGAATAGATTACCAATAATGTACTATAACAAATGTTAGAGTCAAGGTGTCGTAAAAGAAATAACGTTTATAATGTGGAAAGTGCTGTTCTGTAGCACAACTTAGAGAAACCCTGTGACACGTTTTCATCTCTCTGTTTAATGTGCTAGATGTTCTTCGGCAGAGACACAGAGACCTGTGCTTTGTTTGTTTCACTCGTTTATTTTTCATGTTAATAAATAGTAATCAAATATGTTTTGCATTTAATTAAATTTATATGGCACAAATTAATATTGAAACAGGGTTTGTAAAAACATGATTATAATTTTAAATGAAAAGGAAAAATTGTCACAGTCTGTGTCTCTCTCTTTCTATAAATGCTAGTAACTCTCTCGTGCTTAGAAGCTGTTTCACTGGTTTCGGATTATGTTTAAATAAATAAATTTGGCACAAATAAGGAGCTTTTCCAAAATATAGAAACATCAGAAAAACAAGAAAATACTTTAAAGGATAATGGTCACAGTCTTGGTCACTCTTTCTCTCTTTCTACAGCTGCTGGTAAGTGGTCTCTTCTCTGTCGCTATTAAAGCATGCGCTCGGATTGTGCGCTTTTTAAGGCGATGTGTGGCGTTAAAACATTAATCTAAATGTTGGAATGCTTGTTGTTTCTCATTTAATAAGAGGATTCCTCTCGGCTGTTTTTTTTTCCAGTGCAGTTGCAGTTTTAGACATGGGTGCTGCCCGGAGCACAAATTTTTTTTCATTTTCTACCTCCTTCCTCTTCTCACCTCTTCCTGATCCTGACATCTGTTCCCTAACCACTGCAGCATTTTGATTTCAGCTTATTTCGGCTGGCTCAGTCCTCTTTACTCATCCGATATTTCCTGTTTCTTGTTTGTATTTTCGAGCTCTGCTGGTCGTCGTTGATTCGACCCAAAAAAGGTACATTATCTGCGGGCTGCTGCTAATAGGTGTCTGAGCGTCACCCGTAGTGTAGTGTTCATGTGAAATGTAGGACGGAGGGGACCTCTGACCCAGAGCATCTCCAACATGATTTGCAATATTGGCTCATGCATCGCCAGCCAAACTCGATGGTAAGTTTTAACCAATACCCGCCAAAATTATTTTTAACCCGCATTTGTCTTGTTGGCATGTGTCAATTTCAAACCCTGTTTATATCCCTTATTGTGGCATGGGGAACATTAGGACATCACTGACCTCTACATAACAACCAAACTATTTATCTTAGCAAATCTATCTGCAGTTCATTATCTCAACATAGGAAACCCCTCCACAGCGAGCAGACCATTCTTCTTTATCAACCACATTATCCCAATTTGAAAAAAAAAAATCATACATACATGAGAGTTATTATGTGCAAAATGCTAACTTAGCATAGCATTAAATCTAAGTATTACATCTACATTTAAGCATTTGGCTGATTTACATGAACACTTTTGGTCACATCTTGCTTCCTGGGGTTAGAAGCCATTATTTTTGCATTGCTAGCTGAATGCTCTAGTCAATGAGACAAAAGAAAGAAAGGGGGAGAGCTGAGAATGGAACAGCAAGATCTAGATTGGAACTCAGGTCCTTTATGGGTCCATCTGGCCATTTTCTGTACCACTGCAGCTGTGGTGAAATGTTCCTAAGTTATTATGGCAGACATATTCACCACACATGCAGGCCTTAGTTAGCTGACATCTGTGTGAATCGAAAGCTTGTTCATTTTAAACTGTATTTCCACTGAAATAGAAAATAACATTATATAACAATAGATTTATGTTTACCAAGTGTGCACCCTTAAATTAGGAAAGTCGTTACGTTTGAACAAATATAGTCCAATGAACAAAAATATAAATGCAACACTTTTCTTATGGCTCTTATTTTTTACGAGATGAACTCAAAGATCTGAAACATTTTCTACTTACACAAAATAACCATTTCTCTGAAATATTGTTCACAAATCTGCCAAAATCTGTGATAGTGAGCATGTGATGATGCCCCATGGAGGCCTCATCCTCAAAGTATTAATGTAGTTATGATGTGCTAGTGGATCCCTTTTAATTATTTATAATGGTAGAGTATTCAAACAGCATGGGTTTATAAACTTCTATAGTTTTTTGCTTCATTTAGTTTTGGTTTACTGATTGCACCCCTATGCTTGGTTTGGTCCAATTAAGGCTACAGGCCCAGTGCCTATTTAAAGCTAGGCCGGAACCTCTGTCAGGAGGGTGGAGACTGGGGCCAAGTAGACAATGCCAAAATGCTTTCAGCTCCTGGGTGAGAGCTGCACAAACTGGAGACTGCCGTTAGTCTACGATTAGTTAGCAAGGGGGCTAACCAAAGTAAAGTATACTCAGGTTCTGCTCTCAAGCAAATCTTTTATTTTTGTTTATTTAGAGCTCAGTATTTTGTTTGTAGATGTGTTTTGTTTATTTGTTGGTTTGTTTATTTTCTTGGGGTATCAATAAACCACTGGTGTTTGGCAAAATCTCCGTGTGTCATCTCCTCCTTCCTCAACTCTAAAGCCCTCTGTTACCACGCTACGACAGAGCATCAGATCACTTTCCTTTGCCAAGATGATCCATCCCACCTCACAGGTGTTCCATATCAACATGCTGATTAGACAGCGTGGTTATTGTACAGGTGTGCCTTAGACTGGCAACAAGAAAAGGTGGTACATATGTGAAACACTGAATGAGGTCATATTGGTCCCAATGATAATAGGAGGGTTAATTACATGATTAGAAAACTCACCACTACGATCTGCCAGCCCTCCATGAATCACCCTCGCAATAAAGATGTTCCCTGTTTTCGGATCCTTCTTAATAGTTGCCCCCTAAAAAAGGAAAAACATACAAAAAGAGTAAAACAGCCGATTGCCATTGCAAACTGGCATGAGGAGGACTCCCACAGATGATATCTCTGCTGGACATCAATGAAGGAGGCTGTGAGGAAAGTTAAGATGAAACATTAAGGGAACGAGGCTTAAGGAGAGAGATAAATGATTCACATCAGTGATGTCCGATCAAAGATGGGTTTGATGACTGAACAAAAGAAAAAAATGCATATTTGCCTGTATCACCAGTAAACCCAGCGGACTCCACTGAGAGGAAAGAGAAGGGGCTTCTATTTCCTCATCTTTGGCTTTTTCTTCTTGCTAGAGAGGCAAAATACTGTATCACAGTCATCATTTGGACTGGGGGACCTCAAACCATTGGAAAGGGAAGTATGTCCACTTTTGATTCCAGACATATTTCTGGTCTGTTTTGATAAAAGTTTACACTGTGATGCTACATTTGGAGAATCCACGTTACAACTCGGAGAAGAAGAGGATAACGAGGATGAAGATGAAGAGAAAGAGGAGACATTTGGAGTGCTGCGGGAAGATTTCTTGCTAGGTGCTATATGTTGACCGGGCCAGTTCTGAAATCTCTGATGGGCTCTGGATGTACGAGACAAATCTGGAGACTTGTTGGCAATTATGAGATCCTGCAGTTTGTCCACCACTTCCACCAGCAAACTTAATGCCTGGGCATTGTCCTCCATGTTGTCTGTCATCTTCTCTGTAACGGCCACCATTTTTTTCCTGAGATCTCGTGCATCACTGGTGCTTGTGTCCATGCTGTTGGCAACAGTGCAAACAGTGGACCTGAGTTCATCCAGGCTCTGTTGCTTCGTAAACCTCAGAGCTGGATGAGTAGAGCGAGTGGCATCTACAGATCGATGGCGTTGAAATATTGGACTGCAGGGTGCAGTCTGAGATTGAAGAGCACATCCAGGAGAGCACCATGAGCGGGGGTACACTGGGCTGCATTTGTAGTGCTCATCGTCGACTAAGCTTTTTACATCATTAGCACATCTCCCTTCAAGTTGTGAAGGACAAAACAGGACAGAATTAATGTGCATCTAGTGTACAATAAGACCAGAATTCCATTCCCTGGAACTTGAACCTTACCCAGCATCACAGAGTCACAAACAGCTGGAGATGACTGGTTCAAGCCTCCTCCAGAGAAATTGGTGGTTTGGCAGCAGAGGTTGCAGCTCCCAATGGACTGATATCTGGACAATGAACCTAGATTTCTCACGGGTATGGAGGACAGGTCACCAGGAGATGGCAGAGGACTCTGGTCCTCTGAGCCAAACTGCCTGGCCAAAGCCAGTTTCTCCATTGTGAATCGCCTTAGGCTGTTCCAGTGGCTGGGCTTCCCCTCTCCACAACATTTCTTATTGAGAGAACAGGATAGATGTTATCCAACAAACAACAGACCAAATACTCTCGTGGAATGAACAAAATGACAGTACAGGAAAAGGTGGAGAGAAGAACCACTTGCAGTAATAAAAGGTCCTTTAAAGGCAGTAGAAATGGCAGTACAGTACCATGGCTACCAATTATTATATTGTAGTTCACCGGTGCAAAAAGAGCTATGGCAGATGATGGCTTGCTCCAAATATGCTCACAGGAGCATGCTCTCTCTATTGCCTTCTAGTGTTGCACATTTTCACAGACAATTCATTTAGGTTTTGTTTGTTTTATTATTTAAAATTCTGACATTGACAGAGATTTAGCCAGATGCGTGTTATATTTCGACAGCGCTTCGTGTAACGATAGTCATTGTACAACTATGTTAGTATTCAGAGATAGAAAACACACCGTCAGAAAATCACATCAGTGCAAGAAGTTAGTTAGTAAAAGTAAATGAAAGTGAATTATGTAAATCATCATCCCCCACTTTAAGCTCCGTTCATTAATTACTGCTGAGCTGCTGTACCACGGTGAAATATGCACCAGCTCAGGTTTACGACGCAAAAGAAATAGCCCAAAAGAGGGGAGGAGTTGTACAGATTAAAAACTTTACTCTACACTACCCTCCCCACCCCCTACTCTGATATTCTGTAGACCCAGCCCCCCCCCCTCTCTCTCTCTCTTAGTTTGGTGTAGTGTTATGACCCTTGGTTGTATTAAATGTGTCTTATGGTTTAGACCTCACTTCTAATGACCTAACTTCCTATACAGTGGTACCTCGAGATACGGAGGCTTCGAGTTACGAAATGTTTGAGATACGAAATGTCTCACAGGAAATATTTTACTTTGAGATACGAAAAAAATTCCAAGATATGAAAAACACCAACAGTTCTGCTCTATTATCCGCTTGTTAAGTCGCACTGTGCTTCTGGGTTCTGGCGCTCCATTCTCCCATTGCAGACAGTGCAAACAGGGGCTGATACGCTTTAAAACTCTTTAAATCGGTTTTAAATGAAGCGAAACATTATGTATAGATTACCAATAATGTACTATAACAAATGTTACAGTCTAGGCATCCCAAAAGAAATAAGGTTTATAACGTGGAAAGTGTTCTGTAGCACAAGTTAGAGAAACCCTGTGACGCGTTCTCAGAAACGCTCTCTCCATCCCTTCTCACACGCTCGGTACTGTCTACGCTTGGGCTTACACTTTTTTACATATACAAAAATATGGCACATAAGTCAATTAAGTTCTAAAATATTTATTGCACAACAACGCATCAAATATTATAAATAAGATAAAACACATTTAAGTCCATGTAGCATTTACACCATATTACAGAGGAGTAAGTGGGATTATAGCTAAACTGTTTTCGGTTATATCTGACATCTGAGTGTGATCTGATCCTCACCAGAGGCTGCTTGTTCTTTACAAGGCAAACAATCCGTACAGCCTCCTCATTGTCAGACATCTCATTGGGTACAGCGGGCAGCACTGGAGCATAGTCCCGCTGGGCCACGGAGTCATGAGCTGAGAGCAATTCCTGGGGAGAAATACAGAGGAGATGTTCAAAAACACTGGCCTCTAGTTATTTCTGTAAAGATTTTAACATAATGATTGGAACCTGCATATGAGGCTTTTTAAGCAAAGCATAAAGTTCTTGTGCTTCAGATGAGGGAGCAGGCAGTCCTCGCAAACTGGACATAAGCTGCAGGACGAGATGAAAGATTGACTGGATTACTCCACTTGAAATAAAATACTCTTTATTGATGATTTCCACACTATCTTGTATCAAGCGCAGATCTACTCATTCTTATATATAAATCCTGTCAAAGTATTTGTGATTGACACATGAATTAATCTTCTTTGTTCATTTTATGCAGAGGATCTGTTATTGTTTCTATCAGATCCATTAATTGCTCTCCAAAAACTGCTAGATACATTTGAAAGATTTAGCAGAATATCTGGCTATAAGATAAATTTCCAAAAAAGTGAACTAATGGCAATTAATGTAGCTGCAAACCGTATCCCTCTAACCCCTTTTAAAAATTCTAGTAAAAAGTTTAAATTCCTTGGCATTTGGATCTCACTAAATCATCAAGATCTTTCTAAAGCTAATTTTCTTCTTAGGATCATTTTCCCCACCAGTTTTCCACCAATGGATTAGGGAGATTATGGAGTGTCTGAAACTTGAAAAAAAATTATATTTCTGGTCGTCTCGGAAATTGTATTTATTTGGGAGCCTTCTCTGACATATATCGAAGAATTTATGTAAAAACAACAATCCCTTATCATTATTTCTTTCTATGCAAATGTACAATACTTAGTAGCTTATAATGCTTATTATACTCTGTACTGGGGAACCAATGTCTGATGAGTTTGGGTGGGTGGGGTTCTCTCAAAACCAAAATAATATTTTTCATTGTTTCCATGATGATGGTCAGGGACCCATCATCCGAAACGTCCAGTTACTCACAACCCCATAAAGACTCCTTCCTGCACCTCCCAGAATATATATACAATTGCTCTGCAAAATCTCTGACATTGAGTAAGTGTATCTATCTATTCGAATTGATGCTGATTCGAAGGCAAAAGTTTGAAACTCTGAATAATGATCTGATTTAGATGTTTCTTTTTTTTCTTTCTAAGTGGTGTTAATTTTACACTGTATCTTGTGAAAATGTTCAATTAAATAAAAAATAAAAGTGATATACCATCCCTAATTCAAACTCAACAAGACGTTAATGAAGCTAAATTATTGCGCCATATTTTCTCAAGTTGTAAGTTACCATGGCGAAGTAAGAAGATTTTATACGTGACACCTAGTGCTCACTTGTTACAGTGAGCCAAAACCAAATCTAGATAAATGTAATGTTCAGCAGCTGAATGTGAACAACTAGAACCCACTCTTATTTACTAGACAATATTTAACACTGAACAGAGAGGTAGAGATAAACAATCAGTCGGGAGAGTTACACATCAACAATACGAGAGTTAAGAAAAGGTTAAATCAACACTTTTTGCAGTGCACCATAATGTACCATTCAGTAGCTCTGAACTGGATGTTCATGATTGGTTAAGAAGACTCTGCTCTAGTGTATCATGTTTTAGTCGCTGTCTCTGTTTTTTGGCTCAGACACTTACTTCTTGACAGAGTCTGGAGGCATGAGGTAGGCATGGGTTTGGGACATTTCGACTGTGCTGCTCCAGACACTCGTACACCTATTTGAATCAAGCATTCTTCACTTAAAAAGCATGAGCAGTCACCCCGCACCCCCACCCCACAGATGCCAGTACCATATCAACTTGTGTCATAAAAATAAAATTATTGAGCCCCAAGACTTACCCTGAGCAGAGAATAAAGCCAAGGAGCACTGAGGAGACTGTAGAGGAGATCAGCACCAATGATATCTCGATCTACTGACAGTCGGACTTCCTCCAACACCTCCGACAGAATCTGAGCCAGATCTATGTCTGAGGAAACAAACAAAACATACCATTAAAAAATTTTTCAAGTTCAAAGTAAACTTTACCAAATGTAGAACGACTGTAGAAACAAATGTAAATGGCCATTAGAAACACTTTTTATGAACAAAACTGTTTTTCACTTTCTTTGGAATTAAAAGCAAGTTTTTTTAAGAAAGTGAATTTAGCTTTGTTTTTTAAAGGATAGTGTACATCCATCTATTCAGGTCACATCGGGCGAGAGGTGAGGGTACACCCTGGATAGGTGCCAAACAATCACAAAATCTGAAAACTTCTGGCTGCATATATCAACGCTGTCCCATTTCGCCAAAAATTGAAGTGTCCATCAAATGCATCCTCTGTCAGTGAATGCAATCCCTTATTCACTCCCCCTTTCAATCCAACGACGCCTTGTCCTAACGCAATTAAAGGAAACTGGTCCGTGGGAAATACAACTAATAAATATTTACATACATTCAATGCTCCAATCCAGAGGAGGAAACACCATTAGCACACCAACAGCATTTACTCTCCCATGTGATGGCTCTTGAGCAGGACAGGACACGGTAAAAATAAATAAATAAATAAATAAAAAAATAAATGCATCCTCTTTTCCCCTATAAACAGAGGATGCATTGTTATGATACATCATGGCCTCAGACATCCCAAAATGTTTTTTCAAACAGAATAAACACAAAAATGGAACAAATAACTTTGTATTTAAATGTAAGTAATATTTTTATTAATGCTGTTATTAATAGTAGAATTTTAAAACATCATTGTTTATTTTTTCAAAACATGACATTAATAAAGCTAACACACAAGGCCAACTAAATGTGATGTGATGTATGCTAACTGTTAGAACTTGACATTTTGTTGTAAAAAGCAAGGAGCAAACCGAGACGTTTATAAAACTCTGTGGTCAGAATGAGGTTAGACAGTCTCAGCTCGCAGCCTCTGGAGGCTGGGTAGGCTGTGTCCTCAAAAGGATTCTAGACCCTGGATTGGGGCACAGCGATGGACTCCTAAGATGCATGGGAAATTTGAGCTTGATCAGATATTGTATTGCATTAGCAACTCCCTGTTCATGTTGAAATTTTGACGATCACTGTGCACACATTGTTTGATAAAGTCAAAAACTCTTCACAATTTAACATCCCACATGCCTTAAGAAAAGACTGATGCAGAGTGGAGATGAACAGATGAAATATCTAGGAAAGTCTATGAGGAATGTGTTAAAGTATGACAAAAGCAAAAGAGCCAACTTCCTGTCAATTTTGGGGTCACATGCCACAATGCAAAAAGCAGAAGCTCCCTCCTAAGCGGAGCGATTCCGGATTCCTCTGCGATGGGAGGAACTTTTACCTGCAAGATTAAGTCACATGATGCGTCTTGAGCCACCACTTTGGCAGGGTCTGGGCAGTGAGCTTTTTTGATCACTCAATATGAAGCAAATGTACATTTTTAGGATGCGGTATCACTTTAAAGTAGTTAGGGGGCATCCTATTATAATTTTTTTATATCCTATTATAAAGTTATATAGTGAATTGTTTATTTTTTAATTATGCTGTTTTGTGGACAGGCTCATAGCGCACACAATCGTGTGCAAAAAATTCAGATGGGTTTAGGAGTAGTGTGACCACGCTACTTTTTGCAGATGAGCTCATCGTTTTCTCCTTCTCCATAAACGTGCCAGTAAACAGTGTGAATTGCTTCTGCAGCACTGTGTGGCATGGAGTGAATGGCAGTTCACCGAAGTGCCAACCTGTGTTCAGGAGAGGATCTGTGCAAGAAATTTAATGCAGAGAGCTGACGATGCAGCTGCTGCAGTTCGGCCATTTCCAGTGCTGCAGATGCATATGTGGAAAGGCCTTAACTGTGTTTGTTTACACATAGAGATGGTTTTCACAATTGTTCAGTGATTTTGATCTTGTTTTTTTCCCTTCTTTTTCTTACAGTGAGAGAAATAAACAATTGACCATCAGCTGATTAAAAACTTTTGCCCACAAAGTAGTGATCAGTCAATAAACCAAATTCTAAATTTACTTTAACGGCTGTTGTCTTGCGAGGTCTCTGCAAATAGATTTTTAGCATCTGTACTCGACGCTGAGACACATTGAAGGTGTCTGCCACATCAGCAGTTGATCTGGTTTTTCGGCCTCTTGATCATCAACACTTTAGTCTCAGGGTGAATCTTAGGCATGTTTGCAGAGCTCTAGTTGCAGTTGATTGTAAAGGTCTAGTGCACTGGGGTTCTTTTTGTTGATTTTGTTTTTTTTTTTTTGTTTTTGCTTAACAAAGTCAAATCCACTTCGCCAACAACCTAATTCAGAAAGGAAAGACCAGAGAAATAAGATCAGTTTTAACATAAAGTGTACACATGATGCCCCCTTCACATTTTTGACTACCCCTCATACATGCCTTGCAACACACAATTACTCACACATTCACATTAACCTAACTGCAAGTTCTGGCAGAAACTGGTGTACCCAGAAGAAATCAATGCAAGCACAGCGTAAACATGCAAACCAGTGACCCCAAAAGAGAATAGGTGGGTTGGAAAATGAATGAATAATATGGCACAAATTAATATATACGCTGAGTTTTCCCTGAACATATTGTAAAAATAGTGAAATAATTTTAAATGAAAAGAAAAAAATCCTCACAGTCTGTGTCTCTCTCTCATTCTATAGTTGCTAGTAATTCTCTCTCTTGTGCTGTATCAAGAAGCTGTTTCACTGTGGTCAGAATGGGTTTAAATAAGTTAAGTTGTCATGAATAAGGAGCTTTTCCAAAATATAGAAATATTGGAAAAACCAGATTTGAACTTTGAATTGAAACTAAATAATTGTCACAGTCTTGGTCTCTCTTTCCACAGTCGTAATTGAAGCATGTGTTTGGATTGTGTGGCTCCTCGCTCTGATGTGAAAACATTAATATAAATGTCAGGATGCTCGTCGTTTCTCAATCAATAAAAGGATTTTTTTCATCATTAAATTTTCCTTGCTTTAACAATGAATGAATGTCAGTAGTGTTACGCGTTCCTTCCATCTGCGTCATGCGGGGCAGTTCCGCACATGATCACAAGAATTCACTATGACCTTGCTCCTGTAAATACTTTCTATTTTATTTTTGTCATTGTTGTTAATGATGTGGAGTAGATAAATAACTGTGTTTGGTTTAGTAAAATAATTAGATATTTCCATTTTGCAAATAGTTGGATTCTCCTGCATCCAGCAGATGAGAACTACACAGCTGCATCCACACACTATATATTATATTAAATACAAAGATAGAGATGTATTTCATTACTGGTCAGATACTAACAATGAAGATTTTATGACTCTGGATGCATAGCTGCGCCATCAGCTCCTTAAGGTGCACGGGACACTTAATTTATACAAATTTTTTAAAACATTTAAGTCATTCTCTCTCGTACCCCTCCATTTGGAAACCATTGCTATACACTATAAATCACGGCAAATCTGACAAAACATGACAGCATTTTTACTTTCAAACACTAGCCAGTCTGCCATTTATAATTAAACCTCCTTCTCTTTGTTTCGTTCGCTCTGTCATCATTTTCTCACCTCTACCTGATCCTGACATTTCTCCTTCTAACCACAGCAGCATTTTCATTTTAGCTTATTTCGCTGTCCAGCTCAGGCCTCTTTGCTCATTTGATGTTTCTTGATAGAATTTTTTTTAAGTGGAGGAGCTTAAAAAGTTTTTTCCAGCTGCATGATGGTGCTTTGGCTGGCCTTTTGCACATACAAAGCACATAGATGACGTTAATCATGGAGAGATCTAATGCAGAGTTTCTCAACCTTTTTGACACTGGGGCCCAATTTTCCCCGTACAATGTGATTCAAGGCCCATTCAAATAACTTAATGTAAATTGATCCACATCTTGTTTGGTTTGTGTTTAATAATTAAATTAAGTAATTGTATGGTTTATTAAAGTAAAATCTTGTGGGGAAAAATGCTACAATATGATAATCTCAAATACATTTATTTTCACACTGAACAGTTAAACCAAAGTTGTCGTGCTTAGCACAAATTAGAATTCCAAAAATATTTATAAGGCATTTTGATGAATAAAATTGTGTGGTAATAAAGCAAGCACACTTAAAATAAGTTTCAAATGAAATAAACTGTAAATGACACTTAAATAGAGTGCAGCCTGCTGATGAA
This sequence comes from Danionella cerebrum, assembly GCA_007224835.1. Lineage (NCBI taxonomy): Eukaryota > Metazoa > Chordata > Actinopteri > Cypriniformes > Danionidae > Danionella > Danionella cerebrum. Next base: position 310,354 of record SRMA01026461.1, read on the forward strand.
CTTGACAAACTAGTAGTCTTAACTTTTGTACCAATATGTCTCTCTCCAAATCTGTAACAAATTAACAACAGTCTGTTTTTTAACATGCTACAAATCACAATTCATGTTCACCTCTTAATGACAGACTTGGGCCGGTCTCTTAGACATGATCAAATCAAGTCTGGGTGGAATTGGGGATAGGCTCACTCTTAGGGAAGCCTCCAGAGATGCTCTGAGTCTGCTGCGAGCTTTGGTCTTAGTAAGACTCCAAGATAAGTTGGAGTTCAAGAAACAACCTGGTCGTGCGGTGTTGTGCCATATTTCGACTCCCCGGCAGATTTCGACTCCCCTCTGTGTGAATGTGCATTCAATCACGTGATTGCACAGACTAAGCCAATGAGAGTTCAAATAAAATGTTTACCTGTGAAGACGTTTTCATTTTTATTTTGCTTATATGCCACGTAGATGTCAAATTTACTTGTAACACATTGTTCAACTATAAATATAAGTATTAAAGAATTCGCCTGATGCAAGTTGCTTTCAGCAGTGAATATTGTAATAATTTATGAATGTATAGCATTATACAAACTTCAGATGTTTATATTTTATTTGCGTATTCATTAGAATAATTAACATTTAACGTAAAAAGAAGGATAAACAAACAACAAACAAACAGAGAGAAACAGACCTTTCACCAGGAGCACAAGATTGATTTCCTGTGATCGCTTTAGCAACAGTTTAGCGGAGATTTCACTGTAAATATAAAAATTATACTGTATATAATAATATAACCACTGCCTTAGTAGTAGTAATAGGTTTATTAGCACTAGTTTGGACTGTTTTTTTTTTTACCGTGTTCTTTCTGTGATTCTTCTTCCGCATTTGTGCACATGCGTCTTTTTTTCCTTATTTCCTCGCATTCTTCCGCGTTTTTGGAACACTAAAGTGTTAGATTCCAGTGCCAAAACACTTGTTAACAGTGAAAGAAGATGATTATACCATCATCAAGAGCCCTGTGAGTTTTGTGAATTTTTCAATCCCAGTCATATGTAATAAAAGTTTTTATACACAGTGTTTATTCCCAAAAATAATGTTTTTCAATATATAGTATATTTTTTACATTATATAAATTGACTTAACACAATATTGCTTTAAAACTGCTCATGTTCTTGATTCCAACAACATATTGCTTCATTAATATATTTTTATCTTGCATAGAAACACAAGGGTTTCTTTTGGACAAATCTAATCTGATGTAATATATTTATATTTATAGAGATTTTTCTATAAAAATCTGGGGGAAATCTAGAAAGGTTGGGCTCTGTCTTCAGCTGGACAGGAACTGTGGTATAAGTTAAATGGTTTGACCCAGTTCACCCCACACGGTCTGTATAATGGTATGACCCGAATGTTGTATGTTGAGTCCATGCTTAAGACATGAGGGTGCGTGCGTGAAGTTCAGTAAAGTGCAGTCGTTAAAACTGGTCTGCATGTGTGCTCATTGTTGTCAGTATGAACAACACAACAGGAACTACTCTACAATATTCCACAGCTGAAAAAACAAACCCGGACCTTTGTAAACAAAACAATCTGTAAAATCGACAATGAAAGCCGTATTCAGACAAAACGTTATGAGTTGATGCACAATAGGTTGAGGTTAATTTCTGTAATCTGTATTCTGTAATCCAGAGGAGAAAATACCACACCAGGTGTTTTACTCCCCTGGAGAAAGCAAAACTGTCCAACTCAGCAAAGCATTTACTTTCCCACGTGATGGCTTTTAAGCGGGACAGGACACGGTAAAAAAAAAAATTCTGTATTCTCAAAAATCTGTACATTTTAAGGTTGTTTAAAAAGAGAAATTTGATGAACATTCAAATCCTTTTTTGTTGTTACACACTGTTCTGAGCATTTATAACAAAAATAACATATTTGCCTGATTTTGAAAGTTTTATTTCCTCTGAAAAAAAAATGGAAAAAATGGTTAGCTAAAATGGTTAATGTGACTGTGATGGAGCTAAGCCTAGCCCATCACTATTTTATTTATTTATCTGTTTTAAAAGTAAATGCAAGAGTCAAACGTTAATGAGAAGCTAGAGACAGTTTTCAAATAGTTTATTGCGAACAGGTGTATTTCATGCTCCCTTGATTGGGCTGACCCATTTGCCATTTCAGCAGGGGACATCAAGATGGTGGGACCTGGAAATTGGCACAAAAGGAGTTTAATTAAATGGTTTAATTTGTACTTGAGTTTAGAGTTTCATTGAATATTTTGTAATGATTTGTATGCAGTTAATTTCAGCATTTATATGATTTGTTTGAGTTGTTTGTTTGATTTATATTTACCTGCTGTTGGATTGTTCCAACCTGAGCTCTCCTTTAAAAGAGAGCTCATTCAAACATTCAGGAGGCAGCCAGGCAAGCGGGAGGACATCGGAGAGCTTCTGTAGAACTGTGGAGTGAACACCATGCAGATAATGCTGCCTTGAAGGACACCAGCTCTGTTAAGAGCTAGGGCTGAGTCTCCTGCGGAGCTCATCTACTGCTGCTACTAGTGAGATTTAGCTGACCCCAGTTTAGCAGTAAGGATTTTTTTGCCCAAGTGCATTAGGTTTTTGTTTATAGTTACAGTGTTTATTTTGTATATATGTTTATTTGTTTGGTTTGTTTTATATCCCTTGGTGGCACAATAAACACGGTGTTTTGCAAACTACTCTCCTCATCCTTGACCTCAATCCAGTCCTACGACCCTTGGTCCCCACATTACGACACATGGTGGCAGTGGTGGGATTTGCTACTCTACCAAAACCAAGGAGAACGGACTAAATACATACATCAGTCAAAGAGGTCGACGGAGGACGAGCCAACAGCACCGAGATGCCACTGAGACGAACAGACAAACCAGCTATCCTCGAAGAAGCAACTCCATCCGGGTCTGCAGCAACTGGCACCACTACGTCTTCGGAGAAGGAAGAACTGCAGGATCTTCTCAAAGCATTCCTGAATCAACAGCAACAGAGAGAAGAAAGGCTGGAGAAGGAAAGTCAGCGACAAGAGGTCAAATGGCGACACCTACAGCACCAATTCAGTCAGCTTCAAGCGGAAGTACAGCGTACAACCCGAGGTCCAGTCCACACCGAAGCGGAATCATACTCGGATACAGAAGAGGAAGGATTACTACCAACTACAGTTACCACACCAATTTTCCGATCCTCAATGCCCCGCATGCTCCCCTGGTCCCCTAGTGATGACGTGGAACAATTCCTATCCACATTTGAGCGGATTGCAGTCGCATGTCGATGGCCCAAAGCCGATTGGGTGCTTCATTTGTTGCCGTTGCTCACTGGCCAAACGCGATCGGCTTACGTGGCTATGAGTCTGGAAGATGCCAACCACTACGACCGAGTCAAACAAGCCATCCTGGCCAAATTCGACATTAGCAACGAGACATATCGACAGAGGTTTCGGTGCACGACGATCAACCCAGGAGAGAGCCCCAAGGAACTACAGGTCCGCCTCAAAGAGCTGTCTGACAAATGGCTTACACCTCAACAAACGACGAAGGAGGAAATTTGTGATCAAATAGTTCTCGAACAATTTCTCCGGATGCTGAATCCAGACACCAGGTGTTGGGTCCTCCAAAATTCCCCTACATCCTCAAAGAAAGCAGCCGAGCTAGCAGAATCATTCCTGACAGCCCGTAAAGCCATGGGTGCACCGGCAACGACCCCTATACGACAACCAACTTACCAACCAAGTAGGTTTGAGCGAATGAAGGGTGGTGGTCTGTACAATAGATGTCGCAATGAGCCTAATCCGAGGCCGAGTAATAAACCTCATAGTCACGAAGTGCCAAACAGGGTTAACAGACAGCTTCCCATCATACATTGCCATTCTTGCGGTCAACCAGGTCACAAAAAGAACGAGTGCCCTTATCAGAGCATGACCAGGGATAGCTTCTTCACGCTGCCAAAACAAGGAGGTGAAACAAATGTAATTAACGCTTCCCACGACATTAGTGTTACAGTATGGATCGGACAAAAACCGTATAAAGCGCTGATTGACTCCGGGTCTGACCAAACTCTTGTAAGGCCGGAATGCTTCCCGGGGAACCCTAACTTTAATCCTCAGCTTGTAAAGATCCGCTGTATTCACGGTGACGAGAGAGAATACCCCTGTGCTGATCTGAATTTAGAGATTGCTGGCCAGACGTATTGTCTAAATGTTTGTGTGGCTGAAAGCGCTCCGTATCCAGTCATTTTGGGTAAAGATGTCCCTGTGCTGGTCGATCTAATGCAAACTTACCCCCAAAATGCTTTCGTAGTAACTCGCTCCCAGCAGAAAGTACTCCCGGATCTGACCTTCGAGAATTTTGACTTTCCTGTCCCTCGAGCAGACAAGCCTAGGAAATCGTGCCAAGATAAGCGCCGCAGTAAAGTGCGAGGCACCAAGCTGGTGGATGCATTAACTCCCCCGGTGCTCGATGAGACTGAAATATTGCCTCGAGATTTAAAATCATTGCAACAAGCAGATCTTTCGTTGAAGGTACTATTTGATAAAGCTACTTCACCGGATGCCTTAGAAGCTGCAGTTTTACGTGACCGTTTTGTGTTGAAGGAAGGCATGTTATACGTGCAAGGTCCTGAAGGTTCACGTTTAGTTCTCCCTGAGTCTTGTCAAACCAAGGTGCTGAACGTTGCTCACTCTGATCCCTGGTCTGGACATCTGGGTCAACACAAAACCTATGTCAGACTTGCTGAGAGATTCTTCTGGCCAGGCATGTACGCTGATGTAGTCAGGTTTTGCAAGTCATGTCCCGAATGTCAATTAGTACGACCGGCCAAAAAATCTGACCGTGCTCCCCTTACGAGTCTCCCTATCATAGACATTCCATTCACAAGAATTGCCATGGATATCATTGGACCATTAGAGCGGTCTAAAGCCGGAAATCGTTACATCCTTGTAATTTCCGATTACTCAACCCGTTATCCAGAAGCATTTCCCCTCAAGTCTATAAAAACCAGGTCCATAGTTAACGCTCTCCTGCAGTTATTCTCCCGTGTAGGCATCCCACGTGAGATAATCACTGACCAAGGCACGAATTTTGCATCCAAATTCATGAAGCAGGTTTACAAGTTGCTCGGTATCTCTCCCATACGGACATCTCCCTATCACCCTCAAACTGACGGTTTAGTCGAACGATTTAATCAAACGCTAAAAGCCATGCTCCGGAAGTTTGTCTCTGCTAACGGAGGGGACTGGGATTCGTGGCTGCCCTATCTTCTGTTTGCATACAGAGAAGTGCCCCAGTCTTCAACAGGATATTCCCCCTTCGAACTGTTGTATGGTCGCAAAGTTCGTGGACCACTCGATCTGATGAAGGAGTATTGGGAAGGAGAACCAGAGCCAGAGAGCCATGACGTCTTGAGTTATGTGATGTTGATGAGAGAGAAACTGAGCTCCCTGACAGCAGACGTGCACCAGAACATGAGCGCTGCTCGAGAGAAGCAGAAGCAGCACTACGACAAATCAAGCCGCCAAAGATCCCTTAAAGTAGGTGAGAAAGCCTTACTTCTTCCATCCACCGAGAGCAGTCTCCTAATGAAGTGGCAAGGTCCGTATGAAGTCACAAGACAAGTGAGCCCCACGAATTACGAACTCCTAATGCCCGATCGAAGAAGGAAACATCAAATTTATCACGTCAACCTATTACGCCCCTGGGTGGAGAGAGACAAGTCCTCAGCGGATGGGTTGTGGGCCAGATCGGTAGAAACTGACGAAGAGGATGAAGAAATGTATTTTCCAGTATCCAAACCTCCAACTTGTCCTGATCTGAGTCATCTGTCTCAACAGCAGCAAGCCGATATACAGAACCTGCTGATACCGGGTTTATTTAGCGATACACCAGGAAAGACCAATTTATTACAACATTCCATCAAATTGCTGAAGCCAGACCCCATCAGACAGAACTTTTGCCGAACGCCAGCCAAATTAATTCCAGCTCTGAAAGCCGAAGTCCAATCAATGTTGGAAATGGGGATCATTGAACCTTCTTACAGTCCCTGGTGCAGCCCTGTGGTTCTCGTTCCGAAGAAAGATGGTACTCTGCGATTCTGCGTGGATTTCTCCAAGCTTAATGCTGTCTCCCATTTCGACCCCTATCCAATGCCTAGAGTGGATGTGCTGATTGAACGACTGGGTAAAGCCAAATTCCTCACTACATTGGATTTGTGTAAGGGCTACTGGCAGGTACCTTTGGCAGAGGACTCTAAAGAATTGACTGCATTCCGAGTTCCGAGTGGGCTATATCACTTTAAGTATCTACCCTTCGGCCTGCAGGGGGCAGCTGCCACTTTCCAGCGGCTAGTAGACCAAGTTTTGAGAGGGCTCGAAGAATACTCAGCAGCTTACATCGACGACATTGTCATCTTTAGTGAGAGTTGGGAGGATCACCTGAACCATGTCCGTGCTGTATTTCAACGCCTATCTGAAGCTGGTTTAGTTATCAACGCAATCAAATGTCAAATAGCGCAAACTTCAGTTACTTACTTGGGTTACACTGTTGGAGGAGGAGTCATAAGGCCACAAATGGACAAAATTCAAGCTATAAAAAACAGCTTGCCACCAACCACTAAGAGAAAGGTACGATCTTTCTTAGGGCTTTTGGGTTGGTATCGTCGATTCGTACCGGATTTCGCCAGGAAAGCCGCACCGTTAACGGAACTCACCAAGAAAGGCGCACCCAACAAGGTGAAGTGGACTGATGAGTGTGAGCATGCATTTAATGAACTTAAAACTTCCCTGTGTTCGGATCCTGTGCTTCAGAGTCCAAACTTTGACTTACCTTTCACCCTACAGACAGATGCTTCTAATCTAGGCCTAGGTGCTGTCCTCTTGCAGGGGAACGAGGAAGACCGACGCCCAATTCTGTACCTGAGCAGAAAGTTGTTTCCTCGAGAGCAGAACTATTCAGTTATTGAGAAGGAAGCACTGGCAATCAAATGGGCATTAGATTCTTTAAAGTATTATCTGCTGGGCAAAGAATTTGTGCTCGAGACCGATCACAAAGCATTAACCTGGATTCATCGCATGAGAGACTCAAATGCTAGAATAACTCGATGGCATTTATCTTTGCAACCTTTTAGGTTTAAAGTATGTTATCGTAAAGGTAATGTGAATGATGTTGCTGATTACCTTTCTCGCTATTCTGGGCATTTTGAGAATAAGTGTGGGGGTATGTGATGGCGCTAAGCCTAGCCCATCACTATTTTATTTATTTATCTGTTTTAAAAGTAAATGCAAGAGTCAAACGTTAATGAGAAGCTAGAGACAGTTTTCAAATAGTTTATTGCGAACAGGTGTATTTCATGCTCCCTTGATTGGGCTGACCCATTTGCCATTTCAGCAGGGGACATCAAGATGGTGGGACCTGGAAATTGGCACAAAAGGAGTTTAATTAAATGGTTTAATTTGTACTTGAGTTTAGAGTTTCATTGAATATTTTGTAATGATTTGTATGCAGTTAATTTCAGCATTTATATGATTTGTTTGAGTTGTTTGTTTGATTTATATTTACCTGCTGTTGGATTGTTCCAACCTGAGCTCTCCTTTAAAAGAGAGCTCATTCAAACATTCAGGAGGCAGCCAGGCAAGCGGGAGGACATCGGAGAGCTTCTGTAGAACTGTGGAGTGAACACCATGCAGATAATGCTGCCTTGAAGGACACCAGCTCTGTTAAGAGCTAGGACTGAGTCTCCTGCGGAGCTCATCTACTGCTGCTACTAGTGAGATTTAGCTGACCCCAGTTTAGCAGTAAGGATTTTTTTTGCCCAAGTGCATTAGGTTTTTGTTTATAGTTACAGTGTTTATTTTGTATATATGTTTATTTGTTTGGTTTGTTTTATATCCCTTGGTGGCACAATAAACACGGTGTTTTGCAAACTACTCTCCTCATCCTTGACCTCAATCCAGTCCTACGACCCTTGGTCCCCACATTACGACAAGGACACACAAAGTAAGAGCATGTTTACAGAATTATTGTACCAAGGATTTCTTGAATACAGCACAGTTTGTTCAGTTCAGAACGAATCACAATAACTCATGGCTCATCTGTGGATCTCTTCACAGAACACCGTGCCCTCAGCCGAGTCCTGTTTGCTACGCTGATGTCCTCAAGCAGCAGGTACCCGCACTCTGACATCAGCTGGAAACGCAGCATCATTTTCACTATTGCTTCATTGGTCCGTCACGGGGACGGTAAGAATCATGATGTGCGTGTTAACAGAGTTGTACTTGTCTTTCTGTGGAGCACAGATTGCAGAAAAAGAAGAGAGGAAACAGCGTGAGAGGGAGGAGCAGAGAAAGCGGGACCTAAAGCTGGAAGGGGAGCAAGAAAAGTACACTTACTGGGGGAGAGGAGGAGGAGGAGCTCCCCTTAAAGACGTCAGCGGAAATCTCATCAGTACGTAACACAATTCAGAAGCCCTTAATCAGTTTGAATCAAACACATTTATAGTGTTTTTTTAGTACAATTTATGTTAACCGTGATGATGCCGTGTTTTCAGCTGATCTCAAAGCGCACCTGAGAAAACCTAACGCGTGTGAGACTGTAGCAAGGGGAGAAGCAAGACCTGCGTCTCGAAAGAAAGGTAACTGAATCTAAATTTCAAGAATTGAGCAATAATTCAGTTTGAGCCTCAATTAAATCCCTTTGTCTCTGTCGTTTTCAGAGTCTGCGAGTTTCTCCCCAGCTCCTCCTTCCACTTATGGTCGGGGCAACGTGTTTGAAGAAGGCTTGACCTCTCACCAGCGCAACCAGGACCAGAGGCACCGGGATTTTTTAAAGCTGCAGGTACTGAAGAGCAGAACTCCGTCAGATTAAGATTCCAGAGTCATTATGCTTTTGGACTGTCGTCTCACTTTATCTCCTTTGATGAACAGATTGAAGAAAATAAACGAAGGCAGGAGGAGGAGAGAGAGAAAGTGAGGATGGAGGAAGAGAGGGAAGAGAGACGGATCACTAGAGAGAGAGAGATTATGAAGAAGGAGTACGAGGCGGAGCTGGAGAAGAGGAGAAGGAAAGACAGAGAGGTTCGTTCTTAAGCCCTGGTTGAATCTTGTAAATTTCAATTATTGGTTTTAAGCAGAAGCTCAGGTTTTGAACCTAATCTCTTTTAAACTCTGGGTGTTGTGTCTATGAAGTCACCCATAGGTTTCTGAAGAGTAAACTGGAAGCTAAACGTTAGCGTAGCCAGTCATCTTCATCGTAACAGAGCGACACACAAAGGGATGATCGAAGGGAGGGATGCGGGGTTCAGATTTGGATTCTGAGGTCTTTGTTGTTTTGTTCTGCTTCCTAACTTTATAACCTTTTGAACAAGGAGAAGGAGAAGAGGACGACGAAAGTCAAAGAGGTTTGTTCTGAAGTTACGGTCGAAAGCTAATTCTAAACATGATTTTAAACAGAGAAGCACAAGTTTTGAACATAAACTCTATTAAAACGAACTCTGTTTTATCCATGAAATGTTTCTGAAAGTGAGTTTGATGCTAAACGTTAGCGTGTTCTCGAGAGAAAATCACCTTCAGTTCACTTGCAGCAAAGATTGAGTCAGAAAGAGAAACCATCGATGAGCGTTTGAGTTTGGGTTCTGATCGAGGGAAAGGGGTCAGGAACTTTATTGCTTTATGCCGATCAGAGAGCTTCGGCTGTTCACAGGTTGTACTTTTTATATCAAAATGTTATTTTTGAAGAAAATGTCTTTTTTCGACATTCTAACCATCCGACGAGGGAAAGTGATTTCCCCAAAGTGATTTACATTTCAAGGAACATGTGGTTAGTTGTTGCCGCCCCTCGGATTGAACCCATGATCTTTGCTTTTCTAGCTGGGTTACATCTGTTGCCCTCTAGGACGTGAAATGGACAGCTATAGTCTTAGTGAAGAGAATCTAACAGTAGTTTGTTTTCTCTCTTTTCTCGACAGACAAGACGGTGAAAACTTCATCTGGGCTACGAAAAACAGCTTCAGAAGGAACTTCGGATGGAGATGAGATATTATTATTATTATTATTATTATTATTATTATTATTATTATTATTATTATTATTATTTGGTGACCTGAAGAAGGACACGAAAATGTATTTGTTTACGATGACGACTGCTGGAGTGATTCCTGGGAGCGTGAGTATTTCCTCCATTGCAGAAGGCCAGTGGTGCATGTGTCATTGTGCAGGGGTAGGTGATTTGATCAGCAATCAGCTGGGTATGTAACCCCAACCGAACCTACTCTCATTCTGTGACTTTCGAGGAGCCGAACCCACTTACCTCTCGGCACCTCTAATTCACCGACCTCAAGCGCACGGCTAAGGGAATACGTCTCCAGTCCCTCTTTCAGGGAAGGGTGGGTTACATGAGTAACCAAGATGTTCCCTCACAGTCGTTCACGACAAAGTATTTGTCGTAATGACCCCTAGTAAAAGGCCATGCCCGATGTCCTTCCATTCAGGCAGACACTAAACTTCAGGGGGTGTGGTCTCGAGGTGTGGATTCGAGTCACACTCAAGTGAATAATTAGGAGACTTGAGACCCAACTTGACAATATGGCAAAAGACTTGTGACTCGACTTGGACTTGAATCATAATTAATATGCATTTCTGTCTGTGCGAGTTCAGCTTTCGTATATTTCAGTGCATAGATAGATAGATATATAGATGGATAGACAGACAGACAGATAGACAGACGTGTGACGTGTGTCCCCGCTTTCACTCTGTTTGGGTGAAGTGCACATAGCAGAACTTTTTATTTAGGAATTAAATCTGGATTCAGCAAAACAAAAACCAGAATTCTGTTTCTGCCTTTTAGAGATTAGTTTCGATTGAGTCTCGTCGGATTAACAGATTTTAACGGCAGACGTTAAACATTTTTACCAACATTTAAATCTCTGTGTCTAGTAACAATGTTACTATACAAATGTTACAAACTATACTATGTTATTTAACAAAGGCACAATGTTAAACAAACGGAGCATAAGAGACTTTTCAAAAAGACAAACTGTTAGTAACTCAAAGAAAAACTCAAAGAGTTTTCAAACACCTTAAATTCACATTAATATTTCTTTCTTTCATTTTCATACCTTTTGGGCTCACGGGGGTCTGCCGGTGCCTATCTCCAGCACACATTGGGCGAGAGGCAGGGGTACACCCTGGACAGGTCGGCAGTCCATCGCAGGGCAACATTCACTCACACATTCACACCCTAAGGGGAATTTAGATTATTCAATTAACCTAATTGCATGTTTTTGCGATTGTGGGGGAAACCGGCTTACCCAGAGGAAACCCACACAAGCACAGGGAGAACATGCAAACTCCTTCCAGGAAGGTCACCGTGAGCCTCGAACCGATAACCTTCTAACTGGAAGGCCACAGTGCTATAAATATATAAAGCACAGTGATATAAATTTTTAGAGATTATTTTTATTTTGCTATATTCTTGTCATTTGTGTGTTGAAAGTTTTAAAAAAACCCGCCAAAAATCAAAGTAAAAAAGATAATAAATATGTAGTTGAATGTTTTTAGATTGATAAGCAGCAGCCAGTCGTCGGTGGATGCTTAGAGAGGGAAGGAGTAGAAGAGGGAGGATCACTAGAGCCAGATCATATATCTGTCCGTTTTAGCCCAGTACAACAGAGATAACCATTTAAAAACGTAAAAACAAACCCTAAATTTCAACGCTTTAAATAATTCTTTTATGTTCTGGATTCACTAAAGCCATGTCGTGTAATTTATGATCGTGATTTAATCGGGGATAGGAATCGAGATATGAATCAGAAATATTATCAATTATTACTCTCTCTGTTACACACCATTTATACACAAGGCCCCAAAACCCCACACCTAAATATGGTCTTCACAACTTATTTTATTTCACTTAAGATTTCCAAATGTTCAATGGGCCGAAGAGCTTCAGGAATAAATACTAGGTTCATGATGGAGCAAAAAAATGGCGCTGGCATTTTAGGACATGGCGGCCCATCGCGATAATTTACACGCAGCATACAACACACCCGAACATTGTGTCGTGTAAAAGAAATGAAATCATTCCAAAGTCAAAGCCTGTATGTAAGCAAACTCCTGAAAAGTAGTGTTTCTAGAAGCACAATCACCATCTTGAAACAAAGTTTGTGGTGAATCATGAATCTGGTCTCAACAGGTTTTTTCGAGCAAACTTCTGGAGAAATTGTCGTGAATTTTCAGATTAAATGCTTTGATTTGGTGGATTTTAAGGGTTGTACAAACAGTGGTGGATCTTGAAGATTTTTTGTGAATTTTCTTGTTAATCCTTAAACTTGAGGCATTTGAATTTTTGTATTGAGACTTAATGCTTAGATGTTTGGCATTTCTGTGGTAACATACGATTACATTACATTTCGCAGGCGTTTTTATCCGAAGCCATTTACATTTCAAGGAATGAAAACATTTCTTGAGTTCTTGCTTTCCCTGGGGTTTAGACCCATGACTTTTGTGTTGTTGGCGCAATGCTCTACTGACTGAGCCTCAGGACAGAAATCTATTTATTGCTTTGTTTTGTTAATGACTGAAAGTGACTTGAAATCAAAATTTAGCGACTTTTGGACTTTCTTAAACTTTCCATCCATTTACTTTGACTTGCCTTGGAACATGACTTGTAAAGTTCCAGAATGCAAGGTAATCTAATCTGATTAGATTAGATCTAATATCTAATGCAGTGGTACCTCGAGATACGAAATTAATCCGTTCCAGTGTGACGTTCGTATCTCGAACATTTCGTATCTCGAAGCAAGTTTTACATGTAAACCGCCTAATCCGTGCAACGACTCTCAGAAACAACAGTTTAAGTTGATAAAAATCAAGTAACGTTTCGTCAATTCTTAAATCTACACATTGTTAATGTAATATAACTTAATAAAACAGAATAAAAAAATTGCAAAATACGTAATATATACACAAATGAGAAACCTCGGAGGAGGTGAAATGGAACGGATGGCAGACAACATTATGGCACTATCTGTCCTGAAAGTTAACTTTCTCGAGATATTTCACGAACACCAACACGGTTTCAAGCGCAGACAGTAACGAAAGCGTGTGTGAAGGGATGGAGAGAGCGGTTCTGAGAACGCGTCACTGGGTTTCTCTAACTTGTGCTACAGAACAGCACTTTCCACGTTATAAACGTTATTTCTTTTGCGACACCTTGACTCTAACTTTTGTTAAAGCACATTATTAGTAATCTATATATAATGTTTCGCTCGATTTAAAACTGATTTAAAGCGTATCAGCACCTTTTTTCATCGTCTGTCAATGGAAGAGAAGAGAGCCAGGACCCTGAAGCGCAGCACGACGTCAGACATTACAAGCGAATAATAGAGCAGAACTGTTTGTGTTTTTTCGTATTTCGGAATCTTTTTTGTATCTCAAAGCAAAATATTTCCTGAGAGACCTTTCGTATCTTAGATTTTTCGTATCTCGAAGCATTCGTATCTCGAGGTACCACTGTACTTTCAGACCCACACTGAGTTCGCTCCAAGGAAAGGATAGAATTAGGGTATGAGGAGTCTCCGTACCAGTTATTACGACCGTTGCTGTTAGTCTTCCTGAAGTTTAGTCTCTGCCTGTATACACTGACCCTGGTATCGATACCTCCTATTGATCTTATTGATACTACTAACGGTTCTCTTATCGGGACTTTCAGATAATAATAAAAAAAACGTTAAGAAACAGAAAAACAACACTTTATTTTTTAAATGCAAAATATTTTAAACCGATTCACTTTGGCGTGGGGAACTTATCGTTTTGTATTTCCAATTTTTATTGGCCATTTCACACGAATATTAACACAAAAGTGCATGGATTGTATATGGCTGTATTTATAATAGTTTGTATAGAGTGGACGCGGGTGCGGGCGGTACATTTCTCATGCGCGGGATGTAAGACTATTCGCGGGACTAGATGTTTTTTTAAAAGCAAATATTGTTATTTATTTACTCCACAAAACGAACAACAATGATGACAATAAAACCGAAACGATTTACAGGAACGATGTGTTGTTTTTCCGATGTATTGGAAAAGCTCTTTATTCGTTAAAAATGTGTCTAAACACAATCCGAGTAAAACAGCCTCGTTACAAAGAGCGAGAGAGAACGAGAGAACTACTAGTAACTGTAGAACGAGAGAAACCGACTGTAACAAATTATTCTTTTTAAATAAAACTATTACCTTGTTTTTACAATGTGTTCCCAAAAAACTCTGCGTCTTTATTAATTCCTGCCAGTTTAATTAAATGTAAATAAAACATAATTGTTTTCCATTTATTTATAAGAAAATGAGAAACGGATGAAACAAACAAAGCACAGTGTCTCTGTGTCTGTGCCGAAGAGCATCCGTCATATTAAACAGAGAGATGATCGTTTCACTAAAGAAAGAATATCCGATGCTCGACAAAATCATTTATAAAACATTTTCGTTTTGATTTAGGCAAATGCAGAAAAAAACAACTAATATTTTTAATATCTGAATGTGTTTATTAAATTTTGAACATTATAATACTTATCTAGAGAGATCTTAAGTGACGTTTGTGTCGTTATTTTAACACCGCACACCCGAGGGGACGGATGGCATTTCTCTGTCGGCACATAATGCTCTATGTTTTGATCGATTCCTTGTGTTTCCGCCTCGAAGATAAAAAAATCTTGATGCACTTGCTGCATCCACACGGGTGAAGTATAAACATACTTTGGATCGTTTGACTTTCTCCGCTATCGGCGTTCTTTAAGCGCGAGCTCTCGTACTGCGTACGCGTGAACTCTCTTTTTTGCGGAACATACATTTCGTGCGAGAGATTCCACATAACGGCCGTGCAGGTGAATAATGAATATCATCACATTACACAAGTCTGGTCAAGTAAAATCTGCTAGGTAATGTTTTTATTAGCAATAGTATATAGAATTTCCTTTAATTTCTCCAGTACCGATAGCAGAACCGGTAACATCAGACCTTATCGATACTCTGGTCTTTTATATTTGGGCACCGGGCCTGATTAAGTACCGGGTTTCGGTACCCTTCCCTAATTACAACAAATACACTGTAGTGAATGAATGGAGGGGAACGTATTGGTTACTTATGTAACCCACCATTCCTTGCCGGAGGGAATGGAGATGTAATCTCTTTGCTATGCCTTTGAGGTCAGTGAATTTGAGGTGCCGAGAGGTAAGTGGGTTTGGCTCCTCGAAACTCACAGAATGAGAGTAGGTTCGGTTGGGGTTACATACCCAGCTGATTGATGATCTAATGATCAACATCTGTTCAACCACACGTGCATAGTTGTCCTTTTGCAACGAGGGAAACACTCACTCTCCCAGTGATCGTTCCCTCAGCCTTCATTACAACAAATATGTCGTAGTGAACAACTGAAAGGGAACCAACCAATAAAACATTGGAACATTGCAGTGCTCTCTGACTGTTTTTTTAAATGTTGTTGATCATGCCAAATCTTTTTTTAAAGATTTTCTAATAATAGAGGGTACAGACAAGGCTGCCCCATTTCTCGATTTTTATTTCTGACAGTAGTAGAACTTTTCACTAATAGAATTCTTATGAATTCAATTTTAAACTAATCACAAAATTTGGTACAGGAAATTAAAAAAATCCAAATTGGCTGACGACAAGTCTATCTTCTTACATGAACAAAATCAATAGACATTTATTGAATGAAGTTAGTATTTACAGAGGCCCTGTACACAAGTTTAAAATGTACATTTATGTATTTAGCAGACGCTTTAATCCAAAGCAGTTTGTTACAAGGTCAGATTAATCGTGAGACTTGAACATAGAAGACGTTTGAGCTGAAACAGAAAATAAGTTCAGTGCTTCAGAGATTTTTTTAGTGAAGCATTTAAAATATTCAGGCATCAAAAAATTTCCGAAAGACAAATTTTAAAGGGTTCCACCCCATCATAAGGCTCATCATTTGACACCATGATGACATTGATACGAATATTATTTTTGAAACATTTCAAATTGTTGGCCCCCCTAAGCTTTTGCCTAAACCACATTATGGTTATGACCCGCCCTGTGAAATTTGTTGGTTATACAAAGTAGAAGTTAATGAGAAATTGATACACATCCTACAATGAACCATATTCTTTCATAATTTGGATGAAATTTTACGACTTAAAACTACTCTGGAAGAGTGAATTATTCTTAAAAATTCAGTATAGAACTAAACCTTTTCTGAAAGAACATGTCATGCAGTGGAATAGTAGACAGAAACCAACTTAAATGTGAAAGCTGAGGAAAAGATGATTTACTGAACAAAAGATAAAAGTACAACAAAAGCAACCAAGAGGGGCTAACCCTAAATAACTACAACCTCCTTCAGGGGAGAGCACTCTACTAATAAAAGAAACAAACAACTGACGAGATGTAACTCACTGAGGAAGAACACATGCCATCTACTGCTCAAGATATGACTGTCATTTGATACATTTTACAGCAAATACCAAAGCTAACATGGAGAAAAAATCCTAAAAACATGTTCACTCTTATCAGAAGCAAATGTAACAATGCGCTACAATACTTCTGGATTTTATGAAGTGTTACAGTTTCCCCGGCTAATGTTTCCATCATGTGAGCAGAGTAAAAACATCACAACTCTGAATTATTCATATGATACTCATTGTTCCTTTAGTAACAGGATGGTTTGTTCAAAGAAATGAACAAATCGAGGCGAGAATTAGCTCTTGTTGGAAGAAGCCCAGTGGGTAGCACCCTGGCCTTCCAGTTAGATGGTTGTTGGTTCGAGGCTCGCCGTTGACCTTCCTGGAAGGAGTTTGTATGTTCTCACCGTGCCTGCGTGGGTTTCCTCCGGGTACTGTGGTTTCCCCCATAGTCTCAAAAAACATGCGTCAGATTGATTGAACAATGCAAATTCCCTTTAGTTATGAATGTGTTTCCCTGTGATAAACTGGTGACCTGTTTAGACTGCACCCACTCCTTGTCCGAAGTGCGCTAGAGATCGGCACCAGACCCTGGAGCAAAGGGACCATGAATGAATGGAAGAAGCCTCACAGATAATCTTGGACCAAGAAAAATCTGTCAGGAGTGTTGCACGCAACTTCAATCTTTACTAAAAAGAAAAACCCCGGAAGCACTAAACATGCTTTTAACCCACACACCTGTGTCTTCTCAGCAGACACCAGACTGAGTTCAATATCTTCTGGAAGCTGCTGACCTGTGTTACAGATTTGTGCCTTTGGAGGTTCATTCCTGAACAGTGGAATGAAACCAATATGGCATGAGATGATTGGTTCACAAATTTCTTGAAGCAGTATCCCACCCTGTCTACAAGAAAGCTCAAAGTTTGCTAAGATTGTCCGTTGTTCTTTCATTAGAATTTTATCTTTTGGAATTACCACCGCTACTCCTGTTTTCCCAGTTTTGTGGTCTTTTGAACCATCAGTGAATATTTGTATTTTATTTTTATAGTGTTCATCAATGTAGTTTAGTATGTAAGAAGGTTTTTGACTTTTATGTTCAATACTCTGTAGTTGTTCAATTATGTTTAAGTTAATTCTAATTATTTGTGTATGACATGGTGGTTTTTTATCTCTTAAATGTATACCACTATGCTCATATTTATCTAGTCCAATTTTGTTTGCTATTTTTTTTCCTAACCAACCTAAATTATAGAAATTACTCTGATTATATTCCCAACAGTTTTTGAGTATTTTTTAAAAGCTTGATCATCATCTTGACCTTGTATGTTTACCCAGTAGTTCATCATTATTTTTATTCTTCTTAACCATAAAGGCATCTCTCCTGTTTCTATTTGAATTGCTGCTAGTGGGGATGACATAATGGCTCCACAGCTTAATCTGAGTGCTTTTGTTTGCTCTACTTCTAGTTTCTTTAGGTTAGTTTCTGCAGCAGAAGTTTCATTATGCTTTTATAAATCTTAATAATTAAATTTTTGCTTCTTCCCCAATCTTTTAACGCTAAGTTTCTTAATATGTTATTTATCTGTTTACATTTATTTTTTTACATAGTCTATGTATTATTCCCAGGAATTTTATTTCTGTGACTTGTTTTAATGCTTCTCCATATAATTGTAAATTAATTGTCTTGTGTTTTCTTGCAAAACATATATGTTGAGTTTTACTTATTGATAATTACGTAACAAATGGTCTAACGCATGCGCGGTAATAAATGTTGAAACACGCATGCGCAATGTAATCAATGTTCATACGCGCATGCGCAGTGATGGTTTTTGAAACGCGTATACCGATTACATTTTAAAGTCTATAGTTAAAACTTAGATAAGTGTTCTTTAAAAAGACAGAAAATTTATATTGACACCAAATACTATTTTTGCTCTGATGACCCTGATTCGTTTGATCTCTTCTTTTGGCATTGCAGATATAAAGTGTTTGTGAAATTTGATTTTAAGTTATTGTATCGTATAATATTCATATTAATATTGTTGTTGTTGTTGTTGTTGTTGTTGTTGTTCTAATGCTATTTATCTCTTTATTTCATATACATTTTTATTTTATATCGATTACTTTTTCTGTATTATAATTAGCAACGTTATGAGTTTCAATATTGTTGATGACCAGTACATGTATACACGTCGTAGTTTGTGTTTTTTATTTCCCTATGTATTTATAGTTATTCCAAATATACTTTGCGTGTGTGTTCAATCGCGCTGATTACCTTTCGGGGTCATGGGGAATACAAATATATCCAGGCATAAATAAACTCGTATATTTATTTTCAGCAAATTGGAATTGTTTACTTTCATACAATTTTTTTTTACTCATCAATACAATGTATTAACATAATTAATATGATATTAATAGAATAGACATATCACATATTTACAAATTTGTCACTTTCCCTTTCACAAATTCCTTAATTACTTCCACCGCTTTTGGTACTTAAAACTAACGTGCATCATATAGATTGTTAAACAAACTGATAGGTAAAGATTACAAATACGTTTAATTAGGAAATTGAACGCCAACCGTTTAGCCAACATTTGTTACGGACTCAATGGCATTACCGCGCATGCGTTGAACGTTGGTTACGTACGTAGTCGTGCTGTCGGCTGCAGCGAGGACTTCTTGCTTTTACTGCATGCTGCAATTAGACACTTGTCTTTTTGTCTCAAACATGCCTTTCCCCGACATTTGCCTTTTCACTTATAAAACTGAGCACGTACCGAACCGAGGAGGGTGTAAGGTTCTGTATAAAACTGAGTATTGTGACATCAGGTCGATGAGGGAGTACAACCAATGAGACACGTGTGCAGTGCTCCATATTGTCTCAAAGTAATGCTAGGTATGCTAACAGAAAAGCTCAAACACTGGTCAAGTTGAACGTTTATTTGTTCTTTGATATTTATATCCATTGTTTTCTTCAGAAAAAGAACAAAAACCCAAACATTAAAAAACAATTCAATAAATTACTAATTTGCTTGTTTCAGTGTACTTTTTATTTCAGTTGTATAATTATTGCATTAATAATTCATTGTACATAGGTTTGTTTTCTCTTCAGTCGTCTTGTTTCTCACTACAATTTTAAATCAAATGGATCACATTCTAAATGTCACAGCTTACACCCTACACCTCAAATTTATAAGCACTAAATATATTAGACTAAGGTAGACAACAAATTTGGCAAAAAAATCAATTGTTTCTTTAAAGTGAAAAGCGCTACGGTGTATTTTCATGTCTGTGTGAGTGAAATGGACGGAAACACATTCTGTTCAACCCATTTAAAAAGGTTCTTTAAACATATAAATGTAAATATTACAACTATTTGTACCTTACCTTTTGCAACATTGAAAAATACCAATATTTCTACAGTTGTAATGTGAAAGTTACAATGCAGAACACATAAAAAAACGCGTCGAAATCAAAACATTTAGTAATAATTGACCTCTCCAAAACTGACAGTCAAACACATATATAAACAGATTTATATTACAGATGTTAAATCATCCATTTTCTTTTTTTCAGGTGTAAATTTTGTAGAATTGCCCACAGTGTGTTATTTTAAAATCTATGTAAAATATATATATATTTATCAATTTAAAAGTTATTCTTCAACAAAATCTGACAATTTTATGAAAAAGTTAAAGGAGCCCAGCAGATGGGGCTTTTCCACTCATGAAGTCTATCGGCTCCTCAGTTTCTCTTTGGGCTGACATTTTTAGTTTTCTCTATGTCCTGAGTCCTGCGAGAGGGACGTCTCAGCTTCACGGTGACTTGCTCCTGCTCTCTCTGCTCATGTAAGGATATTTCCAGTCTGTCAGGGGGACATGGGTTTGTTTGACCACTTGAGGGGAAGTCCAGCGGAGCACGTAGTGAGGACCCCCGGGCTTATCATTCGTGCCTGGAAGAAACAGAGCATGTTCAATATGCTGAGTTTCATTGAGAAATAGTAAAAGCGTGTAAATACATTGAACTTCCATTAAATACATTATACCTGATTTTGTTTAAATGAGGATCATACACATCTGCTTCCTCACGAGATCAAGTAGAGAACCTTACTGAGTTTATTGGAACATTTATCAAAGCTAAAGTTCTTAAACATGAATATGCAAATCTTGGCCAATCAAGAGCAGAGCAACAGCCCTCACAGTGACATGCGATGAGGTCTGGTGAGACGGTGACGTCATCAGTCAGATTTACACAATAGGAACCCTGTGGAGTAACAGTAAAGTCTCCTAATATATATTTCAAAGAACTTCATAATTTGTTAATAAAGTTGTATTTAATTCTTTACAAAACCTTGGAAAGTTTCTTGGGTTCAGACACGAAATCCACCATTTGAAAATCAAGCTAAACATTACAAAAGACGAAACATAAATGGATTGCAGCACAGTTATCTTGAGACAATGTCTGTTGTGAAAAGCGCTATATAAATTAAACGAACTTGAACCTGAACTTATCTTACACGTAGATTCGTTACAACGGCCTTTCACGTGCGCCATCTTGGTACAGGACAGGAAAGATCAGTTCCCTGACAAGTGTGATTTGAAAAGTCTTAAACATGATATTGACACTAAATGCCCTTTTTACTCCGATGAACCTGAAACATGTAGTAAAAGATGAACGATGAACCGTATTTCGTATTTTCAGAAATACAGATGTTTTCTGGTGTGATTTTCTTGATTTTACTAAGCAGTTTGTGAAAGTTATTGTATCGTATAATAGTAAATGGCATTCCTTTATTGTAGTATTATATTATTGTTCTAATGTTATTTATGTATATTTTATATTCACTTTATTTTATACTGTCGACCACTTTTTTCTATTTTATCATCAGCATCGTTATGAGTTCTAATATTGTTGATGTCCAGTGTATGTATGCCTTGTGGGAGTACGAATCTCTATCTCCGTATAAGATATCTATGCGACAGCTGGACTCAACTACTTCCACTATTCTTCAGCCACGGTGTCGTACTCCCCATTTACTTATTTATTTTATAATCCTTGTCGTGTCCTGCTTAGGAGCCACCACATAGAGGAGTAGGTTCTTCGTGTGAGCTGGACAGTTTTGTTATCTCCAGGGGAGCAAACACCTGATGTGGTGCTCCCTCCTCTGGATGGAAGCAGTGAATTTATGTAGTTATTTATTTATTTTTCCCATAGAGCGGTTTGCAGTAATTACGTCAGGAGAGGAGGGTGCAAAAAAGAAAGGGAGGAGTGAGTGAGGGATGTAGATGAGAGGGAAAGAATCACGAGGTAATCTCTTAGGATCACCACTGCCCCCTAGCTTGAGGCTGGAGAATTGTGTGCATCACTAGAGAGATTTAAATTTGTTTAATGATAAGAAACATGTTACACACATTCAATCGTTTATAAAAAAAAACCTTATCTCCTATAAATCAGCTAAATTATGTAAATTCAGCTCATATATTACAAGTGGTTGAACATTTTAATACAGAGAGAAATAGCGTCGAATTCGAAAAAAGGCAAGTGATCTGGCAACCGAAGGGAGGTTAGATGTGCCAGACCCTCGCCGGATGTCTCTTCTTAGTATCTGAACACCAGTAAATGTAAAATTCTGCAATTTTGGTGAAATAATTAAATTAAAAAAATAATTCTAATGTAAAATAATTTCATTTGTTTATATTTTTTCTTTCTATAATGCCTTCCCTGACTGTACGTCACTTTTCTCACCTGACAATTTTTTTTACATTTTTTTAAAATAGAAATTGTGACATTCACCTAACTAAACTTCCATGGAGTTACATGATAAAATGTAGTAAAAATGTGAAAACTGACGTTTTCTCCTGATATAAAGGAATTCCATTGTAACATGCAATAGAAGTGCTTTTGTAGAAATCGTTTTGTAGAAAATGTGATTAGGTAGCTAGGGTTTAACAAACCAATCCTTACAAAGATGTAATCAGAAATGTAAAGATGCCAAATAAATCAATAAAACCTCCGATGTCAAATGTTTATTTAGAATGGATTAGAATGTGAGCAGAATTTCTAGTCAATCAATTTTACAGAAGTTTCAGCTATTTTTTTCTCTCATTAAAAGCCTTGGGCAGAAATTAACAATGAGTTTGGGTTAATTTGAGCTATAAAAGGGTTTGAACCGCTCCACTTTCTCAAACAAAGGGTGTTTTATTAAAAAAAAAAAAGAAGAATTGAACAAGTATGTGTTTACCTGAGGCTCTGGCCCCTCCGAACGGTTGCTGGGCCACGATGGAGCCTGTCGATTTGTCGTTGACATAATAATTTCCTGCAGCGTTTCTCAAGGCTTTTCCAGCTTCCTCAATCACAGCCCTGAAACAAACCATTACAGCACTGAAGATATGACACCAGATTTAATGCAACAATTACATTTTCAAAGCGCTACACTGTATAAACTTCAACCCAAGTGCGAACAATGCATTCATAAAATTCAGACAAAACAAATTGTAGGTATGAAAAGAAAAAAAGACCAAAATAACAAAACATACAAAATCAAAAAACATAATTATGCAGTTTTTCCTTACCAAGCTTAAAATGCTACTTTGAAAAAACATGCCTAGATCAGTGATGCCCCTAAAGTCTGGGGGAACAGAGTTACAAGGTATCCATAAACATACTTTTTCCAAACATTTAAGTTCCACCATTTCTTTTTCACTTGGGTCTCATAAGAAGATTTAATAAAAAAGACCACCATGGCCATTAGTCTTGAGGTGGAATATCTTTCTTTTATCACTTGTTTCCTTCCTCATTTATCTTTGAATCAAAGGAAAATCTTATATAATAGTGTCTTGAAAACAGTTAAAGCGTAAAAGATTGAAAAAGCATGTCAGTGCTGAGAAGATATCTTAGATTGAAAAAAAAAAAAAAAACTACTTATTTAAGCACTCTGGTGCTGTGGGCAGCACCGCTAGCTTGGGACCAGCCAGGGAATGCCTTAGTGGCTCGTTGAAAATATGTTGAATTGTAAATTGCTGCTGTACTCACTGATCTTGAGAGAAGACGGCTCCCGTTAGGGCGTACGGAGAAGTGTTGTCTATTAAGTGCAAGACCTGCTTATAGTCGTTTTCGGGGTAAACATAGACAGTCAGGATGGAACCGAAGATCTCCTGCAATGAAGGAAGAATACTTGATTAAGATTATTTATTTTCATTCAGTCTTTTGAAATATAGTACACGTAAACATTAACGTATTACTTTTTGCAGTAACGCCGTAGTGTTATAGTAAAGGCTCAGTAAGACAGTTAAAAATGAAATTTCTTTTATTTTTCTATTTCTGCACCTGCACTTTACTTTCTTGCTATTAAGCACAATGGAGGTATTGGCACATAAATGTGCACCTATTCTTTGCTTAAGTCTGGCTCGACCTGCGAAGGTGCCTATAGTAATTATTGCTCAGAGTTTTACCGTTTCGCGGCTTTCTGTGCATTTTTTTGAGGGAGTAAATGTGCTTGAAAAGTCACCGAATTTCACTCACACATGTCAGAACTGGTGAAAATGTACTTCCGATTGCAGGTGTGGCAAAAAGGCTCTATAGCGCAACCTAATGTGTTTCAGCTTATGGTGCACTCTTAGTTTGTCATTTGTGAAAAAAACGTCCGTACATATGTGAAGTCTATAAAGACCTAAATAGTCAGGAAGTCGGCTATTTTGTAAAAAACATTTAAAAATGGCCTCTTTTGCTTATGTAGTATTTGAACAAACTCATAGAGATTTTATCAGTTTGTCTCAATCTCCAATGTTTTATCTTAAGGCACTTTGGATGTTAAGTTGCAAAGCTTTTTTTCACTTTTTTAAAGTCGTTTTTAAAAACTTTTTTAAAGTTTTGACTTTTGACAAACAGGAAGTCGTTAATAACATGCAACATCTGATCTGGCTTAAATTGGCCATCTTAAGAGTACGTGTCTGAACAGTTCTATACGGTAACCTACTGTGTCAGTTATAATGCCACCTAGTGGCAACATGGAATATCCCATTTACTGGTGTTTCATACTTCTATGTGTTTTTGAAGTACAATTTACATAAGAGACAAAGACCGTGAAGCAAGTTTCCAAAATCAAAAGGAAGTTTTTAATTCTGGTCTAATTTAGTAGGGTTTCAGGGATTTAGTTTCCAGGCCAGTACTTTAACAAACTCCTCCCAGAGATTTTATTTGTTCAACCTCAAATTCTGGCAGCCTCATCTAAAGCTCTCTGCAATTTCTGCTTTTTCTAATTTATTGAAAGGTTTGTTCTTGATGGTCAGCTGAATTTTTATGTTTCACAATGAAGCAGGAAGTTGTTATATCTCGCCCGTACAATGCCCAATCAGGATGAAATCTTGAACACATAGTGTCAGTTATAGTGTCAAATAGTGGATGGGATAGCACATGTGTAACCCAGGTGCAAATTAGTTATTGATGAATATTTTGTTATCAGTGGAATTTTATTTAGTTAAAAATAGTTTTAAGTTTTGAGCGGCACTTGAACGCACCAGCAGGTTCCCAGAATCCCTACGTAAAGCACCTAGCCCAACAGCCAATCAGAAACGAGGTTGGTCAAGCCCCGCAACACGGACACTGCTCGCAGCTTTTGTTGCCATTGGCTGTCTTTTTGGACCGCGGGAAAAGGATGATTGACGGCCGAGCGAGCTGAGCACGAGGAAGCGGAACGCGAGCGAGCAGACCTTGGAGGAGAATAGAGTGATTCGGTGCGAGTTGCAGGAGGCAAGGAGCTCCCACAACACACCGGTGGTGCCGTTACCGCGGGCAGCAGGCGGCTAAGAGAGGTCTCCACGAGGACCGTGTGGTTCGGTTCTGTTCCCAGCCGCCATTACGGGAGTTTCGGCGAGTGGCGAAGTTGACGTGCCCAGTTCAGAGCAGATCAACGGTGAGAGAAAAAGAGAAAAACAAATCGGTTTATGGCCATAATATCCCTGACAGAGTTCAAATTGCTTGGGTGAAGCTTTTGGGGTATGACTATTCCAGTGAAAGTTAGGAGTGGGATAAACCGGGGGAGGAAAAAAAGACATGTGCTAACAGGTGACCGCCATGTTATTTTGATGTTAACTTTAAGAAAGGGACTTAACCAGATATGTGATTTAATTTGTATAGTTTTACACACTGTTGGAGTTATACCTTATTTTAAAAAAAAAAGAAGAAAAATGCATAATGCTAAAAGAATAATTCAGATTAATTTTTGGTGCAGTTCCTCCCGCATTAGCAGGCCTGTAGTGTGGGAAAAGGTACTAAAGCACATGTTTATCACGTCTGAAATCTTTTGCATGTATTTTTGTTATTATTGCTTTTCTGTTACCTGATTTATATTAAGTTATTACACATAACATGGAAAGTTATTTTTGTGTGCTTATTGCCACATTTGAACTTGAGAAAAAAAAATAAGTTGTACAACTGGATTTAGATTATGGAGTTTTATTGAAATAGTTAAATACATAATCTGTTTTGATTGGAACCATGGAGTGAAAAATGGACTTATCTCAGGACAAAGTCTAACATGCATGACCTTGCTTATAGGTCAGGTTTTTTTTTGTGGACCAGAACTTCGGGAAGAAGATTTGAAAATCCATCAGATGGCGAGCCAGAGAGTCGACGGATAAAGATACCCACATTTCACATACACTCATGCTACAACAGGTGCACCTGCAACGATTCGAATATTAATTTTTTTTGGGCCCCAACGAACAATATTGGTTTTTCCATTGCGTGCACTATTTATTTTAAATTGCATTCTTATTATTTTCTGTAACAATATATATGTTCTTCTCAAAAGTTTTTGTTGTTGTCTTTGTTGCTCATCTCCTTGGCTCCAGGCGAAACTAGATTCTTCTGGTATTGGTCCATAAGTTCTGTTACACCATCTTCATACAGACTAGTTGGTTACACAATTTGGCGAGCCAGCCAGGAGCCATTGAGTTGAGCACCAATATTGAACTGTTAACCAGAATGGATTTCATACAAAAATGTGGGGTTAAGATTCCTAATGCAGTTATTGTCAGTGGGTTAACACATATACCTGAGCAGGACGAACAAGTGATTGACTTTTTAAAAGAATATGGAAAAATTGAAAAATTTCATCCTGTTGACGATCCACAGTCTGAGTTCTACCAAAACCTGATCGTTGAGTATTCCAGCAGTTCAGCTCTAGAAAATTTAGAATCTTTGCTACCATACAAGTACACAGCAGAAAATGAACCTTCCACAGGTTATGAAGTTAAGGCACTGAGTAGTGTGTACACCGCCAAAGTGGGAGGTGATGTCACAAAGACGTATTTAGCTGAGCTCAAGAAACTGGCTAGGCTTAGTGGGAAAGATTACAGTCAAGTGTTAAAAGAGATGGTATCTCATATCGGGGAAGATATTGAAACATTGCAGCCCACGGGTGAAGAGTCTTCTCCTGCACATGTCGAGACAACCACTGCTAGTACACCCAGTCCAAAGAGACAAGAGCCTTATACAGTGCTTTCGGATGCAGCACCAAACCACGCTCGTGCCACCGATGAAGTTCCTCTCAGAGCTCCCTCGATCTCACTAAGTGAGGTGAATCCACCTGAAATTCAGAGAGTTGTCGTCGAGCACATATTACGGAAGCAAGAAACATTTGTACCTGTGCAATCCCAGGTGAGGCTCCGTTCATTCTCCGGAAAATCTCCTGCACCTAATAATGAAACCGACTACGACACATGGCGTTCACACATTGAGCTGCTCCAGAGTGATCCAAGCGTATCCCCTCTGCAAATATCCAGAAAAATTCTTGAGAGT
The DNA here is from genome assembly GCA_007224835.1 of Danionella cerebrum. Classification (NCBI taxonomy): domain Eukaryota; kingdom Metazoa; phylum Chordata; class Actinopteri; order Cypriniformes; family Danionidae; genus Danionella; species Danionella cerebrum. The sequence continues at coordinate 337,605 of SRMA01026461.1, forward strand.
TTGCTTCCCCAGCAGCTGACGTGGTTAAAGGCTTACGACCTGAGTCACCACCTGAGATCTACCTGCAGCTGTTGGACTCAGCTTTCGGCATTGTGGAAGACGGGGAAGAGCTCTTTGCACAATTTCTGAACACACTCCAGAACCCAGGTGAAAAGTCATCTGCCTACCTCCACAGGCTCAAGTTAGCTTTAAACAAAGCCACAAAAAGGGGAGGAGTTGCATGTGAAGAAGCTGACAGACATCTCCTTAAGCAGTTCTGCAGAGGTTGCTGGGACAGCAATCTGCTCAGCGCTCTGCAACTCGAGCAAAAGAAAAGCAGCCCACCTCGTTTCTCAGACCTTCTGCTGATGATCCGCTCCGAAGAAGACAGACAGCATGCCAAAAGTTGTCGGATGAGAAAACACATAGGTACCATAAAACAAAGAGGCCAGCTGCAGTTTCATGGTGCATATTCTAGTAGGCCAGAAGAGGTGGACGAGAGCAGTGTCAGTGTTATTGAGGATCTAAGAAAACAGGTGGCTAGTCTGCAGAGTCAACTTACTGTGCTGCAATCCCACAAAAAGACAAAAGGAGCCAGCACCAAAGAGTTTACAGGGAAGTCCCAAAACAAACAGCAAAAATCTAGCACTACAGAAGCAGATACTCAAAGACAAAATAAGAAGAAACAAACATACAAACCCAAACCGTGGTATTGTTTTAATTGTGGTGAGAATGGACACATTGCCCCATGCTGCACAGATCCTGCAAATCCCATACTAGTAGCAGAAAAGAAAAAACAGTTGGAGGAAAAACAGCTCGCGTGGGAAGTGCAAAACAGGTCAAAACTGCCTTTAAAAGACTAGCGGTTCCTGTTGTGGGACAAACAGGAGCTGAGGAAAATCAACAGTGTCCCTCAGATAAAGTAAATGAACACAAACCCAGAACTAAACCCAAAAGAATGAGTACAACTGCAGAAACTGTCAAACCATGGACACATTCTACTGAACAACATTCGAAGTGCAGTCAAACTTTTGAACTCCCCAAAAGGTTGATCGGCCTCAAAAGCACAGCTCATGTCACAATAAATGAAGAGGATGTGAACTGCCTTCTTGACTCAGGTTCCCAAGTAACTACTGTGCCTGAGTCGTTTTACAAGCGGCATCTTTCAGATCAGATAATTAAATCTCTCCATGATCTCCTTGAAGTTGAGGGTGCAAATGGACAGCTCGTTCCTTACCTTGGTTACATAGAAATGACTGTGACCTTCCCGAGTGACTTCACTGGAGTTCCAGTAGATATAAAAACACTTGCGTTGGTTGTTCCAGATACTTCCCAGTCCCTTGTGCTCATAGGCACTAATACTCTGGAAACATTGTTTAACGTTTACTCAGAGACTGAAATATATCACCGTAAGCCTCTCCCATATGGCTACAATGTAGTTTTCAAGGCCATTGAGCTAAGACGGAAAAAATCAAGCAACAACTACCAAGGAATTGTGAAAATGCATGGAAAGAACTCCGAAGTTATTCCAGCTGGTGGAACTGTGGTGATAGAAGGAGTCGCTTTGGCCAGTGGTCTGCAAGAGGAGAAGTCAGTGGTCATCGAGTATCCGTCGTCATCCCCATTGCCAGGAGGGTTGCTAGTAAAGGCTGGGTTAATAACTTTCCCTGAGCTACGACCTCATAAGCTGCCAGTTGTCATAACCAACGAGTCTAACCGTGACATCGTCATCCCTGGAAGGTGCACTATTGCAGAAATTAGTGCCTATCAAACTATCCTGCTGAAAAAGCACAGCATAGTCAGTCAAAAAGAATCCCTCCAGAGACCGACAGAAAATCAGTCATCCCAAACACCCACATTGAGCTTCAACTTCGGTGACTCCTCAGTTCCACTGGAGTGGAAAGAACGCATCACAAAGCAGCTAAACAACATGTCTGATGTGTTTGCACACCATGACCTGGACTTTGGACAAACTGATAAGGTCAGCCATCACATAAACCTTTCAGATGAAACTCCTTTCAAGCTCCGTAGCCGGCCGATACATCCGCAGGACATTGAAGCTGTACGCAAACACATCCAGGAGCTTCTCGATGCAGGAGTAATCAGGGAGTCAGAGTCCCCATTTGCTTCGCCTATAGTAGTTGTCCGGAAAAAGAATGGCCAAGTCAGGTTGTGCATCGATTATAGGCGTCTGAATTCTCAAACCATAAAAGATGCATACAACCTTCCCAAACTTGAGGACACATTCTCTGCCTTAAATGGTTCCCAGTGGTTTTCAGTCCTAGACCTGAAATCTGGGTACTATCAGATTGAGGTAGAAGAAGCAGATAAACCAAAAACAGCCTTTGTTTGTCCTCTTGGGTTCTGGGAGTTTAACCGGATGCCTCAAGGTGTGACTAATGCCCCCAGTACCTTCCAAAGACTGATGGAAAAGTGCATGGGGGATATGCATTTGCGAGACGTGCTGGTTTTCCTTGATGATATCATAGTATTCTCCAGAACACTTGAGGAGCATGAAGAGAGACTCATGAGAGTGCTCCAACGTCTCAAAGAATATGGGTTGAAGCTATCCCCAGAAAAATGTGTCTTCTTTCAGACGTCAGTTCGTTATCTGGGTCATGTCGTCTCTAGACATGGGGTTGAGACTGACCCTGAGAAGATCTCAGCTCTGAAGACATGGCCTGTCCCCCGGACTCTACGAGAGTTAAAATCATTTCTCGGATTTTCCGGGTATTACAGGAGATTTGTGAAGGGTTACTCCAACATCGTAAAACCCCTTCACAACCTAACCTCAGGCTACCCACCGCTCCACAAGAAATCAAGAGCAAAACAAGCCAAAGGAGAAAAAACAGATCAATACCATGACCCAAAGAGCCCTTTTGGAAACCGTTGGACACCCACATGCCAGCAAGCCTTCGACACAGTCATTCAAAGCCTGACTACTGCACCAATATTAGCTTTTGCTGACCCCCAGAAACCGTACATACTACACACAGATGCCAGTACCACCGGACTTGGTGCGGTTTTGTACCAAGAGCAAGAGGGTCAACTCAGAGTCATAGGCTATGCTAGCAGAGGGCTGTCACGGAGCGAGAGTCGTTACCCAGCACACAAATTAGAATTTTTAGCACTCAAGTGGTCAGTGACAGAAAAATTCAGTGATTATCTCTACGGCAACCATTTCTCAGTTGTAACTGATAGCAATCCACTAACATATATTCTGACCACTGCAAAATTAGACGCAACTAGCTATAGATGGCTTGCTGCGCTATCTACGTTTTCATTCAAGCTTCTCTATCGTCCTGGAAAACAGAATGGAGACGCAGATGGACTTTCTCGGAGACCACATGGGGTGTTAACGGATGATCTGAAGTCGCAGAAGGAGAGAGAACGAATCCAACAGTTCACACAAGATCTCCTCTCTGATCCAGAAAACATTAATGCACTAGATCAGTCTGTTGTGAAAGCAATCTGTGAGAGGCAGCTTACATACGGTGTCAGTCCAGATGGCAGGGAAGATGATGATGCAAACTGTGTTGCCTTGGTGGAGATTCTAACCATGTCCCCCACTGCAGTACCTGACAGCTATGGACAAGAGGACCAGTGTGGGGCCCTGCCAACCATTCCTCATCTGACGGAGACAGAGATAGCAGATGCTCAAAGGGCTGATCAGTGTATCAAACATGTTATCGCTCAGATTGAACATGGGGACACGCCACCTCCCACATTACGCACTCAGCTTCCAGACTTGCCACTCTTGCTTCGGGAATTAAACCGCCTTGAGCTTCGTGATAACATCTTGTACAGAAGACGCCAGGTTGGAACCCGGGAAACCTATCAATTAGTGCTACCAGCCAGGTTTTGTAATGCAGTCCTCACCAGCTTACATGACCACATGGGTCACATGGGAGTCGATCGAACGCTGGACCTTGTAAGAACCAGATTCTATTGGCCAAAGATGGTTGCAGATGTGGAGAAGAAGGTGAAAACCTGCAGCAGGTGCATATGCAGGAAAGCTCGACCAGAGAAGGCTGCTCCTTTGGTCAACATCAGCACCACTCGACCTCTTGAACTCCTTTGTATGGACTTTTTGTCATTAGAACCTGACAAAAGTGGAACCAAAGACATACTGGTGATCACCGACCACTTTACTAAGTTCGCAGTTGCCATTCCAACGCCCAACCAAAAGGCTCGAACTGTAGCAAAGTGTTTGTGGGAAAACTTCATGGTGCACTATGGTATCCCAGAAAAGTTACATAGTGACCAGGGTCCAGACTTTGAGTCTCGAACAATCAAAGAGCTCTGTCAAGTAGCGGGTATCCACAAAGTTAGGACAACCCCTTATCACCCACGGGGCAATCCTGTGGAAAGATTTAATCGCACCCTGCTTGACATGTTAGGCACTCTTAAAGACCAAGACAAGTCCTGCTGGCGGGAGCATGTAAGGCCTCTGGTCCATGCTTATAATTGTACGAGAAATGACGTGACGGGATTCACCCCTTATGAGCTGATGTTTGGGCGTCAACCACGTCTGCCTGTTGATCTCGCTTTCAAGTTGCCAGTACAAGAAAACCAGTCCCCATCTCACTCAGACTATGTGAAAAACCTTAAATTCCGTCTCAAAGAAAGCTACAAGATAGCTATGGAAAAAGCTGCAAAAACAGCTCAAAAGAACAAAGCAAGATACGACCGACATGTCATCACTTCAGATCTAGAAGAAGGGGACCGGGTTCTGGTCAGAAATGTTCGTCTTCGAGGCAAACATAAGATCTCTGACAAGTGGGAACAGACTGTACATGTGGTGGTGAAAAGAGCAGGAACCCTCCCGGTGTACACAGTAAAACCAGAGAACAAGGACGGTCCACTACGGACATTGCATAGAGACTTGTTACTTCCCTGTGGGTACTTATCTGAGGAGGGGACCCCTGAGCCTGTGAAAGACCCAGCGCCACCTAGGCCAAGAACTCGTGCAACAACTGCTGTTGAAGATGATTCTTCAGATGAAGAAGAGAATATCCTCATCCCAGTTTACTCTGACCAGACGGTAACCAGAGCCTCTTATGATCCTGAACAGTCTACTCCATCACTGACGGATGGCTATGGTGTTGACGGTGGTAAACCCTGTGGTGTTTCCCCAATAGAGAGCCCTATACTTACTCGTGACGTTAACATTAACAGCTCTCCGGCTAGTGACAACTTACTTGAGATGACCCACGGTACTTCGGATGACCCAACTGATCCTTACAACTTACCTGTAATGTCCAATGGTGTTTTAGAAGATCCTCCGGTTGCTGGTGAACCTAACTCTCATCAGGGTAACACTGAGTACTTTCCTGTTGAGATGGAGATGATCCCTCTAACTGACCAAACAGATGACCGTTCTTTAACTGAACATGGCGTACAATTGGATGAGCAGTCTGATCTCCACTACGTACAGACTCCAATCTCACCCAATGTGCTGCTCAGCAATGAAAATCATTGCGTTGATAGTCCTAACCAAGAAGAGGAAAAAGAACCAAGTGAAATTAGAGGAGATGATGTGAAGATTCAAAAAAACACATCAGAAGAAACTGGAGAGCCCCTAAGGAGATCTGAAAGGACTCGTGAACCTCCCAAACGGTTGGATTACACCGAATTGGGGACTCCCCTGATCACAGCCGTGAAGTCTTTGTTTCATGGGATATCCACAGCTTGGGCCGATATAATTCGTGAAAATGAACACACAATTCCTTCTGTATCAAACACTCTCCCAATTATTACTGTTTAACTGGTTGCCATGCACAGGGACGTGCATTAGTTCAGGAGGGGAGGATGTAACCCAGGTGCAAATTAGTTATTGATGAATATTTTGTTATCAGTGGAATTTTATTTAGTTAAAAATAGTTTTAAGTTTTGAGCGGCACTTGAACGCACCAGCAGGTTCCCAGAATCCCTACGTAAAGCACCTAGCCCAACAGCCAATCAGAAACGAGGTTGGTCAAGCCCCGCAACACGGACACTGCTCGCAGCTTTTGTTGCCATTGGCTGTCTTTTTGGACCGCGGGAAAAGGATGATTGACGGCCGAGCGAGCTGAGCACGAGGAAGCGGAACGCGAGCGAGCAGACCTTGGAGGAGAATAGAGTGATTCGGTGCGAGTTGCAGGAGGCAAGGAGCTCCCACAACACACCGGTGGTGCCGTTACCGCGGGCAGCAGGCGGCTAAGAGAGGTCTCCACGAGGACCGTGTGGTTCGGTTCTGTTCCCAGCCGCCATTACGGGAGTTTCGGCGAGTGGCGAAGTTGACGTGCCCAGTTCAGAGCAGATCAACGGTGAGAGAAAAGAGAAAAAAAATCGGTTTATGGCCATAATATCCCTGACAGAGTTCAAATTGCTTGGGTGAAGCTTTTGGGGTATGACTATTCCAGTGAAAGTTAGGAGTGGGATAAACTGGGGGAGGAAAAAAAAGACATGTGCTAACAGGTGACCGCCATGTTATTTTGATGTTAACTTTAAGAAAGGGATTTAACCAGATATGTGATTTAATTTGTATAGTTTTACACACTGTTGGAGTTATACCTTATTTTAAAAAAAAAGAAGAAAAATGCATAATGCTAAAAGAATAATTCAGATTAATTTTTGGTGCAGTTCCTCCCGCATTAGCAGGCCTGTAGTGTGGGGAAAAGGTACTAAAGCACATGTTTATCACGTCTGAAATCTTTTGCATGTATTTTTGTTATTATTGCTTTTCTGTTACCTGATTTATATTAAGTTATTACACATAACATGGAAAGTTATTTTTGTGTGCGTATTGCCACATTTGAACTTGAGAAAAAAAATAAGTTGTACAACTGGATTTAGATTATGGAGTTTTATTGAAATAGTTAAATACATAATCTGTTTTGATTGGAACCATGGAGTGAAAAATGGACTTATCTCAGGACAAAGTCTAACATGCATGACCTTGCTTATAGGTCAGGTTTTTTTTGTGGACCAGAACTTCGGGAAGAAGATTTGAAAATCCATCAGATGGCGAGCCAGAGAGTCGACGGATAAAGATACCCACATTTCACATACACTCATGCTACAACAGGTGCACCTGCAACGATTCGAATATTAATTTTTTTTTGGGCCCCAACGAACAATATTGGTTTTTCCATTGCGTGCACTATTTATTTTAAATTGCATTCTTATTATTTTCTGTAACAATATATATGTTCTTCTCAAAAGTTTTTGTTGTTGTCTTTGTTGCTCATCTCCTTGGCTCCAGGCGAAACTAGATTCTTCTGGTATTGGTCCATAAGTTCTGTTACACCATCTTCATACAGACTAGTTGGTTACACATGGGATAAGCTGTTTTTTTTATTTATTTTTTATCAAACTGTGTTTCAAATCAAAGCTAAACAGAAATGTGAAATTTGGATGACTTATGCAAGGGACCAGGACCTACAAAAAATTCTATTGGAGTAAGTTTCCAAAACCAACCAATTATTTTGTAAAAAAAAAAAAAAAAAATGGCATTTTTGCATGTGACATACTTTAACGAACTCCTATAGATTATTTCTATCTAAAGGTATGCCTGATGTTAAATTGTAAAGCTTTTTAATGACTTCTTTAAAAAGTGGCCACCAAAAGTCGACATATATCGCCATAAAGAGGAAGTTGTTATAACTCAGCCATACAGTGTCGATTGGTCGCAAATTTACCAACAACATTAAAAGCCTGAACACATCAACTCATTGTGATTCTGATAAAAAAATACTTTGTGCCATTACCTTATTGCAGTCATTCCAGGACTAAGAAAGGCAAATAAAAGTATATTTCTAAATGTACATAACATTTTTTTTACTTTTTAAATTATGTTTAGCACTTTATAGCTGAGAATTATAATTCCTGAGAATCCATAAGTTATGTTCAATACCTACGCAGGACCATTTTTGGGCTCCCCTTAAATCTAAAGAGAATAGAAGTAAGAAAAAGAAAATGTATTATTATAGGGTTCTGTTGCATTTACTACATCCTACTACATTACAGCCTTCCAGTTAGAAGGTCACCGATTCGAGGATTGCCGGTGACCTTCCTGGAAGGAGTTTGCATGTTTGCAGGAGTGCTTACGTGGGTATCGTGCTCCCCCACGACCCCAAAAACATGCGGATAGGTTCATTTAATAATCTAAATTCCCCTTGGGTGTAAATGTGTGAGTGAATGTTGCCCTGCGATGGACTGGCGACCAGTCCAGGGTGTACAGTACAGGGTTGGAAAAGGAATGGATGAATAATAATCAGGATGTCACTGGTCGACTATAAGTTGCACTACTTAAACCCAAACCATATGCATTTAGAGCACTGCTGTGTCATTGGAGCGTGTTATGCTCTTCATTGTTGTTTTTGGTGAAAGTCAAAGGTCCAAGCAACTTACATTTCTCTGAGAATAATATTGGTAAACTTTGACATTGCGGTAATTACTTATTAATTTAAGTGTTTAAAGTTATAAAGTAAATTCTTTAAAACATCTTAAACATATCAATAAGCAGGGAGTTCTAGAGAAATACGACTGGAGAGTGTAACAATGGACATTAAGAATTATGCTTTGGAATAACTGTGAACGATAAAGGAAGATTCGAACAGCTCAAAGGTTAAACCGGGTTAAATCGAAGAGACCATTCCATCGAAACAAATCACAGTCCATCCGTTCACCCCTGACCCTCTGGTTGTGTGTGTAATCCTAGCTGGTGAGAAGAAAAGCAAACTACAGCAGGAACAGATAAACCGCTGCAGTGTTCAGACCTCGTTCATGATTTTCTCCCGAGGATCTGTGGTTTCTATGATGGTGGGCTCCACGAAGTAGCCTTTCGAGTCGTCACAGTTTCCCCCAGCAATGATCTTGAGATGAGGAGAGGATCTGGCGTGCTCCAGCCAGCCCTTGATCCTTGAGAAAGACTAAAGCAGGAATCATTGTAGAACTTTGGAAGACTCAAAGGTTATTAAGAAAGAGACTTTCAGTTGGTACCTTATCATCAATGACTGCCGAGAAGAAAGTGCCAAAATCTTCCACTGGCTGCAATGGGAAATAATGGTTAGTCAAGATTGTTTTTCCGACCAGAAACGTCATTGACGGAGTTCAGAAAACAACAATGTGAAGTGATCAAGACGGACATGTACTTACGTCTCCTAAACTGATTTGTTTGTGCACGTCCAGGAGTCCCTGTCTGATCTGAGGCCACAGCGAGTCGGGAACGTACATGCGGGAGCAGGCGGAGCACTTCTGCCCTCCGTACTCAAAGGCTGAGCGCACGGTGCCCATCACCACACTGTTCACGTCTGCAGAGCTGTGAACGAAGTGGAAGTTCTTCCCTCCACACTCTGAAACCACAAATCATCGTCTTTATTTTCTCTTTCAAACACACAACAACCCGAACTGTGTTTGCCCACCAGAGGCCCTTTTTTGGTTAATCCGAGTGTACTTGAATAAACATACATTTTGAATTTTTTACCTCAATTGGTACAAACACGTAAATTTATAAATTCCACCTCCATTTACTCACGAAGACGTTTTAAGCATCATTAAGCTTAACACACAAAAAAATATTAAATGTACAGTAACTTTGACAACAATTACAACCGAGTTCAATTTAAGAAAGCAAAAATAAGAAATCAAATGATTTCCATTTTTTTTTTACTTAATTTACAGCAAATTTTGAATAGTCATTGAGTGTAATAACTTATACACAAATACATTTATAAAGCAACATAAGTGTAATTGTTATTCTTACAGATTCATTGATCAAATTCATTCAACATTAAGGTCCTATAAAGCTTTTTTTATTGCATATTAAAACCGAAATTGAAAAACATTGCTATAGAATACAGAAAGTTAAAGGGATCAAAAACCTCCGGCAACACGAGGGAAATTCCTGTAGATGTCCAGATTCTGAGCCACTTGCTTCCACAAACGCTTGAAAGTCCTGGAGACAACAGGGTAAAAGAAATGAGAGATATGAAATTAACATTGTGGGGAAATGAAAAAGAATTTCATGGAAGAATGTTTCCAGACAGAATTATTAAACAAGTTTATTTACCACAGACACACTTAATAGAAAGAGCACATTGTCTAACTCACCAGAGTGTAACCATCATATGGTCACACCTACATTTTCTTGGGATCAATTAACCAAATGAAATAAACTTTAAAACAAGACTTTAAGCTGCAAGCAGTGATCAAAGGGCTCTCACACACCTTTCACTGGCCAATTTTTGCATCATGCACTATGACCAGTTCTTATTTGGGAGATACATTTAACTGAAAAAAATAAATAAATAAAAACCACAAAACAAAGCATTTGAGAAAGCAAAGCATCTTATCAGAAACAAGTAAAAGAAGTACCATATCAATATTAAATGTACCTGATGGTGCCATGCCTGCGATAGAGATGTGTTCAGACATGGTTTCTTGACACATCAGTCATTGTATAATAGAGTTATAACTACTTCCTTGTAATATAATTTATTTTTCGTTGGTTGAATTTTGATGGCTGTCGTGCGCACACAGTTTAACTAAATAAAAAAAGCATTGCAATTTAAAATCTCATCTGTCTAAAGTGGAGCAAAAGTGGACATTTTTAGAGGTCATCCAAAATACCTGACTTCCTGTCGATTTTGGAAATTACTAAGGTCTTGTTACCCTCCATGCGTAGATGATTTTCATTCTCGTTAGGTGGCGCTGAGACACGTCACATAGAATTTAATGTTTTAGTTTACTCTAAATCTTTTCCAGACAAGAAACACAATTTAAAACCAATTTGGCCTAATCCTCTGTTCAAATACCCAATGAGCCTAAAATATTCTGTCTTTACACATAACACACAGTGGGAGGGTCGGCTTGTGTCTTGGTTTTAACAGTGGGACCTGGATTTTGAACTGGGACCATTTGTTTTTGTGATCGGAAGGTGGTGGGTGCGGGGGTCGTTCTTGTGCTGATCCTCAAAATAATTGCAGTGTACGACCCGTTTTAAAAGAAACAAAGGGTCATCAAACCCAGTGGTAAGTAACTCATGACGGTCTGAAACCTCCTGATGTAGAGCATCCAGTACAGACACAGAGAGAGGGAGACGTACGGGACACTGCCGGTGAAATTAACCCCTGCTAGGTGTTCAGATGAGGTGACCGTGTCTCCAAACACGGGGCCGTCTGCAGGGACGAACTGGATGATGTTGGGGGGCAACCCAGACTCTCTCAGGATCTTATAGACGGCGTAACTGGCCGAAAGGGCGGTGTCGCTGGGCTTCCATAGCACCACATTGCCCTGCACACACATTAGACCAGTTTGAGTGAGATTCCGTTCAAATCTGGCACCATCACCGTTTGCCAAAGATAATAGACTCAACTGAACTCAATAGAGCACTATTAAAATAAGTAAAGTAGTATAAGATGGGTAGAAACTGAAGCCACACCTCTCAAACCTCTGGCCTCATCACCCCTCAGTGGCCAATATTGGTCTTTTCAGGTCAGGCATTCAAGTGAGAATTTAGAAAAATCCTCAACACGCCGCGCAAGTTTGATACTGATCCGACATTGGATCACACTGTTATTATCAACTTCATTTTTATGGCACAACGTCGAATTTAGAGAACCATTGTACGCCCTTAGTTAATAAAAATTCTAACTGGTTTGCAATTAAGTTTAGAGATGAACACGTAAAATCTCTAGGACGAGTTTAAGTATGATAAGCAAAAGGGTCGTATAAGGGAAACACGATCCATATTACGTATTTTTAAGCCTTAGCACACTACAAATGTGTGCCGAGTTTAATTTGCGTGCAACTGTTACCATAAGCTAAAGTACATTAGGTGGTGCTATACAGCCATTTTTCAACACTCACTTTTCAAATACAAATCAGATGTAAATTTTCACCAGTTCTGATATGTAAGGGAAAAAATGTGCGGAAAGCTGAGAGTAAAAAATAATACTGTGAGAAGTTACTATAGGATTCTAAGTTCCTTTGGCGCGCGAGCCCAAAAAAATCTCATAATGGCTTAAATATTGACATGATTTTTTTCAGAAATGTTTGTGTCTTATTTTCAACTACAACTTTAAATAAGAATAATAGGTTATTTAAATATTAACCTCTTAAGCCCTGAGGCCTATTTTCCGAAAATCCTATACTTTCACTTTATAAGGCATTTCTCAGTTTTTACAAGTTCTAAACTGCAAATCTTGGTATCAAAATGAAGTGTGTCTGTCCAATCCGTGAGCTCTATACATCACTGGAAAGCTTTGAATCTGTAGAATCCAATGATATCCACCATTTTGAGACAGACAGGATCCCCGACGAATCACAGGACCCGGAGCGTGGAGAGGACTGCTTTTACGCACGGGGAGTGTTTCCATATTTGGTCATGTTATTACGAGCACAGGGCTACAGAAAAGAGCCAAAATTGAGTTTCCGCAAAGCTATCGACCGGACATAACAACAAACGGACTTTTATCGCTATGGAAATAACTTTTTGTTGAAAAAGCGGCAAAGGTAAGACAAGATTTACATGCTTGCTTTGTTTTTGCTGGCGTTTTTTTTCGGGGAACTTTCGCTCCCTGCTCTGAAATACTTTGTGCAATGTAAATGATTTGCATATCGTTGGATTCTGCTGGTTGTTAGCTTTCATTTGATGCCATAGTTTTGGTGTTTCCGTTTATATTGTGGATACATATCGCACAGAATTATACTCCGGCTATGTTGTTGTTTATTTGCATGGCGTTCGAGATGTGGTTAACGGATATGAAATTGAATTAGATACGTTTTTAGAGGAGTTTCCGCTGAGCACAACGGTTTTTAATATGTGTGGGTTACTTTCAGGATTAGTGAGCTATGAGCGAAAATGTAATGCAAAAGGGGGCAAGTCCCCGGTACCGGGGACTCTCGGGCTTAAGAGGTTAAATGTCTCTATGTAAAAAAATAATAATAATTTTAAATACAAAAAAAACTCAAATAAAATAAATTACATTTCAAGTTTATCTCTTGGACCACAAATGTTTCATAGAGTTTGATAAGTATCGCTCACCATGATGGCAGGGGTGCCAGCCAGGTTTCCACCAATCGCTGTAAAGTTAAACGGAGCAACAGCAGCAACAAACCCCTAAAATACAAACACATAGGTCTAAATTTAACTGAAGGATATGGCAAATAAGACATTAATTTTTCATTTTTAAAGGCATACAGCAAGAGGGAGCGGGTACAAATTCTTAGTAACCTGGCATCCACTTTCCTCTTTGAGTGTGCCACTACAGGCAGGGGAGGTGATTTCTGGGAGCCAATGTTTACTTTTGAATTCATCAAAAATGCAGATCAATGATAGCTCTACTATTAAAGAGATTTCAGGACAAAATTAGTTGTACTTCAGCACAAATTTGAAAGTTTCAGCAGCATAAACAGTTTGAGTGGTAAAGTTCTAACCTCAAGTCCGCGGTAGATCATGGTGTTGGTGCTGCCGTCACTGTCCAGTGGCTGCTGTTCTTCCAGCTCAATCGCATGCTTAGCATTGAAGCGAAAGAAGTCGATCAGTTCAGCCGCTGCATCAATCTCAGCCTGGACCACAGTCTTACCCTGAGATCACATAAGAACAGGGAATTCAGAGAAACAATCAACTAAACCCATAATGGTCACCGTTCCACCTGAGCGAAAATCTCACTCGTAACGTCTAGGTTACTTGCGTAACCCCACGTTCCCTGAATAGGGAACGGAGACGTTAGTCGGGATTAGACCGACTGAATGGGAGCGAATCACCGTGAGAGCGACTGACGAACATATTAACGGGCAAATTAATTTGCAGGCGAAGGTGATTGATTAGCAATCAGCCGGGTATAAAGCCGGGCGTGCCTAAGCCTCAATATGGAATTTTCCGAGGAGCTGGACCCACTTACCTCCCAGCTTACCTCAGATCCATGACTTCCAGGGCATGGCGAAGGGTAACGTCTCCGTTCCCTATTCAGGGAACGTGGGGTTACGCAAGTAACCTAGACGTTCCCTTTCAGTCGGTCCCGGAGACGTTAGTCGGGATTAGACCGACTGAATGGGAGCCTCTGTAAAGGGCCATGCCCGAAGTCCATCCAGACAGGTCGGCACTAAACCCAAGAGAGGGGTTAGTAAGAGGCCGTTAGTACCTGAATGGGAACTCCTTCTGCCCCTGCCCGGAATACTCATTGACGGGGAAGTCGTCCAACACTGAGAGCATCTGCTGTACTTGGTTGATGCTGACGACCAGAAGGAGGCACCCCTCGACCCGCAGGGAGGAGTGGCGGAGATCGCGTCGAGGCCCGAAGGGCTACCAGCGGGTCATCGTTCTGCAAGAGAGAGGAGGCAGAGACGGAAGTCATCGTTACGCGCCAAAGCAAGGGGAGTAACGGAACGGGTTCATACTAGCCACCTGAAGGGGGAGCTGTATAAGAACATAGAAAGGGAGCGCCAGAGAGGGACTCCCAGATCTGTACCCTAGTTCTGCGAGGACCAGGCCGGAGCAAAGCCACCACACGGAACCTGGCAGCGCTGACTGCTCCGCTCAGTCAGATGCCGAAGGGGGGAGGATGGGAGAGCCGCCCGAAGGGGGAGCTCTTAGAAAGGTGTACTTCTCCTGATGACGAGGAGAGTACTGCAAGCTTACACCTGCTCCGTCCCCTAAGGGTGACTGCCACCACTCAGGACCGCAGAGGGAACAGAGCCTACATCAAGGTTGTACAACCTGATGAACGTGTTAGGTGTAGACCAGCCCGCAGCTCTACAAATGTCGGCGGGTGAGGCCCTTCTAGCCAACGCCCACGAGGCAGCGATGCCGCGAGTGGAGTGGGCCCTCAGATGGAGAGGGCAGGGAACCTCACACGCCTCATAAGCTAGGTGGATAGCAGCACTAGCCAGTGGGCAAGCCTTTGCTTGGAGACAGCGGAACCCTTACGCTGGCCTCCGAAACATATGAAGAGCTGCTGGGAGCGACGAAGCTCCCGGGTTCTGTCCAAGTAGATCCGGAGAGCTCGCACAGGACATAACGAACCCTGGGCTGGTTCTGCCTCCTCCCCGGGCAGAGCTTGCAGGGTCACCACCTGGTCCCGGAAGGGGACGGATGGGACCTTGGGGATGAATCCGGGCCTGGGTCTGATGGTAACCAGAGAATCACCAGGGCCGAATTCCAGGCAGGATTCGTCGGCGGACAGTGCCTGGAGATCTCCCAACCTCTTAATTGAGGCCAAAGCAAGCAGGAGTGCGGTCTTCCGTGAGAGGACACGCTGCTCTGCCAAATTAGACCTAGAGGGAACCAATTGCGAACCAATCTCCAGGACGGATGCATGGTAGAATGCAGCGGACCGTCAGCATCTTGAACCGGTACTTGGCCAGGTGCCGGTTTAGACGCCTCAAATCCAAGATTGGTCGCAGCCCGCCTGCTTTCTTGGGGACCAGGAAGTATGGGCTGTAAACCCTCGTTCCATATCGGCTGGGGGTACCGGCTCGACCGCACCTTTTGTTAAAAGGGCGTCGATCTCCTCTCGCAGGAATGAGGCGCCTGTTCGGGGAACAGGTGAAGCACACCTCAAAACCTGGGGGCGGACACGAATTGAGAATCGTGTAGCCCTGCCGGATTGTCCGGACCTCCCACTGTGAGACCCGGGAAGCTTCCGCCAGGCTCCCAGGTAAGCTGACAGGGGTCGTGGTCGGGACGTGCCGATGGTCCCCATGGCGGGGCCGCCCGGAGGCGGACTTGTGGGCGGAATCACCAAGGAAGGACCCTGGGAGATGGTCAGATGAGGGCAGGGGTGGTGTGCCCCCGCGCTCTCTGCCATGGCCAGCGGGGCTCGGGCCCATGTCGGGATCTTCGTCTTTGACACAATGGGTGCCGCCGTCCCGGAGGACGGCAGCGAGGAGTGTGTGGTGGACTCCCCCCCCCTGGGGGAGCTGGGTCGATGACCAGACCCAAAGAAGAGCTCGTTTCCTCCCGAGTCGCCAACCTCGGGGGAGCTTCACTAGAAACCCTCGTCTGCTTTCGAAAACCTCAGAGGTTGGCTCCGTCTTCCGCATGCAGGGGTTTTCCCCGGACCAGAGGTCGAAGGAGTAAACCAAGGCAGGAGACGTACTCTTTGGCAGCGAACAGGCGGAGAGGGTTCCGGTCCAGAAGCAACGCCTGCTGCTTCTGGCGTGGAACTATACCCAGACCCTCCGCCTGCCTCCTGATCGTGGAGACCTTGACGAAAATCTCCACGGCGACGCCAAAGAGGCCATCCGGGGAGACAGGCGCGTACGGAAGCCGAAAATCGGTCCTCGGGGCGCATTGAAGCCTGCTCGAACCACAGATGGCGTTCCTGGACCACAAGCGTGGACATCGCGTGACCGATGTTCAGCACGGCTGATCTTTTAGCACGAGGCGACAATCAGCGGCTGAAAGCGAGTCTCAGAGAGACTGCTGGTCACCACCACCCTGGTGCATGACACGGAGGACCTGTAAGGTCGCCATAGCATGCAATAATGCAGCAGATTTACCCGCAGCTGAATAAGCTCTCATCATCAGGACTGATGAGACCTCCCAGCTTTGGCGGGAACACCCGAACGAGACCGTCAAGCAGCAGCGCTGTCGGGGTAAGCACCGCGACAACCTACCCACTCGGGGAATCGAAGAGTAACCCGTATCTGCTGCATTGGCCAGAGTGGTGAAGAGGGAGGAGCTCAATCCCCTGACGGGCAGGGGAGCCTGCCAGAATTAGTGAGCTCCTCGTGCTTCTCGGGGAGAAAAAGGCACTAGCGGTATGCGGGGAACCTGTCCCGGCGCCTGCCTAGCCACCAATTCTCCAGCCGTGACAGCATCGACTCGGGGGGGAGGAGTCACCTCCCGCCGATCGAGGCTGCGGCTGTGAGAGCACCGCGAACGCCTCCGGCTCCAGCTCGGCTGCAATCCCGAAGGAGGCAGGCCGAACTGGAGAACCGAAAGCCGCGCCCCTTCCGATGCTGCGTGGGAGAGCAGATCGTTTACAGGATCATACGAGGTACCGGGCGACACCGAAGCGCCGTCCGATTCACCCGCAGACCAGACGGGAAGCACGCTCGGTGTTTGGGGATGACGCGAGGAATCACCTGACGCCGCTCTACCCAAAACTTCCGCGTGCGACTCAGCAGAGTGCTGCAATGCAAACACTCGCGCTTCACGAGAGCCGCGTCGGTGTGCTGGAAACCAAACACATCGCGCAACTCCCGTGACCGTCTTTTCAACGAGAAGCCCACAACAGCCAGGAATAGTGCACGTTTTGCTCATCGTGTCGTGAAAAATGGACAGGATACTGAGAAAACGGCTGAATCACTGGACAGGCTTGCCTGAGAAGATCTTCGAGGTGCTGGCTGTTGGTTGCATGCTATCTGAGCTAGCAGAGGTCACACCAAAAGAGCCAAGAGGTAAGCAACCTGCTGATCTTTCAAGCTAGAAGCGTCAAAGTTCAGGAGAGAGAGTCTCACTCAGTCAGCTCCGAAGGAAAATTGCATACTGAGGCTTAGGCACGCCCGGCTTTATACCCGGCTGATTGCTAATCAATCACCTTCGCCTGCAAATTAATTTGCCCGTTAATATGTTCGTCAGTCGCTCTCACGGTGATTCGCTCCCATTCAGTCGGTCTAATCCCGACTAACGTCTCCGGGACCGACTGAAAGGGAACTTAAGTCTCAAGTTTTGATCTTGGTTCCTTCCAGATATCTTCCCAAGAAAATAAACAGTGTTTTATTGTTTTCAAATAGATTTGCCAATATCAACTTTTTATTACAGCTTAGTAAATTTAGTCCAATTAGACAACTGACATTTCAGTAAAAATAAATGGTCAAAGGGTTTCTATAGTTACACCAAACTTTCTCATAATTATTAGACGACTATTTTCTAGTTATTTATCATTTTAAAAACGAAAAACTTGACCGATTACATCACAAAACAGCAAAATTCATCAACTAATGCAAACAGAGAAGAGGAAGAAGAAAAATATTTGTTGGTTTATGTTACTCACTGAGGGAGAATTAAGTTGACACCCCCCATGGCAACAACAATGTTTACCATAGCAACCAAATTAACATATCTATATTTTAATCTTGGAAAATAATAAAGACATTTAGGCTAGTTTATTTTACTCATATTAAAATGGGGAACATATTATGTCGCTGACCCCTCATAGCCACCTGGCTATTTATCATAGCGACCAGTTTTACCTATGACATGCATAGCTTTAGAAAATGTGCTGAGTAAAAAAAAAAAAAACAATGTTATGTTTCTAACTCCTGCATAGCAGCTAAACATTTCACCCTAGCAACCAAATCAGCAATGTATGTCTCGGCTCCAGAAAATGCTAGGACCATAAGACTTGGTATATTTCGATTTTACTGTGTAGTTCAGAATGTTGCTAGCTCAGTTTTTAACTCACCCAAAGAAATTTCACGTCACTTCAAATTTAATACACTTACTCTGGCTCCCTGCTGAATTTCATATTCAGTACAAGGCCATGCCATTTTTAAACGCATTTCAGCGCTCAGCTCAGAACATCAGCAACATAATTAGGAGAGTCATTTCTTCTCTCCTAAACACAGAGCGTTGGGGTAGTCCTGTGGTTCTGATTGTCTCAGCTTCCTAGGTCTGAGCAGCCTTAAAGTGTAAAATTAGCATTTGGTGTGTGTGTGTGTGTGTGCGTGCGTGTGTGTGTGTGTCCGTGTGTGAAGAACTTGTCTGTTCTTTGTGATTAATAATCATTTACTGTGTGACCCGCATTGAATAGGTCCAGCGCCCTGGGCAACCCTTGTGTAGAAACTAGAGTTAATGTATATAGTACTGAAAACCTGAAGCTAAGGTGCAGTAACCCACTCAAGTGGCTGCGGAAGTGCTTCACAAACTCCACTCCCTCCTCCTCTTTCTTCTTCCAGAATTTGACATGTCCGTCTTGACTTGCTGTAATAATAAAATCTGTTGAAATAGAAATGTCACAAAATCTGAGAAAGAAAATTATTTTTTACATAATAAGGTGAGAGAAGCAAAGCTTCCCATATCAGTCAGTCATGCTGTAGCAAAAGTCATCTGGAAATTGAAGAAAGATAGAAGTGCAACAATTTTTCAGAAACGTCCAGGCCGTCCACAAAAGTTACCATCTCCACATGAGCGTTTTTTGATGCAAAAGGTTGAAGAAAATTGCCATGGAACTTCACTGAAGTTAAACTGCTAAAGCAGTAAAAAGCCAAAATGGAGTGACTGTTTCCCATGACAGCATACGACGCACACTGCAGAGGAATGGCATGCATGGGTATCATCCACAAAATAAGCCTCTCCTTAAACCCATGCACAAAAAAAAACACACCTAGAATTTGCTAGGGCCCTTGCTGAAAACTATGAAGACTACTGGGACTCTATACTTTGGGGCGATGAGAAAAGGATCACTGTTTGAGGTACTGTATGACATTGTAAAGATGAAAAGAAAATATGTGGTGCTTACTGTAAAACATGGTGGTGGCACTGTCATTATGTGGGGTTGCTGGTGCTGAGGAACTGCATTTCATTGATGGTATGGTCAACAATGTTGAGTTTAGGATACGCACACATTTCACGGTTTTCCAAATGCTACCATTCAACAATGACCTGTCTCCCCCCTTGTCTGTGTTTGTGGTCAGAGGTGTTTTAATTTCACTGCATGTAACAGTGTTTGAGAATGGTTAAAGACTGACATTGCAAACTGCCACCAACTTGATCATTCCATGCCTAGAAACTTGGGGCTGTCCTAAAAAAAAAAATCACAGCGCTTATACAAAATATCAGATGTAGTAGTATTTTTTTATTTTTTTTGCAGGGTGGATCAATTTTTGCTGCAACCAATTTGATTAAAGCTGAAGTTTTTGTGATCCAAGTAAGTTTATTAACCTTGGTTTCTTGTTATGGAGTTAAACATGTGTTCAATAAAACAGTCTTGTGAAAAGTTGGGAAATTGTTCCTTTGTTCACTGAGCTACTGATTGAGTAGTTTTTAAAGCACACATTTAGGATGAGAAGCACGGATCTAGAAGGGAGTATGTACAAAATAAAGGTAGTAAATGAAAGCCTGCACAACCCAAATTGTAATAACAATGTAGTAACGTTAATCCTCAAAATGTGAGAGAAAACTTACTTGGTGCAAGCGATGTGTGTAATAACATCTCTATGCATGTAACTTCTCACTTGGCATAGGACCGACCCATTCATCTTCATCTTGGTCTAACTTGCGTTTATTATCATGACCACCACCAAAGCTCTTTTCACCACCTCAAAGCTTTTTGATACTTAAAACTAATGTGCATCATATAAATTGTTAAACAACAAACCGATAAGTTTAATTAAGAAATGGAACGGCAAATGAAATCACTAACAAATTAAGCTTTTTAATATTTGTTTCAACATACATTACCCCGCACGCGTTTGAACATTTGTTACGTCGTTGTGCTGTCGGCTGCAGAAAGGACTTCCTGGCTCAGTTTGCTTCAGACAAAATGATTCTTGTGAACAGTTCAATTCGTCAACGAGTCACTGTATATAAACTTTAAAATTGTGGTTTGACCTAGAAAATACACACACTTCTTACTCTTCTGCTTTCGGCTGTTCCCAGTTTAGGGGTCGCCACATCGAATCATCCGTTTCCACCTAACTCTGTCCAGTATCCTCTACTCTTGCACCAACTAACTTCATGTCCTCTTTCAGCACATCCATAAATCTCGTCTTTGACCTCATGCCTGGCATCTCCATCTCTAACATCCTTCTACCAATATAACCACTATCCCTCCTCTGCACATGTCCAAACCAAACAAATGACTGACTATGGGAACCCACGTTCGACTGCTCAAAACAGGTCAAGAAAAAGCTTTCCTTGTTCAGAGAGAGGGCGACATGGTGGCGCAGTGGGTAGCACTGTGGCCTTCCAGTTAGAAGGTTGTTGGTTCGGTGCCCTTCCTGGAAGGAGTTTGGTAGCCGGGTCAAATAGCAAGCGTCATTCTCTGATGTCCGCCTCAGACCAGAGTGCTTAGTTTCTGGCTAAGTTGAGGTCAGATGGGGGATTTTTGGGAGGGGCCCTAGTGTCTCTTGCGACAGGGAGCCATAATGACCCAGACCCTGGAGAGGCCACATGGTGGAGCAGTGGTGAAGGAGTGGTAAGGGGGAGGAGCTCAAAACACCTCAAGCAAAGGCTTGCCAGAATTTAGTGAGCTCCCAATGCACTTTCCGAAGAAAAAACGAGGAGATTTCTCTCGACATGCCCCGAGTCAATCATCCAGCCCTGACAACCTAGGTCAGAGACATCTCTAGCCCGAGTCTCAATGGTGCTCGAAATTATTGAATCTTTTCTGCATCCAGCGAAAGCCGCCCCACACACCGTTTAGGCTGTGAAAGCAGGCTCATTGATTCACAAAATGAACAATTGCCCCCCCCTCCGAAGGGGTCACAGCTTATTTTGGTCTTAATTTGGCCCAGAAAGACTCCGCGGCTCCTTGCCTGCTTCAAAACAAGTCAAGAGTCAAGAGCCTGATCAACAACACCTACTCACTGAAGACGCTGAAGCACAAATTGGTGGGAGACTGTGTCAAATGCCGATGTAAGTCTAGAGTATATGAGAGGACAGAAGACCAGTCAGCTGCAGTCAAAATATCATTGGTGATTTTAAGAAGTGCTGTGTCAGTCTAATGGAATGGACGAAATATTGAAATATTTTAAATGATCAAAGATAGGAAATTCTGAAGCTGAACATTTCAGTGTCTTTGCAATGAAATACAGGAAAGATTTGAAGATTTTGTTATAGAACGACAGCACAGAGAGTAAGGGACATTTAACAAGGTATTCAGTGACTGGTGTCAATTTTAGTATTAAAGAGTCCATGAAACTATCAAACGCAGTCAGAAAACAGTGTAAACATTTTCTAACACACTTCTACTGGTGCTCCAGCACAGATCGGGTGAGAGGAGGGGGCACACCCTGGACAGGTCACCAGTCCATCGCAGGGCAATACAGACATTAGCTCATAAACTTAAGTGGAATTTTGATAATTTTATTTACCTGATGCATGTTTTTGGGATAGTGAGTAAACGCAAGCACAAGAAGAACATCCAGGAAAGCCACCAGCAAGCCTTGAACCGGCAATCCTCTAACTGGAAGGTCACAGTCTACCTACTGCGCCACCTTGCCGGCTGTCTGTAAGACCCAGTAACAAAAATCTTAACACCACAAAAGGGTTATAGTTTAGTGCTCTAAACAACAGAAATAGTATCTTTGTAGAATTTTGTATGGCCCAAATAAATGTCCTTATGGCTGGTGCGTCCAGATTTGCGGTACAGATGCACAAGTTGTCTGCTTTTGCCTAAGAGGGCTATGATTTCCCGTGTTTGATAAAGAAATTAGTTATAAATGAACACGGTATGGCATCTGTAGACTGAGGCACAGAGATGATGGACAATCATCTTCAATATTCCAGGACCAATAGTTATTTTAGTATTTTTAAGACAAATATTAACCAACAACATTATAAAATTGTACAACAATATTTTTAAAAATCGGGTCTTCTCATCTAATAAAATGAGGTTGGAATGGGGCTTAATGAGGATTTAACTAATAAACTATTAAAGCTACAATTAAAGAGGAATGCTGTCAATTTCATGACAGATTCAAATTGTGATTCAGTAACGCAGACGATAAACACCGATGTTTTCACATGATTCAACATTAATTAATTACCTGAAACATTTCGATAAGTGATGTTAGCAGCTTCTTCTCTCTTAAAGTAATTCGAAAAATGTTTTTGCGTAAGGTTTAAAAAGTATAAGTTTTAACTCAACTTCATTTTGTAAAAATGTGTTAAAATAATGTTTAATAAAAAAATTAGTGGACGTTGATAAAAGGGAATCTGTTTCGCAGTCACTATTTTTCTGAAAAAATCTAGTTGAACTCTGTATAATTCGGGAAGCACTTCCGGTTATTTCTTTTTAATTAAATCATGAATTTCACAATTTTTGTTTTGCTGGCCAATTTTTCTTGTCTTTCTGTACATTCTAAGCAATTACTTTAACAACAAATTATCTTATAAATATTTATTTGTTTATTTTTTATTTTTTTCAAAATTAGTTGGCCATGATAAACAATAAACCACGATCAAAACAGCTAGTTATATTTACAATTATTTCTCCTTTCTCCAGACTATGCATTTTATTGTATAAAATACCAAGAATATTTTCTGTCTTTTTTATTTTGCTTTTTGTTTTATTTTTTAAAATACATTTTAATTACCGTGCCGTAAAGCAAGAGGTTGTACTCCTGTTATTCGCTTTCTTAAATATTTGTATTTTTTTGTGAGTATCAAATTGAAATATTGTTGATTCGTTTTTTGCAGAAGTTTCAAGATTATATTGATAAGAGTTCGTTTCGCAAAAACATTTGAAAAATTCGAGGTGATAAATTAACGCCATAAAGCGCTACAAACCGATTTGGTGTTATAAAATATATTTAAATTAATTTTTTACGGGGTTATCGTCAAAGTTTAATATCCAAAAATATTTATTATATTTAAAATGGCGGACGGAGTTTAAATATAAACGCTGCATTGACGTCATCAAAGATGCTAGTTTTAAAACACGCTATATCTTCTTTAGTCCCGTCACTGTGTATTTGTGTTGGTTCGGTTCGGTGTGTTTCTGCGGTTTTGCGAGTTTTTTCTTGGTTTTAACGGAGTTTTTTGTCAATTATTGGTAAGATGTTTTCCAGTGAGTCGAGGGTAAGTTTTCTTTCGCACAATTTTGAATTTATTTAATTAAACGCCGACGCTCGTTATCATTACTTGGCGATTTCTTCCTCTTCGAGTTTTGTGAGTATTTAATCATTGTTGTTTATTTATTTTGCTTTAGAGATTACTTGCGAGGGAGAGGATGGCGAAGCCCTCTCTGACACAGCCCTTTTCGCAGCAGAAACCAGGTAAAGACGGTTTATATTTCATAAACACATCGAACCGCGTTACACTTTAAAACGTGTTTTTCTGACTACTTTTACTTGTCGTTTCTAGATGATAGCTATGAGCTGTATGCAATTCGTGTGGAGTACGAGCGGAGGAGAGAAGAACTGCTGGAGGAGCTTCGAGAGCTCGATGAGTGGCGCTCCACGAGTGAGGTAAAGTATTGAGGTGTTTATAAAGTCTACCTCAAACAGTTTACAAATATTCTTTCGGATCAATGAAGAAAAAAGACCTGGAGCCAAGTTTGTGCTTCGATGGTTTAAATATTAAGTGTTATCCTCATGTTTGCCCCCACCACAGACAAAGAAATGATCAGTACATGACTTTAATGTTTATATCAACAACGAAAAACTCAACAATGCCTTTCAAAACAATTATTGACTAAATTGCTGTGAAATAAGTATTTGACCCTCTATCAGTAATCAATGGTTTCTGGTGGTTTTCTTGTAAAATGTCTTTCAGTAATGAGCTGAGATTAGAAATCTCTCTTAAAGAACAGCTATGTGTTGATAAAAAAGACAGAATCCACCAGATTCCAAAGTAAAACACCATGAATCTGAGGAAATCTGAATGTTTTCAATTTTTTCAAAGCATGGAAATAGGATTTGGGCATCAAACTCTATATTGCTGTGTGCACCTTGATATTGACTTTCTGCCTTGTTTTCTATTTTCCAGCAAGAATACTGGCAGAGAAGGGGAGCATCTCTTCACAGAGAGAGTCCTGGACACCTCATCAGTACGTAACACTACTCACAATTCAGAAGCTCACTCAGCGCCGTTCAGATGACAGTAAAAGAGAGTTTATTTCAACAAAAGCTGCATTTCTGAAATCCCTCCACATCGTTTTAATAATCTGCTTGATCTTGTGATGCATGCATTAAATACATACACGCATGTGAAAAAATAGTTAATCAAGTGTTTCTTATACTTAAATAAACCAGTAATGTTTTGTTTCTTATACTTAAATAAACCAGTAATGTTTTTAAAACAGCTTTTCTGACTAAATGGAACATGAAATCAAGTTAGTTAACATTTTGCTGTGACAGAATATTTTTATTTCATTAAAGTTCAATGGCAAACGAGTTCTTTCTCTATGAAATAATTGTTATTTTGATGCTGGTAGCAGGTGTTTGAGTGAAGTACTTTATAATAGTTGTGTCTTAACTAGCTGCTTTTGAACGAACGGTTAATGTGATTGTTGCTTTTATTTTCACCAGATCAACCAGTACTGAGCCAACAGCCGCCAGTCCGTCCAGAGACGCGCCTCCCACCTCTGCCAGCGACTCCCTCCAGAGGACACACAAAGTAAGAGCATGTTTTCAGAATTATTGTACCAAGGATTTCTTGAATACAGCACAGTTTGTTCAGTTCAGAACGAATCACAATAACTCATGGCTCATCTGTGGATCTCTTCACAGAACACCGTGCCCTCAGCCGAGTCCTGTTTGCTACGCTGATGTCCTCAAGCAGCAGGTACCCGCACTCTGACATCAGCTGGAAACGCAGCATCATTTTCACTATTGCTTCATTAGTCCGTCACGGGGACGGTAAGAATCATGATGTGCGTGTTAACAGAGTTGTACTTGTCTTTCTGTGGAGCACAGATTGCAGAAAAAGAAGAGAGGAAACAGCGTGAGAGGGAGGAGCAGAGAAAGCGGGACCTAAAGCTGGAAGGGGAGCAAGAAAAGTACACTTACTGGGGGAGAGGAGGAGGAGGAGCTCCCCTAAAAGACGTCAGCGGAAATCTCATCAGTACGTAACACAATTCAGAAGCCCTTAATCAGTTTGAATCAAACACATTTATAGTGTTTTTTTAGTACAATTTATGTTAACCGTGATGATGCCGTGTTTTCAGCTGATCTCAAAGCGCACCTGAGAAAACCTAACCCGTGTGAGACTGTTGCAAGGGGAGAAGCAAGACCTGCGTCTCGAAAGAAAGGTAACTAAATCTAAATTTCAAGAAGTGAGCAATAATTCAGTTTGAGCCTCAATTAAATCCCTTTGTCTCTGTCGTTTTCAGAGTCTGCGAGTTTCTCCCCAGCTCCTCCTTCCACATACGGTCGTGGCAACGTGTTTGAAGAAGGTTTGACCTCTCACCAGCGCAACCAGGACCAGAGGCACCGGGATTTTTTAAAGCTGCAGGTACTGAAGAGCAGAACTCTGTCAGATTAAGATTCCAGAGTCATTATGCTTTTGGCCTGTCGTCTCACTTTATCTCCTTTGATGAACAGATTGAGGAAAATAAACGAAGGCAGGAGGAGGAGAGAGAGAAAGTGAGGATGGAGGAAGAGAGGGAAGAGAAACGGATCACAAGAGAGAGAGCGATAATGAAGAAGGAGTACGAGGCGGAGCTGGAGAAGAGGAGAAGGAAAGACAGAGAGGTTCGTTCTTAAGCCCTGGTTGAATCTTGTAAATTTCAATTATTGGTTTTAAGCAGAAGCTCAGGTTTTGAACCTAATCTCTATTAAACTCTGGGTGTTGCGTCTATGAAGTCACCCATAGGTTTCTGAAGAGTAAACTGGAAGCTAAACGTTAGCGTAGCCAGTCATCTTCATCGTAACAGAGCGACACACTAAGGGATGATTGAAGGGAGGGATGCGGGGTTCAGATTTGGATTCTGAGGTCTTTGTTGTTTTGTTCTGCTTCCTCTTCCTCTTGTTGCCCTCTAGGACGTAAAATAGACAGCTATAGTCTTAGTGAAGAGAATCTAACAGTAGTTTGTTTTCTCTCTTTTCTCGACAGACAAGACGGTGAAAACTTTATCTGGGCTACAAAAAACAGCTTCAGAAGGAACTTCGGATGGAGATGAGATATTATTATTATTATATATTATTATTATTATCATTATTATTATTATTATTATTATTATTATTTGGTGACCTGAAGAAGGACACGAAAATGTATTTGTTTACGATGACGACTGCTGGAGTGATTCCTGGGAGCGTGAGTATTTCCTCCATTGCAGAAGGCCAGTGGTGCATGTGTCATTGTGCAGGGGTAGGTGATTTGATCATCAATCAGCTGGGTATGTAACCCCAACCGAACCTACTCTCATTCTGTGACTTTCGAGGAGCCGAACCCACTTACCTCTCGGCACCTCTAATTTACTGACCTCAAGAGCACGACTAAAGGAATACGTCTCCAGTCCCTCTTTCAGGGAAGGGTGGGTTACATGAGTAACCAAGATGTTCCCTCACAGTCGTTCCTTCAAACGTATTTATCGTAATGACCCCTAGTAAAAGGCCATGCCCGATGTCCTTCCATTCAGGCAGACACTAAACTTCAGGGGGTGTGGTCTCGAGGTGTGGATTCGAGTCACACTCAAGTGAATAATTAGGAGACTTGAGACCCAACTTGACAATATGGCAAAAGACTTGTGACTCGACTTGGACTTGAATCATAATTAATATGCATCTCTGTCTGTGCGAGTTCAGCTTTCGTATATTTCAGTGCATAGATAGATAGATATATAGATGGATAGACAGACAGACAGATAGACAGAAGTGTGACGTGTGTCCCCGCTTTCACTCTGTTTGGGTGAAGTGCACATAGCAGAACTTTTTATTTAGGAATTAAATCTGGATTCAGCAAAACAAAAACCAGAATTCTGTTTCTGCCTTTTAGAGATTAGTTTCGATTGAGTCCCGTCGGATTAACAGATTTTAACGGCAGACGTTAAACATTTTTACCAACATTTAAATCTCTGTGTCTAGTAACAATGTTACTATACAAATGTTACAAACTATACTATGTTATTTAACAAAGGCACAATGTTAAACAAACGGAGCATAAGAGACTTTTCAAAAAGTAACTCAAAGAAAAACGCAACATTTCCTTTTCAAGAGTTTTCAAACACCTTAAATTCACATTAATATTTCTTTCTTTCATTTTCATACCTTTCTGGGTCACGGGGGTCTGCCGGTGCAGGGGTACACCCTGGACAGGTCGCCAGTCCATCGCAGGGCAACTTCACTCACACATTCACACCCTAAGGGGAATTTATATTATTCAATTAACCTAATCGCATGTTTTTGCGATTGTGGGGGAAACCGGAATACCCGAAGGAAACCCACGCAAGCACAGGGAGAACATGCAAACTCCTTCCAGGAAGGTCACCGTGAGCCTCGAACCGATAACCTTCTAACGGGAAGGCCACAGTGCTACCCACTGCGCCACCATGCCGCCTCACATTAACATCTCAAAGATATACATTTTTAGAGATTATTTTTATTTTGCTATTTTCTTGTCATTTGTGTGTTGAAAGGTTTAAAAAAAACACCAAAAATCAAAGTAAAAAAGATAATAAATATGTAGTTGTATGTTTTTAGATTGATAAGCAGCAGCCAGTCGTCGGTGGATGCTTAGAGAGGGAAGGAGTAGAAGAGGGAGGATCACTAGAGCCAGATCATATATCTGTCCGTTTTAGCCCAGTACAACAGAGATAACCATTTAAAAACGTAAAAACAAACCCTAAATTTCAACGCTTTAAAGAATTCTTTTATGTTCTGGATTCACTAAAGCCATGTCGTGTAATTTATGATAGTGATTTAATCGGGGATAGGAATCGAGATATGAATCAGAAATATTATCAATTATTACTCTCTCTGTTACACACCATTTATACACAAGGCCCCAAAACCCCACACCTAAATATGGTCTTCACAACTTATTTTATTTCACTTAAGATTTCCAAATGTTCAATGGGCCGAAGAGCTTAAGGAATAAATACTAGGTTCATGATGGAGCAAAAAAATGGCGCTGGCGTTTTAGGACATGGCGGCTGATCACGGTAATTTACACGCAGCATACAACACGCCCGAACATTGTGTCGTGTAAAAGAAATGAAATCATTCCAAAGTCAAAGCCTGTATGTAAGCAAGCTCCTGAAAAGTAGTGTTTCTAGAAGCACAATCACCATCTTGAAACAAAGTTTGTGGTGAATCATGAATCTGGTCTCAACAGGTTTTTTCGAGCAAACTTCTGGAGAAATTGTCGTGAATTTTCAGATTAAATGCTTTGATTTGGTGGATTTTAAGGGTTGTACAAACAGTGGTGGATCTTGAAGATTTTTTGTGAATTTTCTTGTTAATCCTTAAACTTGAGGCATTTGAATTTTTGTATTGAGACTTAATGCTTAGATGTTTGGCATTTCTGTGGTAACATACAATTACATTACATTTCGCAGGCGTTTTTATCCGAAGCCATTTACATTTCAAGGAATGAAAACATTTCTTGAGTTCTTGCTTTCCCTGGGGTTTAGACCCATGACTTTTGTGTTGTTGGTGCAATGCTCTACTGACTGAGCCTCAGGACAGAAATCTATTGCTTTGTTTTGTTAATGACTGAAAGTGACTTGAAATCAAAATTTAGCGACTTTGGACTTTCTTAAACTTTCCCTCCATTTACTTGGACTTGCCTTGGAACGTGACTTGTAAAGTTCCAGAATGCAAGGTAATCTAATCTGATTAGATTAGATCTAATATCTAATGCAGTGGTACCCCGAGATACGAAATTAATCCGTTCCAGTGTGACGTTCGTATCTCGAACATTTCGTATCTCGAAGCAAGTTTTACATGTAAACCGCCTAATCCGTGCAACGGCTCTCAGAAACAACAGTTTAAGTTGATTAAAAATCAAGTAACGTTTCGTCAATTCTTAAATCTACACATTGTTAATGTAATGTAACTTAATAAAACAGAATAAAAAAAATTGCAAAATACGTAATATATACACAAACGAGAAACCTCGGAGGAGGTGAAATGGAACGGATGGCAGACAACATTATGGCACTATCAGTCCTGAAAGTTAACTTTCTCGAGATATTTCACGAACACCAACACGGTTTCATGCGCAGACAGTAACGAAAGCGTGTGTGAAGGGATGGAGAGAGCGTTTCTGAGAATGCGTTACTGGTTTCTCTGGGTTTTTCTTTCCGCGTTATGAACGTTATTTCTTTTGCGACACCTTGACTCTAACTTTTGTTAAAGCACATTATTAGTAATCTATATATAATGTTTCGCTCGATTTAAAACTGATTTAAAGCGTATCAGCACCTTTTTTCATCATCTGTCAATGGAAGAGAAGAGAGCCAGGACCCGGAAGCGCAGCACGACGTCAGACATCACAAGCGGATAATAGAGCAGAACTGTTTGTGTTTTTCGTATTTCGGAATCTTTTTCGTATCTCAAAGCAAAATATTTCCCGAAAGACCTTTCGTATCTTGAATTTTTCGTATCTCGAAGCATTCGTATCTCGAGGTACCACTGTACTTTCAGACCCACACTGAGTCCGCTCCAAGTAAAGGTTAGAATTAGGGTATGAGGAGTCTCCGTACCGGTTATTACGACCGTTGCTGTTAGTCTTCCTGAAGTTTAGTCTCTGCCTGTATACACTGACCCTGGTATCGATACCTCTTATTGATCTTATTGATACTACTAACGGTTCTCTTATCGGGACTTTCAGTTAATAATAAAAAAAACGTTAAGAAACAGAAAAACAACACTTTATTTTTTAAATGCAAAATATTTTAAACCGATTCACTTTGGCGTGGGGAACTTATCGTTTTGCATTTCCAATTTTTATTGGCCATTTCACACGAATATTAACACAAAAGTGCATGTATTGTATATGGCTGTATTTATAATAGTTTGTGTAGAGTGGACGCGGGTGCGGGCGGTACATTTCTCATTCGCGGGACTAGATGTTTTATTAAAAGCAAATATTGTTATTTATTTACTCCACAAAACATACAACAATGATGACAATAAAACCGAAACGATTTACAGGAACGATGTGTTGTTTTTCCGATGTATTGGAAAAGCTCTTTATTCGTTAAAAATGTGTCTAAACACAATCCGAGTGAAACAAAGAACAAAGAGCGAGAGAGAACGAGAGAACTACTAGTAACTGTAGAACGAGAGAAACCGACTGTAACAAATTATTCTTCTTAAATAAAATTATTACCTTGTTTTTACAATGTGTTCCCAAAAAACTCTGCGTCTTTATTAATTCCTGCCAGTTTAATTAAATGTAAATAAAACATAATTGTTTTCCATTTATTTATAAGAAAATGAGAAACGGATGAAACAAACAAAGCACAGTGTCTCTGTGTCTGTGCCGAAGAGCATCCGTCACATTAAACAGAGAATTGTTCGTTTCACTAAAGAAAGAATATCCGATGCTCGACAAAATCATTTTCGTTTTGATTTTGGCAAATGCAGAAAAAACAACTAATATTTTTAATATCTGAATGTGTTTATTAAATTTTGAACATTATAATACTTATCTAGAGAGATCTTAAGTGACATTTGTGTCGTTATTTTAACACCGCACACCCGAGGGGACGGATGGCATTTCTCTGTCGGCACATAATCCTCTTTGTTTTGATCGATTCGTTGTGTTTCCGCCTCGAAGATAAAAAAATCTTGATGCACTTGCTGCATCCACACGGGTGAAGTATAAACATACTTTGGATCTTTTGACTTTCTCCGCTATCGGCGTTCTTTAAGCACGAGCTCTCGTACTGCGTACGCGTGAACTCTCCTTTTTGCGGAACATACATTTCGTGCGAGAGATTCCACATAACGGCCGTGCAGGTGAATAATGAATATCATCACATTACACAAGTCTGGTCAAGTAAAATCTGCTAGGTAATGTTTTTATTAGCAATAGTATATAGAATTTCTTTAATTTCTCCAGTACCGATAGCAGAACCGGTAACATCAGACCTTATCGATACTCTGGTCTTTTATAATTGGGCACCGGGCCTGATTAAGTACCGGGTTTCGGTACCCTTCCCTAATTACAACAAATACACTGTAGTGAATGAATGGAGGGGAACGTATTGGTTACTTATGTAACCCACCATTCCTTGCCGGAGGGAATGGAGATGTAATCTCTTTGTTATGCCTTTGAGGTCAGTGAATTTGAGGTGCCGAGAGGTAAGTGGGTTTGGCTCCTCGAAACTCACAGAATGAGAGTAGGTTCGGTTGGGGTTACATACCCAGCTGATTGATGATCTAATGATCAACATCTGTTCAACCACACGTGCATAGTTGTCCTTTTGCAACGGGGGAAACACTCACTCTCCCAGTGATCGTTCCCTCAGTCTTCATTACAACAAATATGTCGCAGTGAACAACTGAAAGGGAACCAACCAATAAAACTTTGAAACATTGCAGTGCTCTCTGACTGTTTTTTTAAATGTTGTTGGTCATGCCAAATCTTTTTTTAAAGATTTTCTAATAATAGAGGGTACAGGCAAGGCTGCCCCATTTCTCGATTTTTATTTCTATCAGTAGTAGAACTTTTAACTAATAGAATTCTTATGAATTCAATTTTAAACTAATCACAAAATTTGGTACAGGAAATTAAAAAAATCCAAATTGGCTGACGACAAGTCTATCTTCTTACATGAACAAAATCAATAGACATTCATTGAATGAAGTTAGTATTTACAGAGGCCCTGTACACACGTTTAAAATGTACATTTATGTATTTAGCAGACGCTTTAATCCAAAGCAGTTTGTTACAAGGTCAGATTAATCGTGAGACTTGAACATAGAAGACGTTTGAGCTGAAACAGAAAATAAGTTCAGTGCTTCAGAGATTTTTTTTAGTGAAGCATTTAAAATATTCAGGCATCAAAAAATTTCCGAAATACAAATTTTAAAGGGTTCCACCCGATCATAAGGCTCATCATTTGACACCATGATGACATTGATACGAATATTATTTTTGAAACATTTCAAATTGTGCACCCACCCTAGATGGTTGGCACCCTTAGCTTTTGCCTAAACCCCATAATGGTTACGACCCGCCCTGTTAAAGAACATGTCATGCAGTGGAATAGTAGACAGAAACCAACTTAAATGTGAAAGCTGAGGAAAAGATGATTTACTGAACAAAAGATAAAAGTACAACAAAAGCAACCAAGAGAGGGCTAACCCTAAATAACTACAACCTCCTTCAGGGGAGAGCACTCTACTAATAAAAGAAACAAACAACTGACGAGATGTAACTCACTGAGGAAGAACACATGCCATCTACTGCTCAAGATATGACTGTCATTTGATACATTTTACAGCAAATACCAAAGCTAACATGGAGAAAAAAATCCTAAAAACTTGGTCACTCTTATCAGAAGCAAATGTAACAATGCGCTACAATACTTCTGGATTTTATGAAGTGTTACAGTTTCCCCGGCTAATGTTTCCATCATGTGAGCAGAGTAAAAACATCACAACTCTGAATTATTAATATAATACTCATTGTTCTTTTAGTAACAGGATGGTTTGTTCAAAGAAATGAACAAATCGAGGCGAGAATTAGCACTTGTTGGAAGAAGCCCAGTGGGTAGCACCCTGGCCTTCCAGTTAGATGGTTGTTGGTTCGAGGCTCGCCATTGACCTTCCTGGAAGGAGTTTGTATGTTCTCACCGTGCCTACGTGGGTTTCCTCCGGGTACTGTGGTTTCACCCATAGTCTCAAAAAACATGCGTCAGATTGATTGAACAATGCAAATTCCCTTTAGTTGTGAATGTGTTTCCCTGTGATAGACTGGTTACCTGTTTAGAGTGCACCCACGTCTCGCCCAAAGAGCACCAAACCCTGGAGCAATGGAAGAAGCCTCACAGATAATCTTGGACCAAAAAAAATCTGTCAGGAGTGTTGCACGTAACTTCAATCTTTGCTAAAAAGAAAAACCCCGGAAGCACTAAACATGCTTTTAACCCACACACCTGTGTCTTCTCAGCAGACACCAGACTGAGTTCAATAGCTTCTTGAGGCTGCTGACCTGTGTTACAGATTTGTGCCTTTGGAGGTCAGAAGATTGGTTTGCATTCCTGAAAAGTGGAATGAAACTAACATGGCAGGAGATGATTGGTTCACAAATTTCCTGAAGCACTATCCCACCCTGTCTACAAGAAAGTGTAGTACCCTCACCGCTTCCTGATGAAGGGAAATAAAACACAATCAACAAAGAAATCACACGAGACGGAGCTGCTGCATTCTTTCTTGGTGTTGTCTATTAAGTGAGCAGTGCCCCCTCAACTCTTAGGTGAGTACTCAGATAAACAGGCAATTGTAATCGAGCGATGATCATTTGATCAGGCATTAACAAAATCTCGAAAACAAGATAAACAAAATTATACAACCCTTTTCGTCTGTATGTAAGGTCCAGAATAAATTTACTATTTGACCCCTTTCATTTATATATATATTTTCTTTTAAAATATAACCACAACAAAAGCCCCAAGCAACAGCATTTAACAGAACAACTGTAACTGATATCTTTGACAGTCTTGTCACAGTGACAAAGTGACGTGATACACGCTCTGCTCTCTTACTCCCTTATCTCTTATCATCCCAGCTGGGCTTCTTGTCTTTTGTCCGTCTGCAGAGACTCTCACTATCCTGCTCTCTAAATAAAAGGAACTATGGATCTGATCAACTGGTCTCTAAATGCAATTGACATCATTTTCTCGACGAGGAGCGTGGGTTCGGGGGAACCCTCCTGTCCTGCTGGAACATATACTGCTGGCTACATGATGGACTCCTGGTCGAAGTGGAGGATCGTGTGCCTGGCTGCTCTGTCCCTGGAGGATGTCGAAGACATCTACATAATTGGAACTGTGATAACTGGGATTCTGCTGATTGGAATATGTGGAGCTCTCGGCTATCAGCGATTATCAAAAGCGGTCAGTGCTCAAAGCCCCACTAAGCTGACCGACTGGAATGGAATGTTGACTATACTTAAAACTGTCGGGACTCATGTAACGGTCTGTGACCGCAAACTGGATTTCATCATGGAAAGGCTGGCAGTATTGAAACGTAAGTTGGATAATCTGGAGACCGGGGAAAGACTCTAAAAATCTGTGAAAATGTACAGCTTTTGACCCAAATTAACTTCTGTACCATCTGGCTTCCCTTATCTCCTCTGGCATTGGAGGCCACGAAGAGGAGTCTAAACATCCCCCTTGCAGAGCCCGATAAAGAGAGTATCTCAGAACCTTCCCCCGCATCCACTGTGCCTTCCCCCGCATCTCCTCCAGCTTTTTCCCCACCACTGTAATCTGACGGGTCATTAGTACAGCGCCATCTGGCTGCAGGAAAATGCCGGCTGCGGACTGCAGTGGCCACACCACTTCCCCGACCCCTACCTCATCCTGCGATGTTCTTTTCCTGTATTTGTCAATGTCCTTGATTGCAGATGGCTTTTTTTAACCTGTTCCACAATGCTCTTTTTTCTTTGAAGGACAATGCGGAAAGGCTCTTTTTTTAAGCTAATTTACCTAATGTATATCCATTTTCTCTGTTTCTCTCTAAATATGCTACCTCTCACACTGGCCTGTTCCCACCCTGTCTATGTCTGTGGCCAGAGGGGTCCCATTTCGCTACATGTATCATCATCATATTTCCTTCCCAGGAAAAACTTTAAGCAGCCTTTTATGCATGATGCTGCACCAGGATGCATAGGCACTGCACATGGTACAGGTTGGTTGCAAGAGGAAAACATTTTTCCTTAGCACTCTTTGAAACATGCTAAGCCAACCAACAGCCAGTTCTCCTACTACTGGACACTAAGTACTCTCCTACCAAGTAACCTTTTTTATTTCAAATGAAAAAAAGAAACATATTTTTGGTTTACAAGGAAAAGGGCAAACATAAAACCTATAAGTAACTAGGAACAATGTGTTTGATGGTTTGGTTACAATGCAAATTTGCCCTTTTTTGGTCTAAATTGGTGTTTGTGTATTGTTTTAAATTGTTTTTTTTTTTTCAAATTTTACCAAATTATTGACACTTTTAGAACAATTAACACAATTAGAAGTCAAGTAAAAAAACACCATAAGCTGTTTTACCGAAGCATTGTTGTGTTTTATTATAATATGTCTATTGGGTTAATGATGTTGATTAAAGATAGAGATGGAAAGGTGCTGACAAGTGAAAAGAGTGTGCAGAGAAGATGGAAGGAGTATTTTGAGGAGGAGAATGAGAGTTAACGAAGGGGGTAAGAGGTGAATATTGTAGAGCAGGAAGTTGAAAAGATTAGAAAGGATGAGGTGAGGAAGGCTCTGGGGAGAATGAAGAGTGGAAAGGCTGTTGGTCCAGATGACATACCAGTGGAGGTGTGGAAGTGTCTAGGAGAGACAGCAGTGGAGTTCCTTTCTAGGTTATTCAACAGGATTTTAGAGAGTGAGAAGATGCCTGAGGAATGGAGGAGAAGTGTCCTAGTACCAATCTTTAAGAACAAGGGTGATGTGCAGAGTTGTAACAACTACAGAGGCATAAAGTTGATGAGCCACACAATGAAACTCTGGGAAAGAGTAGTGGAAGCTAGGCTAAGAAGGGAAGTGGATATTTGTGAGCAGCAGTATGGCTTCATGCCCAGGAAGAGCCCTACTGATGCAATTTTTGCTCTGAGAATGTTAATGGAGACATACAGAGATGGTCAGAAGGAGCTTCACTGCGTCTTTGTGGATTTAGAAAAAGCGTATGACAGGGTGCCGAGAGAGGAACTATGGTCCTGTATGAGGATGTATTTTAATTTTGACTTTTGTATTTATAAACAAAAAATAATATTTTCTTTATATCCATTTCTAAAAGTAAAGTCAAATGGCCAAAAGAGAGACAGAAGGACCCGACCCCAGACCCTTCTAAAAATATTTCATTTCTGTCAGTCCTGTAGAGTATCTGAAGAGTTTTTACCTGTCTCTCTATCAGTATGATTTTTTTCTGGGCGCGCTCATCAGCTTGAGGCGCGGCACCTCTGCGTGCACCGGTCTCTCGTTCTGGTTAATCAACGGCCTTTTTAGCGGTGCTTCTCTCTCCGCTCTGTGTCGGAAGATTGTTCACACCATGTGAGTCGCTCTCTAGTATCTCTATATATTACTAGCCTCCTACTCTGTTCCAGTGGATACCCACCTTTCAAGCCCGGTCTGGTCCTGTGCTGTGGTGTCGATGCGGGTTCGGGTCAGCGTGAGCATCTCCGTCGGCTCGATCCTTCTCCGGCATACACACTCTCCTATTTTCTCTCTTAGCTCAGTTGTGCGGTGGTTGCCAGCATAGAGGGACTGCCCTTCGCCATCCCCTTTCCTGGGCCCTCGTAAATCTGTTGATCATCGGAGTTTATTCGTTCTCCTTTTTTTTAGTTTTTGGATTCCAGCCTGACGGCTTGTGGTTTAGTTCTCTGGAATTCTCTGAACTCCAGTAAGAAAATAAAAGAAACTTCATTTCAAGAATTTTTTCCTCTTGCATCTGGGTCCTTCTCCTCCACAACACACCCTAAGGCCTTAACAGAATCTTCCGACCAAGAATCATGGACCCAGCAAGAGAAAACCCGCTACAGAACGCCATCGAATGTCAAGGGGCTCTGCTTGGTCGCCACGATGAGGAGATCTCCTCCACACGCCGCAACAGGGAGGGTCTTCATGCCCAAGTCGCTGACCTCACATCACAGCTAAACAGCTTGCGCTACGGAGATCCTCCGTCGCGGGGGTCCGGGGAACCCTGCATCAATAATCCCCCTCCATATTCTGGAGAGCAGTCACAGTGCCGTGCGTTCCTGACCCAGTGTGAACTCATGTTCTCGCTCCAGCCCAACACCTATGCCAGTGAGAGAACTCGGGTGGCGTTCATCCTCTCACTCCTGCTGGGGCGAGCGCGCACCTGGGCGACTGCCCTATGGGAAGCTAACGCCCCGTGGATTTGGATCCTTCCGAGAGGAGATGATCAAGGTGTTCGATCGCTTCCTCCATGGGCGTGAGGCTTCCAGAGCTCTGGTCTCGTTCTGTCAGGGTTCCACCTCCGTAGTAGATTACGCAGTGGAGTTCCGCACGCTCACCGCGTCCTCAGGCTGGAATGAGGAGGCCCTCTGCGCTCGGTTCCTGGAGGGATTGAAACCAGAGATAAAGGAGGATATCTACGCTCTGGATGTCCCTAGATCGTTTGATGAGCTGGTAGAACTAGCCTTACGTCAAGAGAGGCGTCGCTCCGTCCGCCGCCGTCGTGGTTTGCGTCCCTCCCCAACAAGCTCTGAGGCCTCTCTTCATGCCACCACGGAGGGGGATACTTCTGCCAGTGCGCTGGAGCCCATGCAGTTGGGCCACATACACCTATCCTCTCAGGAGAGACAACGCAGGATCTCCAACCGACTCTGCCTATACTGTGGGGCAGCCGGACACTTCTTTTATCAGTGCTCGGTAAAAGCCAACGCTCGTCAGTGAGGAGGGGTCTACTGGCGAGCGTCTCCTCTGTGTCAACGACCCCCAACCAGCTGTGCCCTGCAGTTCCTGCTGTTCTTCGCTTCGCAGGTCGCTCCGTTTCCTGTTCGGCTCTCTTGGACACGGGCGCTGAGGGGAGTTTTATGGACGAGCACTTCGCCCTTGCCAACGGCGTGCCCATCGTTCCGTCTCCTGAGGTTTCCACTGTGTTCGCTGTGGATGGGCGGAGACTTTCGGACGGGGCCAGATCTACTGGAGTGGTGAGTCTCTCTGTGTCTGGCAACCACCACGAATATATCTCTTTCGTCATTATAAAGTCGCCTCTCCATCCTGTCATCTTCGTAGGTCATCTCTGGTTGTAGACAACATATTCCTCAAATTAATTGGCAGACTAATATCATCACCGCCTGGGGTTTAGCTTGTTTCTCTTCCTGTCTGCAGTCCGCGGTCTCGTCTTTTCAACCCTCTACTACTCGCCCATTGTCGATGAGGCTGATCTGGTGGGCGTTCCTAGCGAATACCGAGATTTAGCTTCTGTATTTATTAAGGATCAGGCAGGCTCGCTACCTCCTCATCGACCCTATGACTGCCGTATCAACCTTCTACCTTGTTGTATTCCCCCTAAGGGCCGTTTATGCCTTATCTAAACCCGAAATGCAAGCTTTAGATGAGTACATCACCGCCTCTCTCAGTGCGGGTACTATTGTTAGATCCTCCTCTCCCGCAGCAGCGGGGTTTTTCTTTGTAAAGAAGAAAGAAGGATCGTTACGCCCTTGTGTAGATTACAGAGGACTAAATGAAATAACCATCAAGGATCGCTATCCCCTCCCGCTTAGGAATTCTGGTTTCGATCTTCTCGCTGGCGCTCGTGTCTTTACTAAACTAGACTTACGAAATGCATACCACCTTGTCCGAATCCGCCAGGGGGACGAGTGGAAGACCGCTTTTAACACGCCCCTCGGCCAATTTGAATATCAGGTTTTGCCCTTCGGTCTCTGCAACACCTCGGCCATTTTTCAGGCGTTTGTGAATGATGTACTACAAGACATGCTCAATGCTTTTGTTTTCGTATATCTGGACGACATCCTCATCTTCTCCCCTGATCTCGCTACGCACATTTCTCATGTCAGACACGTTCTACAGAGACTTCTTGAGAACCGACTTTTTGTCAAAGCCGAGAAGTGCGTTTTTCATTCGGAGTCAGTTCCTTTTTTGGGACACATTGTGACCGCCCACGGTATTTCAGTAGATCCGGAAAAGGTCCGTGCTGTAGCCGAGTGGGCCGTGCCCGAATCTCGTACAGCTCTCAGACGTTTTTTGGGCGTTTTTTGGGGTTCGCAAATTTCTATAGGCGTTTTATTAGGGACTTTGGACGAATTGCTGACCGCGCTCACTTCCGTTAAATGCCGTTTGCGTGGAACACAGAGGCTCAGGCCGCTTTCACCCATCTTAAGAGGCTTTTTACGTCCGCGCCTGTCCTATCAACGCCTGACCCGGCACGTCAATTTATTGTCGAGGTAGACGCTTCGGTCTCTGGCGTAGGGGCTG
The DNA here is from genome assembly GCA_007224835.1 of Danionella cerebrum. Taxonomy (NCBI): domain Eukaryota; kingdom Metazoa; phylum Chordata; class Actinopteri; order Cypriniformes; family Danionidae; genus Danionella; species Danionella cerebrum. The sequence goes on from SRMA01026461.1 coordinate 377,327, forward strand.
TGCTTTCTCAACGCTCGGCTGGCGACGGAAAGGTCCACCCCTGTGCTTATTTTTCTCGTTGTCTGTCACCAGCCGAGCGTAATTTTGACGTTGGAGATCGAGAGTTGTTGGCCATCTGCCTGGCGCTTGAGGAGTGGCGCCATTGGTTGGAGGGCTCCAAGGAACCTTTTTTGGTTTGGACGGATCACCAGAACCTAAGTTACATTCGCTCTACTCGGACACTGAGTGCTCGTCAGGCCCGATGGTCTCTGTTCTTTAATAGATTCAATTTCACCGTCACGTATCGCCCCATGTCCAAGAATGTTAAGCCCGATGCGCTCTCGCGCCAGTTCGAGTCGAGCGCGGAACCGCTGCAGAACGAGTCCATTGTTTGTCCTTCTAGGGTGATCGGCGCTCTTTCGTGGGGGATCGAGCGCGAGGTTTCTGATGCCCTACGCTCAGCCTCCGTACCAGACGACTGTCCAAATGAGAAACTGTTTGTAGTCGAGTCTTTACGCGAGCGCGTAAAGAAACGTTTTTGGTGGCCATCCCTCCGAGCAGATATCAAACGCTTTGTCCATTCTTGCACTGTCTGCGCTGCCAATAAGGCTGAGACAGTATCCCCGGCGGGACTCCTCTTACCCCTGGAGATTCCCTCCAGACCTTGGTCTCACATAGGTCTGGACTTTATTACCGGGCTCCCTGAGTCGCGCGCTAAAACCGTTATTCTTACGATTGTCGATCGTTTCTCTAAAGCTGCCCACTTCGTTCCCCTGGCGAAACTTCCCTCTTCATTCGAGACTGCGTTAGTCCTTTTTAATGAGGTGTTCTGTTTGCATGGCATCCCTAGCCAGATAGTGTCTGATCGAGGCACCCAGTTCACGTCACAAGTCTGGAAGGTGTTCTGTAGACTTTTGGGCACCTCTACATCGCTATCTTCTGGGTTCCATCCTCAGAGTAATGGACAGTCTGAGAGAGCTAACCAAGATTTAGGGAGAATCTTACGCTGCTTTACCTCCTGGTGCTTCCTGGTGCGACTACATAACATGGGCAGAGTATGCACATAATTCCCTTCCCTCCTCTGCTACAGGGTTATCCCCCTTCGCTGCCGCCTGGGGTTATCAGCCCCCGTTATTCCCCATTCAGGAGCACGAGTGTGCCGTCCCCTTGGTTAAACGTCACATTGCGCGCGCGGCGTGCTTGGAGGTTAGTTCGTGCGGCATTGGTCAGAGCACAAGAAAACATGTGTAAGTCTAGCAATCGACACCATCGGAAGGCACCGCGCTATGTCTGTGGACAGCGCGTATGGTTAGCTACACGTAATCTTCCTCTACAGCATCCTTGTCGCAAACTAGCTCCTAGATTTATTGGTCCCTTCTCCATCGCTAAGGTGATAAGTCCTGTGGCCATGCGCCTCCGTCTTCCTGCTCAGTTAGCGCGCATTCATCCTGTGTTTCATGTGTCCTGTCTAAAACCTTTTATTTCTTCTTCAGAGAGACCAGTCAGCAATCCACCGCTCTTAGTAGAGGGGCAGCCTGCATACAGGGTTAAAAGTCTCTTAGATGTTCGACGTAGGGGACGGGGTCACCAGTATCTGGTAGATTGGGATGGCTACGGTCCGGAGGAACAGTCTTGGGTGTCTGCTAGCAATATTCTCGATAAGACCCTAATCTCTGAATTTAGACGCAGACATCCCTCTCGTTTTTTGTAAGCACCTAGTGGTGCCTTGTAAGGCGGGGTTAGTGTCTGTCCTGTAGAGTATCTGAAGAGTTTTCACCTGTCTCTTTATCAGTATGAATGTTTTCTGGGTGCGCTCATCAGCTTGAGTCGCGGCACCTCTGCGCGCACCGGTCTCTCATTCTGGTTAATCAACGGCCTATATAGCGGTTAGAACAAACTTCCGTTATAGTCGGAAGATTGTTCACACTCCGTGAGTCGCTCTCTAGTATCTCTATTTATTACTAGCCTCCTACTCTGTTCCAGTGGATACCCACCTTTCAAGCCCGGTCTGGCCGTGTGCTGTGGTGTCGGTGCGGGTTCGGGTCAGCGTGAGCATCTCCGTCGGCTCGATCCTTCTCCGGCATACACGCTCTCCTATTTTCTCTCTTAGCTCAGTTGTGCGGTGGTTGCCAGCATAGAGGGATTGCCCTTCGCCATCCCCTTTCCTGGGCCCTCGTAAATCTGTTGATCATCGGAGTTTATTCGTTCTCCTTTTTTTTAGTTTTTGGATTCCAGCCTGACGGCTTGTGGTTTAGTTCTCTGGAATTCTCTGAACTCCAGTAAGAAAATAAAAGAAACTTCATTTCAAGAATTTTTTCCTCTTGCATCTGGGTCCTTCTCCTCCACAACACACCCTAAGGCCTTAACAACTTCAGTCCAAAAGTCCACAAAGATGGGTGATTGTAGAACTTTCCAGCTGGAATATAGAAATTCCCTAGTACACCTGACTGCAGATCGAGGAGGGGCTAACTGTGGGAGGGATTGCACGGGTCGCCCCGATTTCAGAGTGAGGGGGTGGGGCTGCCCCAGTAGCCCCGCCCATGTATAAATCTCATTGGTTGGGCGTAAATGAATGACGTTGACGCAACATTTTTTTTAAACTACGCTTACTGTTTTGTGTTCTAGGGTAACATACCTTTACAAGCAAGTTTTTCCTCTGCTTAAGTTAGTAATTTCAACCATTGCTAACTTATCCCATGGCATTCTAATGCATTACTGGCAATACATGAAAATAAATTTAAATATCAATGAATAGTGTTTATTTAGTTTGTTTTTGTATATTGTCAATCATTAATTAAATTTGAAATGTGGAATATTTACAGCAACTTATTTCCCTATTCTAATGTTACATTTTTTAAAGATTTGCTAAACATCAGAATTGTTTATAAATTCAAAC
>SRMA01026462.1:0-11181 GCA_007224835.1 Danionella cerebrum
CGACTAAAAAAGTTTGAGAACCACTGTATTATTACCAATGTGGGGGCAATCTTACTAGATATTATTAGTAATGTAGTGACAATGTTACTGGCTATTATTAGTAATGTAGTGACAATGTTACTGGCTATTATTAGTAATGTAGTGACCATGTTACAAGCTATTATTAGTAATGTAGTGACAATGTTACTAGCTATTATTAGTAATGTAGTGACAATGTTACTGGCTATTATTAGTAATGTAGTGACAATGTTACTAGCCATTATTAGTAATGAAGTGACAATGTTACTAGCCATTATTAGTAATGTAGTGACAATGTTACTGGCTATTATTAGTAATGTAGTGACAATGTTACTGGCTATTATTAGTAATGTAGTGACAATGTTACTAGCTATTATTAGTAATGTAGTGACAATGTTACCAGCTATTATTAGTAATGTAGTGACAATGTTACTGGCTATTATTAGTAATGTAATGACAATGTTACTAGCTATTATTAGTAATGTAGTGACAATGTTACTGGCTATTATTAGTAATGTAGTGACAATGTTACTGGCTATTATTAGTAATGTAGTGACAATGTTACTGGCCATTATTAGTAATGTAGTGACAATGTTACTGGCTATTATTAGTAATGCAGTGACAATGTTACTGGCTATTATTAGTAATGTAGTGACAATGTTACTGGCTATTATTAGTAATGTAATGACAATGTTACTAGCTATTATTAGTAATGTAGTGACAATGTTACTAGCTATTATTAGTAATGTAGTGACAATGTTACTGGCTATTATTAGTAATGTAGTGACAATGTTACTGGCTAATATTAGTAATGTAGTGACAATGTTACTGGCTATTATTAGTAATGTGGTGACAATGTTACTGGCTATTATTAGTAATGTAATGACAATGTTACTAGCTATATTAGTAATGTAGTGACAATGTTACTGGCTATTATTAGTAATGTAGTGACAATGTTACTGGCTATTATTAGTAATGTAGTGACAATGTTACTGGCTATTATTAGTAATGTAGTGACAATGTTACTAGCTATTAGTAATGTGGTGACAATGTTACTAGCTATTATTAGTAATGTAGTGACAATGTTACTGGCTATTATTAGTAATGTAGTGACAATGTTACTAGCTATTATTAGTAATGTAGTGACAATGTTACTGGCTATTATTAGTAATGTGGTGACAATGTTGCACTGGAACAGTGATGGTGATAACGAATGGTGGACTTTAGAATGATGAGTGGGGGCAAAGAAAAACATTACAGCCTTTTTTTGTTACTTTTACTGTTTACTGTCTGTTCATGTTACATGTTTGGCTGTTAACTTCTACACAGTTGATATAAAATATTTTACAACAGTATTTGGTTTAGAATCTTTTTTTTCTAGATCTTCCTCTTTTAAAATTTGGTGCGTCTTATGTGCCGGTGCGTCTTATGAGCCGAAAAATACGGTATTATTTACTAGACAATTATGGATGGATGATATTAAATGCAAAAACACAAATGTAACTAGTCCCTGACATATTTAGCTTTGCGTAAATATTGAATATTAATTCATAACCCATTACAGAACACTCTGGAAGCAAGGTTTAAGAAGATTTAACAGAAAATGTGGGATGATTAACTTAAACTTCAATGTAGGAAGAGACCAAATGTCTGTCAGCAACTTCAGTGATGTAACTTCCTGTTTGTGATGCAACTTCCTGTTTGTTACAAAACTTCCCGTTTTATCTCAGAAACCTACCAGACAATAGATTATAAAGTATTATTTCTATTACAGCGGTAAAAACTTTATTTTAATTATTTTTTTTTAAATATCAGCATTTACTATTAAGTGATAGGACAATGGAGAGCAACAGGAAGCGAGACAAGGAGAAAACGAACAGGGTGGGATGGGAAAGACGTCAGGCTCGGGAAGCATTCTAAATAAAAATTTATTGTACAATGAGTCATTGTTTAATATTTATTTAGTGAGTATTGATTTTTTTTGTATGGTATTTTTTGTGGTATATTTAATTGCTCATTTGGCTTAGTTTTTTTTTATATTTAAAAATAAAAATAGATATAGGAAATGGTTCTTAAACTGAAAATTTTAAAATAATGCGAATACACAACAGTCTGAGATCCACCAAACCACATAGTGGACTTTAAAAAATCTATCAAATTGTACTTATAATTAATAATTAAATATACCCTATTAAAATATAACCAGGAACTAAACTCAACACCAAATCAAAGTCTAAAATTCACGGTTAAATAAATGGAAAACGTGTTTTGTCCCCAATCGACTACACTAAAACACTAAAGATCATATTCCATTAACTTTCTAAAGAGGAACCTCACATTTTGTGACGTTTTCGATGTCGGCGGGGTCCTGGAGGATCTTGGACAGGCCTTCCAGCAGCATGGAGGCTTTGCTGTAGCGATATGCGATGTCCTCTGTTTGCTGAAACATCTCATCTAGTGCGGCTGACTGAACCTGTGACAAACACACACAAGTAAGAACCAGCCCTCGGAGACTCCCAGCGGCTGAGCAAGTAAAGGTCCTTGCTCACCAGCTCCACAGCGTGATTATAAATGAGCTTTTCAGCCGTCACGCTGTTGATTTCATCCACAAACCGCTGCTTGTCAGAGAAGAAGAGGTTGAGTTTGTCTGTGAGGCGACGGCACAGGGAAATACAACTCTTGTAGCGCTCGTTCAAGCTCTTCACCACTGATGGGCACAGAGAACAATCATGGTAATGTGATTGCCATTTTCTCTAATAACAAAACCAGTTTGAACTGGACAAAGATTTTAAATCAGAAATAAAATTCCAAGCCCAAGTCAAAATGAATATATACAATACCAAAGCAAGATGGAAACAGTGTCCAAAAAAAGACACACATTTAGGGGTGTTACAGTACGCTAAAATCGTATTCGGTTCGGTACAGTGTCTTGGAGAGCTCGGTTCGGTTAATTTTCGGTACAAAACAATAAGAGCTTACAAAATCTTTATTTTGAAAAGCTGCCAATACACAGTAGAATTCTTGCATAAAATAAATAAAAGTGACACATTTGGGTGATATTTTAAATAAATTGCACTCTTTATAAAGAAATACACATTTTTAAAATAAAAAATTAAATACTGCAACTAGTTAGGACCTTTTAACACTAGCAACAGCTTCAGCTTATATATCAACAAAACTAACTATTCAAGTTTTAAGTTTTTGGCTAAAAAGATTAACCTATCCACATTTTCTGAAGAGAGCACAGATCTGGTTGCAGTGACAATATCTCCAGCAGTAGAAAATGTTAGATGTGTTGCCTGCCCGATCTCCGTGGAACAATGTCGGCATACAACTTTAAATTTATCCACTCGTCTATCCCCGTTATGTATTTTAACAGAGAAGCCAAAGTGTTCTCAAACAGGAGACCGTAGTGAGGTGGGAGGATCTTCAAGCTCTAGCTTCTCTTTCGCTGTTGCCATTTCTCACAGCTACCCGTGCAGCTCTACTGTGCGTCACTCAATAGCGTCCGTGCGGAAACTCGCCTAGGAACAATGTTCCCCTGCGCTTAATATCGCTTAGTTCCCGTGAACCGTTACACCCCTACACACATTGTACAACAATTAATATATTTGTTTTGAATTAATATGTTCTGTGTATAAACTTATATTCATGATACTTTTTTACATTAAATTTACATTTTAATTACTACACGCTATTTTTTTATCCCATTAACATGAGTAGTAAAGGAAAAAGCACAAACGGACACTTTTGAGTGGCAGCCCACCTTGTTTGACGGCTGTGGATGGATTGAGCTTGGCGGTCTTGATCTGTCCTTTAGCCATGTGCAGGGAGGAGGCCAGCAGCTGTGCAGCCTTCATGTACAGTACCAGCTGCTCCACTTGCCTGTGTATAAACAAAACACTCCGGTCACATCCTGCAACTAGAAAAGCTAAACCTGACCGTGCGAATGTGTGCTCACGCACCCCCACTCCCTGCTGAGCTGGCTGATCTGATCCACCACCACACTCTCCTGTGGAGGGTAGAGTGACGCGGCTGATGTCCCCAAATCTGCACTTCCAGCCCGGAACGATGCCATCTCCAGAACACAGTCTGTGAAGGACAGCATCATCCGCAGGTGCAGCAGTGTGTCCGTGTGCTCTCTCTGAAATGCACACAACCCTTGTTAGTGATTCAAAATAAAAACCTGTGATTGGGTATGTATTAGGGGTGTAACAGAACACTCTGCTCATGATACAATACATACCTCGATGTTAAATCTACGATACGATATTCATCACTAAACTTTTAACTGTTTATATAATGAACCACCTTTGGAAAAAAGGGAATTTGAAAAGTTTCGAGACAAAAAAGTTAAGCCTAGGGTCTAGAATGATTTATATGAGAGCATTTGATACCCTACATCCACTAGGGGGCAGTGTTAATGTTTGCATTGTGGAGATGGAGTGATGGAGAGATAATTTTATTATCCTTCTAGTTTAAAATGTGAGTAAAGGATAATTGTCTTCTAGTAAATATTGCATAAAACAAGAAGAAAAGGTAAAGAAGTTTCAGAAATGACTAGAATCACAGTCACAATCAGTGAACCGTGGTTTTCAGTTTGTCATTTGAATATCTTCTGTATGTATTATTATTAGTTTGACATGTAAAAAGGCAGATGTCAGAGAAAGAAGCGCTTGTCCGCGAGCAAATATCCAATCAGTGAACTGCTCCTTTGTGTAAATATTTTTTTAAACCTGGGTTTAAAGGATATTTCTGGTTTGTTGACGGATATGACAAAGATGGGGAAAAAAACAGTAAACAAAATTGTCACCGTGTGCCAGCAATGTTCACATGAGCAAAAACTTGTTCCCTTTCGGAGTCACGTGGGTCTGCTGGTGCTAATCTCCAGCGCAAATCGGGCGAGAGGCGGGGGGATGAGGAACTTTAGATACTTCAATTAACCTAAGAGCATGTCTTTGGGATCATGGGGGAAACCGCAGTCCCTGTAGGAAACCCACGCAAGCACGGGGAGAATATGAAAACTACTTCCAGGAAGGTCACTGGTGTCTGTAGTACAAACCTCAATTGTGACCATTTTGTATTGTGATATATTGTGCCATAATTTATATTTTTATTTCAAATGGCAAGTTTAAATTAATAACTTGTTATACCCAATGTGACAAATGTGAATATTTATTTTTTATAAGACATATTACATTGTTGACATCTAGACACCAAAATGTCCATTTCCGGAAGAATATTTTTTCTATTTAAAGATTAAAAAGAGGAGAAAAGTCTTCTGTATAACTAAACAATGTGTCGACTACTATGTAATAATGTAAGCTATGAGATGGGATTGCAAATTGACTAAAAGACACGACCATTTTAACAGCTTTGAGTCTCACAGCAATACAAATGTACCACCAATAGCGTAACCCATTAACATTAGCTTAATCACTGAACAGCTCATCCTGCAGGGCACTGTGTGCATCTGCATTTTTAAAAATGGTTGGGATTTGAGGAATAACAGATCTTCCTCATTTCAGAACACAGACAACACAACTAACACATAAGACAAAAGAAACAAACCATATAACACATCTTCAAAAGTGCAGCGGGACCCTCTGATATGAGACTCATTGACTTGATGCTCTAAAATGTTTTGACTGAAAACTGATGGAAATGGTAAAGGAGTTGAACTCTCAAACCAGAAAAAGTTTGAGTAATAAAACACCCACATTCCCCATGGATCCAATGCCACTTCACTCAACGTGTGTCTCATAAATAGTTTGGTTTCAGCAACTTTCTCTCATTGATTGCAACAGAAATTAGACCCTTATAGCATAAAGGTTGGACAAAGCACGTAATTCCAGATGCACACTGTTGCTTTCAACGATCAAATGTAACACTTTATTTTTAAAACTTAGTGATGACTTTTTCTGACCAATTAGAGAGCTGAATGACTGACTAATCAGCAATCAACAGGAAGTCATGTCACACTTTCTCTTGCCTATCAGACAACAGTTTCTCCTATGCTCAAGTTATCTATTTTCATAATCCAAAAAAGTAGCTGGTGCAGTGGTAATGCACCAAAGGTTAAGAAACACAAGTCAAAAAGGTTGGGCTTTCTCACCTCCATCAGTGTCTCCTCTGGTAGCTCTGGAGCTTCGAATGTGATAAAGCCTTCCAGACTGGGTGGAGACGTGCCATATGGAACGTACCGGAGGCTACTGGGACCAGCTTCTGCTCCGGGAGGGGAACTGCCCATGCTCATCCCAGGAGGAGATCCCATGTATACCCTTCCACTGGTGGAGCACAATGAACCACCCGAGCTGTTAGAGCCTACTGTGTGGACATACAGACAGAGTGAAGGGAAATAAGTCACAAAAAGGCCTTTTTTTTCTCTGACATGTCATTCTCTGAGATTACCGTAAAACCTACGGTATTTGTGCAACATTAACCTCAAATGGAGGTTATCTTTACAGAGAAACGCGGATGACTGCTAATGCGACAATGCTTCATCTGTATCTTAGATTAAATATCAAGCTCATCCAAGCCATTTCGAAACCTTAAAAACCAAACATTAAGTTCAAGCACCCAAAAGAAACCCAAAAAACTAGTGATGTGGAACCTGAGGTAGTGTTCTCACCTGAGGTGGCACGTGGCCGTGAGGCAAGATGGCTGCAAGTAGGAGGAGTGCTGCTGCTGGGAGGGGAGCCCACCGTAAATACAACATTACGAGGACTCGCAGAACCCCCTGCTAAACCACAGGAACTTGCCGGGGCTGAAGAAAGAGCCATAAATAAACACATGAATCCATGTTGTGTAATGGTGTTATTTGTTGGATTGTAAAAGTGACGTTTAAAGACATCATCACAATGAGTGACATAAACCAACCCCCATATCTCTGAAAATTTCCTAAGCTGAGAAATGACAAATTGCTATGGAGTGGTCAGTGACATAATATAGTGTTTGAGTAAAAAAAAAAACACCCCCATGTCTTTATGATTTTCCAAAGCTGAGATATGCTAAGTTGGTTGCCGTGGTAAACAGTCTGGTTGCTAAGGAGTGGTCAGTGACATAATATAGTTTGAGTAAAATAAACCACCCCATGTCTTTATGATTTTCCTAAGCTGAGATAGAGATACACTAAGTTGGTTGCCGTGGTAAACAGTCTGGTTGCTAAGGAGTGGTCAGTGACATAATATAGTGTTTGAGTAAAATAAACCACCCCATGTCTTTATGATTTTCCTAAGCTGAGATAGAGATACGCTAAGTTGGTTGCCGTGGTAAACACTCTGGTTGCTATGGAGTGGTCAGTGGCATAATATAGTGTTTGAGTAAAATAAACCACCCCCATGTCTTTATGATTTTCCTAAGCTGAGATAGAGATATGCTAAGTTGGTTGCCGTGGTAAACAGTCTGGTTGCTATGGAGGGGTCAGGGACGTAATATAGTGTTTGAGCAAAATAAACCACCCCCGTGTGAGACAGTGGTGGATATACTGTCAGGGTTACGCCACAAGAAAGGGTCAATCAGGAACACCGGAAATAACATCACACAGGGCTGGAAGGGTATGTTTACGGATGAAGGAGAACTTCAATATGATGTAGTATTTGGGAAAGCAGCACTCTACCTGTGTCCATGGGTCTCTCTGTGTTCAGGCTGTCTGTGCTGCCTTGGTACTGCTGTCCTCCAAGAGTGATGCGTACAGGTGGCTCCGACAGCCTACCAGCACTGACTGATCTGACGGAATAAGCAAATGCTGTGCTTTAATAAATAGCAATGTATTAAAATTGTACTTGTTTACTGCAGCAAAATTCATTAAAGTGCCTTTTTTAGATTTTTCTTTGTTGAAACGTGATGAGCTTTGGTCATGAAGCAGCCCCCAATAATGCTCAGCACGGACCGGACATGGCTGCAAACTAAATAAAGACTATAATAAAGACAATATGATAAAATAATATAATTTATCATAAAAATGATAAAGATTGAGGTTTTCCCACATGACCGACCGATTTCACTGATCAAAATTTAAGACAGATTTTGTGGAAATTATTCAGAAATAATTAAGATTCAAGCACTGAAGGTGTGCACAACGCTATTGTGATTGCTTAGAGTAAAATTGTTCTGCAGCTTCGGCACATTTTTAAACGGGTTTGAGAACTCACCAAAGTATAGTTAAGCCTCAGTATAGTGCGCTAACAGTTTGTTTTAGGCGCATGGAATTAGGCACGTGTGTAGTGTACCAAGACTGAAATATAAGTAACATAGAATGGAAGTCAAACTCAACAGGAAGTCAGTAATTTTGCAAAAACCACCACTAATCACCAATTTTGCTCTGTCGTATTTTTACAAACTTCTCCTTGATATTATATCTGTTCATCTCCAAACTGCATCAGTCTTATCTTCAGGCATAAGAGATGTTAAAATGCGAAGCTTTTTTGACTTTGTTAAACAAAGTGCGCATGGCGGACATCGAAAGGAAAGTTCCGCCTAAATAGGAAGTAGTATTAACTCACCCATATAAAGTCAGATAAATCCCAAGCTCTGTTACCAGTCCATGTCTGAGCACATCTATCTAGCAAGAATCTGTTATGGCCCCACCAGCTGGCCACAGGAAATTCAGGAATTATGATTTATAATGTACTTTTTTTTATCAAATTGACAGGTGTCACACTAATATGGTCCAAAACAAAGTAGAAAATGTAAGTCTTGGTCATACGCCACCCTAGCATGGTTGCTAGCATGCTAACGGAACTACAACTCGACAGGACATATCAAGAGTCATAAATAGATTATACACTGCATCTTTTCAAAGGACAAAACAGCTCATGAATAATAATGAGTTGGAATGTAATTAATTGTATGGAAAAAATTCACCCCCGGAGAACTTGATTTAGAACCAGATATAGAGAGAAAAAAATGCCCCCACATTGAAATATACCAGGCAACAAATGTCCTACATTACACCTCAGAAAAGCAATTCTTGTATTAATGATGAGCATTTCATGAGGGAAGGCGGATGATGTGGAAGACCCATGTATGTTGAGAAGAATGAATGGTGTAAAAGTACTATGGAGGAAAACCTGTTCTCGCTACCTGCCAAAAGAAGTCCTACTGGCCTCTGGGGCAGGCTGTCGGCTGCTGGGGTAGGCCATGCAGTGATGTGCACAGAGTTCACGTCCATCCAGCAGCATCCTGCTCGGGCTGGGGCTGTCGGCTATCCCTTGCTGAGAGGCCAGGGCCATGAGGTTGCACGAGGCTTGAGTTTTGGGGATTTTGAATGGAGCAGTAGTCTACGTGAGGAAAATAACATTAACAATTTAAGATTCTCTTGATTTAAATCACATTTACACTTGAAAACTGCTCAGGCATACTTTAGTGGGAGAGCCGATGATGGTGGGGAGCGGTGATTTTGTGAGCCAATCAGATGTTCGAGGGGAGGAGCCAAGAAGCTTGGTAGGGGAAGTGCCCAAGATGCCAGGTCGACCGAGCTGAGGGGAGTGGTTGGAAGGATAGGCGGAGGAGTTGGGATGTATGGGGTCAGACAGCTGCTTGTGGAGCTTCTGCTTGCTCTGGTAGATGTCAGTCAACGTGGGCACGCTCTGAAGACGGGCGCCCAGTAACTGGGAGGGTGGCACTGGTGAACCTAAAACATGAATAGCGTATGCTGAGAATAAGTTGGATAGTTCTACAGTTTATTTTCGTTTTGTGCATTTATTTTGGTCAGGGACTCGATAAAATCAGGCTTCCCAGTTTTCACAGATTTTTTTGGTCTATACAATTAAGGAATGGATATTTATGTATATATGTAATATATATTTATGGAAGTGCACAGTTAAATACACCACTAATTTAAAAAAGTATGAATAGTAACCCTGACAAAAGTCTTTTCGCTTTTAACCTGACTTTTATTAATCAATTGGTGTCATAAATAGGTGAAATGAAAAGCTAAAACCCTCCCAAATTATGTTTAATGCACTGAAATAAATTAGTTCCACTGACTAAAAGACAGAAACGTCAATTTTGGCAAGACAAAAATATGTCAGAAAACTAAGTACAAATCATACAAATCAATTGATGAAGTCATAAGGAATAGCAAAGAAAGCAGTCTTGCATGCCCCCCAGGGTTCATCAATATTCTTTGGCTTCCCTAGAGATGCTTGATGATGTTCATGGCTGGTGACTTTTTTCAAGCCAACAATGTTCTTTTTAGATTTTCGAGCAACTAAACTATCCCCTCGAGCAGTTGCCTTGCAGAGTCTGTCTGACCTAAGCTTGTCAAAAATGTCTCCAGTCTCATAAAACCTTTTTCTATCTGCTTTACATTACGATGAGCTATACTAAAGGTCTCGGCCACATCAGAAGTGGATCTTGTTTACAGCCCCTTGATAATCAATATGTTACTGGCAATGTGTTAAATCTGGCATTCTATAGAATGCCTAGGCAAAGTATTGCCTAAAATTGAACAGGTAAGCATGAAATTATTGGTATTTTATACATTGTTTTCAAATGTGCATTAAATAACAAAGGCTTCTCATGTACCCACTTGAGATAAACAGTCGTAATTCTTTACAACCTTACAGATTTCCAAAAACCATCAGGCCTTCTTTACAATGCCTACGCATTCTATAGAAAGCCAGGATTTCACACTTTATAGAATTAATGTGTGAAATGATTGATATATTGTACATTGCCTAGGCAGTTATTACTTGGCTTCTTCATGAAAAGTGTGTAATGAGCCTAATCAGCCCCAGTGGGGTGAGGAATGTACCACCCTTACATGTTGATTATTTCAGAAAGACGACGTATCATTGGAATGAGTTCCGGTGCTGCAAAATGAATATTGGCTTGAATCTTCTCTGTCCAATTTGTTATCTGGCTTCTTATGTCGCTGTCTCCGAATGTGGCAGAACGGGAATGACTGTTCTGCAATTAATTATTTCAAATCAGTGTTAAGTAATTATGTCTTCTCATCTTGTGCGCTTTTAACACTTAGCAGGAATGTCAAGAATTGCTAAGAATTGTAAAGAATGCCTAGAAAAAAAACTTTCGGTCGTTAAGCCGAGATATTGAAGTCACGATTAAGACAAAACAACAGAGCCACTGTTTTTATATTGAGATCACGATCAAAAGACAACAAGAACTAATTTTAACAAGTGAATATATATATATATA
>SRMA01026462.1:18168-42743 GCA_007224835.1 Danionella cerebrum
TTAAATCAGTTTTAAATCAAGCGAAACATTATTTGTAGATTACCAATAATGTGCTATAACAAATGTTAGAGTCAAGGTGTCGTAAAAGAAATAATGTGGAAAATGCTGTTCTGTAGCGCAACTGAGAGAAACCCTGTGACGTGTTCACAGAAGCGTCCCTTCTCACACACTCGGTACTGTCTGCGCTTGTGCTTGAAACCGTGTTGGTGTTCGTAGTTTGTGAAATATCTCGAGAAAGTCAACTTTCATACGTGGTGCCGTAATGTTTTCTGCCATCCGTTCCACCTCCGCCGACACATCGCTTCACTCTCAAGGTAAGGTTTCACATTTGTGTAGGTATTATGTATTTTGCTTGTGTTTTATTGTCATTTATTACATTAACAATGTGTAGATTAAAGGATTGAAGGAATGTTACTTGATTTTTCTCTGGTTTTCCATTTTTTCATCTACTTATACTGTTCTTTCTGACAGCCGTTGCACGTATTCAGCGTTTTACATGTAAAACTTGCTTCGAGATCCGAACGTAGCCCTGGAATGGATTAATTTCGTATCGCAGGGTACCACTGTATTCAGGTTTTCCCTGCGAGGGATTTTTATGTTTTCTTTTGTGTTTATATTTCTTGTTTTTTTTTTGTGATCAATAAACTATAACAAAATATGGCTTTCATGCCAAAAGTTAGTTTGGAGGATATTAATTAATATTTAAAGTTTACATTTACAAATCCAAAAAATATCAGTCTTTTTATTGCATTTAATTGCAAAAAAGGTTTGATTGAATAGTTCATTGTTTTTTTTCAATTGTTTAACAGCACTAGACATTATTCTAAATAACAATGTTCTTGATGTCCATTTCTCAAACATCCATGAAAAGTAAAACAAAATCCAGATCATGGCTCCTTTAAAAATTTGGCCAATTTTGCCCAGGCCTCAAAGCATCAGTAAACAAAAGAGCTGTATGATGTATGTTTGATACAAAGTCGATTCCAGTTCATTCTCAATATTGCAGCTTATGTTTTGCAGGTAGAAGAGAAAGAACGTTTGATTTGGCGCTGATTTTGTCAACTTTGGCGCAGTTCACCTTTTTTTTTACCGTGTCCTGTCTCGCTTAAAAGCCATCACGTGGGAGAGTAAATGCTTTGCTGAGTTGGACAGTTTTGCTTTCTCCAGGGGAGTAAAACACCTGGTGTGGTGTTTTCTCCTCTGGATTGGAGCATTGAGTGTATATTAAATACTTATTAGTTGTGGTTCCCACGAGCCAGTTTACATTATTTGTGTCAGGACAAGACGGTGTTGGACTGAAAGGAGGAGTGGATAAGGGATTGAGGAAGGGTGAGGGGGAAAAGTTCACGAGTGAAAAATCTTATCCGCACTACGACAAACTGTCTGGTCACTAAACAGCTGATGCGGGTCAATTCAGCGCCTCTACTCAGAAACAGAGGACAGATCACAAGTAAACAGTTTGAGATCACATGAGCATTTCACTGCTGTCTATTCTTGGATAAAGAGCGCACACTCTCATAGGACCACTCATGTGATCTGAGCCACCACCGGTTTCCTGCTGACCCTGCTCACCCAAAAGCCTGCCTCCACCCTAGACCTCACCTCTGTCTAACATTTTGAGAGTGGAAGCCTCCAAATATATCTCTGATGACATGGACACGCCGAAGAGATTAGTATGCTTATCCATCATTCTATATTTCCATGATGCGAACAGACTAAAAGGATCACGATGGTCACATCCTCCTCAATGTCAGCTCACTTAAATCCTCGCGAAACATTTGCACAACGCGAAGTGAGTAAACAAGCAAGTGTGAAGCTTGAGGGTTTAACACATTGTAGGGATTCATTTTTAAAAGCGTAGTCACACTCACCCTCCACATAGGAGGAATTCACTGGACGGCCTGCGTCCCACTGCTCCCAATGGAAGGTCATCTGAGGAGCAGAGAAAAAAAAAAGTCTGTGAGAAATCCATAAATACACACAAACCACAGCAAGAAATCACAGTGTGTGAGGACATGATCAACAGATTCCACGGAGCGGACTCAGCTGACGCCTCTCTGTATGCTTAAGCACACACACACACACACAGACATCTCCAACAGCTGCTAAAATACAGAGCTTAGCTTTAGTCTTTCTACATAGAAATAGATAAAAATGCTTTATAAAATGTATTGTCTTTTTTTTTAATCAGCAATTCTCCTTGGCTCAATTGCACACAGAACTTGGCTGGTTGGTTGCTCCGAACAACTTGAGGGAACAAACCACAGACCTTCCAAGGATGTAGCTTTCTCACATCTTTTTGTCTCTTCAGGTAATCCCAGACCAGAGATACATTAAAGCTAAGTTACTAAGTTACATTAAAAGACTAATTACTTGATTCATTTTTCAATTAAAAGTCTGAACGTAACACAATTACTCAACAAGTAATTGTTGGGGGCTGGTGTGGATGAGTTAATTTGACAGTCAAGAACACTGGGAAAGAGTAAATGATGTTGAATTGGCCAAAAAATTAACTCCGCCCAAAAAAAAAACACATGTTTCCTCTAATATCTCCTTATTTTACTTGTAAACAAGCAAAAAACACAATCAATTGTAACCACTACATGTGAAGGACATCTGTAGCAAATTTGGTGTTTATACTACAAGAAACTAATATTCTGTACAGGTTTTGGTTGAACAAAGTTCAGGCGTAATCCATTTCGGCATAGTTTGGCACAATAATTGAAATATGGAAAAAATCTTGTCCAAAGCTTCCGCTACGTTCATGGTCTTCTTTTCTTGCTTACGGGACATGATTTCAGCAAAAAAACTCCTAAAGAAACGCTGTAAAAGGGGGGGTTGATGCCCCTTTGCGCTGTCTCCATGCACCATGGGTAAGCTTCTGTTCATTCCGCTTCCAACTTTGTAACTTCCCCGTGTGCCCACCCCTCGACCGTCTGTCCAATCCGGGAGCTCTATACCTCGTTGGAAAGCTTTGAATCTCTAGAATCCAATGATATCCACCATTTTGAGACGGACAGGATCCCCGACGAATCACAGGACACGGAACATGGACAGGACTGCTTTTACGCACGCATATTTGGTGATGTTATGCAAGCACAGAGCTATGGAAAAGACCCAAAATGGAGTTTTCGCAAAGTTATCGACCAGATATAACAACAAACAGACTTTTATCGCTATGGAAATAACTTTTGTTGAAAAAAAACGGCAAAGGTAAGACAAGATTTACATGCTTGCTTTGTTTTTGCTGGCATTTTTTTCGGGGAACTCTCGCTCCCTGCTCTGAAATACTTTGCGCCATGTAAATGAGTTGCATATCACTGGATTCAGCTGGTTGTTAGCTTTCATTTAATGTCATGGTTTTGGTGTTTCCGTTTATATTGTGGATACATATCGCACATAAACAAAAACGTGGTCATGAATTATACTCCGGACATGTTGTTGTTTATTTGCATGGCGTTCGAGCTGTGGTTAACGGATATGAAATTGAATTAGATACGTTTTTAGAGGAGTTTCCGCTGAACACAACAGTATTTAATATGTGTGGGTTATTCTCAGGGTTCGTGAGCTATGAGTGAAAATGTAACGCACAAGGGGGCAAGTCCCCGGTACTGGGGACTCTCGGGTTTAAGAGGTTAACTGTTGCCTGCAGACACTCTCCAGGCCTACAATGAACTGCTTCTGCTACAGATTTACAATTTTTCAAATCTTTACTCTAAAGCACCTGCTGCCATTTTTCAGCATGCCAGTTCTTATATTTTCATGCATACTTTATTTCATTGGCTGCAAGTGTTCACAATAAAAGCCATCTCTGGCCAGAATGTGGGTGTACCTGGGTTCCACCGGTTACTACCAGGACTGGATATCTACTAATTTCGACGTGTTATTAGCTTGATGTGTAAAGTTTATTTATACTTCTTCAGAAGAACACACCTTGAAATCTTTGTCTGGGAGAGACCTTGTTGGTAGAGAATGAATACATTGTGTCTTGTTGCTGTGACGTAACAAGAAACTGTCTTTTTCCGCCATGCTAGCAGAGTTTGGCTCTTCCTCACCTTGTGTTAAGCCTCTTACAGAGCCGTTTCTGTTTCAGCTCATAACTGGGGTTTAAACAACATGTTTAACAATCATTGTTAGCACATGTTTTGTATAACTGGTTGCTCATACACCTGATTATAATCCTACAAAATCCCTGACTGTGTAAGTGAATATATAGCAATGTTTCCATCTAATATACGAATAATAAATTTATGTGCAAGACTCAAATATCATGTAAATGTCTTCAAATAAAGCACTGTTTCTATCTAACGAGTCCAAGAGAACAAAATCATTGATACAAATGGGGCCAAATATCAAAAGAAAAATGGAAGTTGCAGTGTTAGGAGAAGGTTCTAAAATTATAATTTTCTTTAAATGTTTTTAAATGAAAAAAAATGTCATGCCTCCTTGAAACTAGAAGTCTGGTCATGTGACTCACAGGACTCGGAGTTGGCTCCAAGTTTAATCCTGTGGTTAACGAAATAAAAAAACAGATGTTTTGTTCCAAACACTGGCTCGCTCCTCATTACCCACCCTTTTTTCAGAATATTCTTTGATTGTAGAAAAGTTGTGAATCTTTTTTCATCCTAGTGTTCATCGTAAAAAATAAAACATGCAGAATAGAAACAAGGAGTCTGGTCATGTGACTCACAGGATTGCTCTCCGGAGAGATGGGGCACCAGCACAAAGTCGTCGGTGTCACAGGAAGAGTTCTTGCTGCTCGTGCTGCCGCCTGACTCTTTAGACAGCTGCAGGTAGTTGGGCGACGATAACACATCTTCAGTCAGAGTCTGCATGTCGGGCAGCGACTGCAACACAAAGTTGGATCTCAAAACCGATTTTCCATGAGCAGCACCAACAATTTGAACATTATTATATGTATTTGTGCAGCCCTGAGACTCTTACTGGAGGAGAGACGTAACGAATAGAAGGAGAGCTGCCACAGGTGCTGTCTGAGACCAGGCCTGAGCATGTGGGCACTGGAACGGGGCATGCTGGGAAAAGAGAATCAGTTAACAGCCCAATTTACATCAGATTAACTTCTGTACTGCTCGCTCTTACTTACATTTTTTAATAGTCGGTGGTGGTTCCATGAAAGGGTGACTGAAAAAAGTGTCTGCAGACGGACGAGACAATGAGTTAAAAGGAACAACAAGCTGTCAATCCTCCCATTTGCATAAAAAAACCACAGCATCATACTGACCAAAATCCATCCGATCTTTCTGGTTCCTCTGGAGCAACCCCAGCAGCAGGTCTTCCAGCTGAGGAGATGTCTCTCTCGGGATGCTGTCAATAGAAAGTGAAAAAAGTAGTGATAAATGACACAAAAAACTTTACAAAATTTGTGATTTCGAATGTGAAAGAAGTCTCAAACTGGATTGCTGTGTATGCTCAATTCTATAGAAACACTGCTTTTTACATTAAATACCACCGTTGATATGAATAAATACAATTTAACGGATGGTTAATCCTTCCCCCTGGTATCCCAATGTGGGCGGGGCTTGAACGTTAATGTTATCTGCTAATCTGCATATGCAAGTATATGCATGATTTTCTTATCCAATGCTCTTGTAATGCTAAAACATTAGTGCAGAATGAAAAAGCGTAAAATGCATTTGTTCTAGTAACATGAAAGAAAACATTTGTAAAGTAAGTGTATTAGTGGTTGCTATAGCGCCATCAACATCTGGTAGATCTTTTCACTGTTTCATCATATTGGATACAGTGGTGAGTGACTTAAACGTTTGTGTGATAAAAGCACGGTTGAGGGAGAGAGTGATGAAAGACAGACAGAGAGAGAGAGAGAGAGAGAGAGAGAGAGAGAGAGAGAGTAACAGTGTTTTGTGTGCATCTTAAAATGATCATTCAGCATAAAACTCAGCTCAAATAACACGAATACGTAAAAAATACACTCTGTTAGACTTCGAACACTATTAGTTCGCAATTTAAAAATGGCACAAATGACATTGAAAAATGCATTAGGAAGACCTTCCCACCGAATTGTGGGGTTGGTTCCAATTTTAATCCTACTTTTCGAAAGTTTTTGAGCAAAACAAGTGTCGGATTGTCCCCTTTTTACAAAAAAAAAAGGAAATGAAAACTTGTCCACAACTTCAATGCAAATGAAAAAAATATTCTTCCAAACGCTGACTCGCTCATTGTTAACAACTCTTTTTGTAGAACAGTTGTACATAGAATCTTTTTCACCCTGGTGTACATAGAATTCACAAAACCAATTTTGGGTCTTGTGTAGTCAGCTGTGGCTTTATCTTTGACTGATAGTGTTAGCAAGGGTGAAGGGAGAGCTGTGAGTGTAGTGTGCCAATAAGTAAGCAAAAACTCATCAAAAGACTGAGCACTTTTGGTTTCATGACTCCTTTAAAGAAGTATTTTTAAAAAATCTTACTTTGGCACTAAGGTCTTGTTTTTTTCATAGAACATCCTCAAGTCCTGAGGGCTGTTAGCCTAAACACACAAAAACATCATTTACTAAAAACAAAAAGCAACAAAGACAACCACTTAGAGCATGGGTGTCAAACTCAATTCCTGAAGAGACATAGCTCTGCACATATAAGGTCCAACGTTACCTAAACACACCTGATGCAGGTCATTTGGTCCTTCTTGCTGGTTGCAAACACCAGGTCTATGTTTCTCTGAGAAGGGTTACAAGTAATGTGCACAGGAACTGAGTTTGACACCCATGACTAAGAGTAAGAGTCCATATCAAATGCTAACGTGACCGTCACTGTTCTGATCCTCACCTGGAAAGGTGGCTTTCCCACAAGGCATTGATAAATAACAGTCCCGATGCTCCACAGGTCAGCTTTGGCATCATAGTTCTGCGACATGATCACCTCTGGGGCCTGTGGAGGGAAGGGACAGGACGCATCCGGATGTCAGTCTCACACCAGTACTGTATTTCACAAATCTGATGTAGACACTGACCATGTACATCGGAGATCCGCATAACGTGGCTGCCATCATGTTGCTCTGCAGATATCTCGCAAAACCAAAGTCAGCTGTCATAAAAAGAGAATGCCACTGTTGTTAATAGCAACAAGGAATCGAAAAGAGTCTCGCAACTAATGCACACAAATATAAACAAAGAACCTGAGGGATTTCATTTACAGAGGATAGAATGTTTTGAATGAGTTATTTCCGTACTGTGGACTTTAATATGAGGCCAAAGATATGGGAAAGTGATCAGATATTAACGTCAGTGGCAGGGTTTACCAATCTTGATGCGAATGCCATTGATGCTGGACTTCTTGCGGCCTGTGTAGGACAGCAGGATGTTCTGGGGTTTAAGGTCTCGGTGAATGATGCCTTTGCTGTTGAGGATACGCATCGCAGCGGCTATTTGCTGTAGAAAGACTCTCAATGTGTCCTCACGAAGAGTGCCCTTTGCTGGACGGGGTGAAAAAAATGATTGCAATGTCAGTACGGCGGCACACAGTTCATAAAGGTTTATCTAAAAAAATGTGGAATAAGAGAAAAAAGCTCAGTATTCAGAAAGTAAAGCTTAAATTGAAGTTTTTATCCTATTCCCATTATTGCGTTGGCTTACGTATTGTGATCCGTCTTTTGCTTCGCACACGTTTCTAGACGTTTCTCTTCCAAGACCATTCGAGCTACAGCCTCTGAACTTTGCAAAAACAGCCAAACTGGTGTGAACTGGGTTGCTATATCCTTTCAGACAATTCCATTAAAAATTCTCAGAAATCGCGGAGAATGTTGGCACATTTTCCATTGACTAAACATAGGGGCAAAACTAACTCAAACTGAGAATCTCATAGAAACGTCAAAAAGACCTCGTTTGTGGAGGTTTGCAGTCTGTTCAAAAACATATGAACCTCTCTGCAAAGTATTTTTCTAGAAGGTTCTAGAAGGGGTTGAATATTTACCATTGCCTTAAAATGCCAATTGAAAAGAAATGCTATCAAACCCAAGCAATCAAATTTTTTGAACTCAGGGGTTGGTTATTTAACTTATAGTAGGGGTAGGCAAAGTCATTCCTGGAGGGCCGGTGTCCCTCCTTGTTTTTGTTCCAACCCTGCTTCAGCACAATTACTAGCTTTAAACAAACCAAGGAGAGCTTAATTAATAGAATCGGATGTATTTCATGAAGGTTGCAACAAACTTGTGTAGGGCTGCGACCCTCCTTGCCCACCTCTGACTTATAGTGAGAAACGGAACATTATATTATGTCACCGACCTCGCCATAGCAACCAGACTGTTTACTTTACACGGGGACATGGGGATTCGTTTATATACCTTGTATATGCATGGGGAACTTTGGATGGTGTCAGTTATTTCTCCATAGCAACCAAAAATTCTACTTGGCAACCAGTCCAATTTGCTTATAAAAATACTTTTACACACTCGTTTTTATTACAATTTTATGCATTTTCATGAAGGGCTAAAATGAAAGGCTGTGTTGCTCTCCATTCTTTGGTGTGTCTGGACTAAAATGGCCACCAGCACAACCAAAACGTTTTTTTGTCATTCATTTTTAAAGTTTTAAATACAAAAACCATGTCCCATGTCCATTATATAGGTCAGAAAAAGAATTTAAATCACAAAAAGTTCTAGTTTCACAGAAGTTATGCATCATTTTTAACCAGATAACATTAAAGTTACACATATAGTGTGTCAACTTTTTTTATTTGATTATGTTTATATGTTTGTAAAATGACCAGTAATGATTCCTTTGCTGATCCTTCACAATCATTTGGCTGATGAAAAAGGCTTAACAGTGGGGCCCCATACATAAGTGTATATTTTCAGCACCTCCTCTTCACCCTCGGTTTTGCCCGGTGCACAAAATTGGTGCACAAACTTTAGCCGTCTTGTTTTTATTACATTATTATCATGCATTTTTTTCATTACATGTTTTATGACAAGAACCATGTGCAATACATTGATTTTGAGGTGCATCACATTGTCTTCATGGACATTAGGTGATGACATCATCATTTTCCATTATAAATAAGAAGTGGAATTATCCAAACGAAGATATTAAGATTGGCATAACCCATCCCATGCACCCTAAAACCTCAGTGGGGAAAAAGCAGTGGGGAGCCATACCTGCAACACCCAGGGTGCAGTGGGGGTAACAGGTGGGTTGTTCAAGCTCACCACAATCGTGGTTGTGACAGGTGGGAGAGAGTGAGCTTTCCCCACCCACTGGAGCTGGGGATCAAACCAGCAACCTTACCATCACCAGTCAATCGCCTTATCCACTAGGCCACAGCTACTCCGATATATAAATATTTATGTTTATATATGCACCCCCAAAACCTATTAACCTAGAAAAGGATATTATGAATTTCCGAAAACAAATGATGAATTAATTAAAATTATCTTTAACTTTAGCCATTCTGTCAACACATGCTCATACTAGAACTAAGAACAACATTAGGCTCCCACTTCTATGAAGCATCTGGATAAAAGCACTATAAAAAAAACATTTGACGACTTAAAAAGATCAAAAGTCAGTTGTATCTACTGCCAAAACCCCTCTGTACACAGTAGGTCTAGCCTTTCTCCAGTGCACTGATGTCAGAGGGTGAGCAATGATGTCAGAATTGATTTTTGGTTGAACTGGCTTTACAAATGATTGGGGTAAACATTAAAACCGGCTAAAGGGGGGTTTACATGCACCGTTGTCGCCCTGGTGCCCTGCTAGAACAAAACTGCTGTAATCCGATGAGCGGCTAAGAGGATTCCCCTCACTCAATCTGCCCTGTAAACAAAGCAATTATGATCAGATGAACTTCATACAGATCCCTGAACACAAAGGCTCGCCGCCAGCTCGTTCAACTACGGAACGGTTGCATAATTATACAGTGAAGAGGCCAAAGACAGACTGTTCTCTCGAACCCGTCACTGTTACGCACAAAGATAGCACAATGTCTGACCAAGGGTTAGCAGTCCAGCCTGCGTCACATGATCAACGTACAGTAAATGACACCTGAGTCACCTCTGTTGGTTCTTTGCATGACTCAGTAAGAACTTAGTTTAGAGACCAATCAGAGTTTAGCATAGAACAACATTATTTTAGAATAGGCAAAACTAAACCTTACAGTGTATTGAGAAAGATGTGTGCTGGCAGATTGAACTGTGAATATGTGTAATTTATTTGGAGGTCCTGTATGGTGAGGACTTTTGGCTTCATAATATATGTGTTTTGAAGCAAATCTAAGAAACCCCTTACCTTGCAGGTAGTCTGCCAGGTCTCCTCCATTGCAGTACTTGAGAAGGAAAGAAACAGGAAACATTAAGCACAACCTTAAATACAGAATATTGGTCAATACAATCTGGAATCTAAAAGTGCTGCAGTAGTGTGGGACTCAGCTTGTATTGCTGACTGCAAACGTCCAAATCTTAAATTGCAAATAATTGCAGTACAGAGCAACTAAAAGCATTGCATCTCAATCTGAGTACTATCCGCACCTAAAACATGTGAAACGAGTTTTACTGTCTCAAGCCAGATTATCTCTGGATGCGTTACCATTTACAGTTGGTCTTGTATAGAAATCTACAACCATTTAAATTTAATCTGATTTCCATTTCTACCCCTTAGGCCTTCACCTCGAATTTGAATGTACATGTGAGGTGAAGGGGTGTCCCAATTCTTTTTTTTTAACAAAAGACTAGAGCTAAGATGAAAAGCTGTGTTGCTTCCCATTCTTTGGTATGTCTGAAACTTTAAAAGCACAACCAAAACGTTTTTCTGTCATTAATTTTTGAAGTTTAAAAATAATTGAAACCATGGTTTATTTCAGATTTCATGTCCTGTGTCTATTATATAGACTTTAAATCATATTTATCACAAATCACAAAAAAGTTCATTATTATTAACCTGATAACATTAATGTTATGCATATAGCGTGTTGACTTTTTGTTTGATTATGTTTATATGTTTGTAAAATGACCAGTAATGATTCCTTTGCTTATCCTTCAGAACCATTTGGCTGATGAAAAAGGCTTAATAGTGGTGTCCCAATTCATAAGTGTATATTTTCAGCACCTCCTCTTCACCCTCGCTTTTGAGGGCTAAGGGGTTGTCAAAAGGGAGTGGCTAAGAGAAACAGAACTCAACCTAATGCCTGTTTCACACTGTTTCACACTGAATTTGTGTCCATTAAGTTTGCGTGGCGTCTACGTTCCATCTGCGAATCGAAGGAGCTCGCAGCCATTTTGCTTTCACATGGCAAACGTTTGCAGCTTGTACGTCAATCCTCTATTACATCATCATTATCCACACTGTATGGATGTAATTTAAACACTGAACCAAGCTGTATTCGGCAATACCAACATAATAACTTTGAAGTAAAGTTAACTTCGAGTTATCTCACATTGTCTTGAACAGATAAAAAAGAACACAAGGACAAGCTCTGTCCCCGACAAACAACTCTTTATAAAGTGCTTTAAGGCTCAGAAACAGCCGAATGCTGTTCAACTTCGATGTTAAGGCGAGTGTAAATAAAACAAATAAAAAATAAATAGATAGCTTCTGCCCATTAACATGTATGTCAGAAAAAAAAGACTCGCTGCAGACGCAACTTTGACAGAATCAGTGTGGAACTGGGCTAAGACTCCCCAGGTTTCATTTTGTTGCAGAAGACAAATATAACATGCGCTAAATTGGCAATTAACTAAAAATCGTTCAACCGGTTCTGAACAATGTTTCTGTTTCCTTCCTGCCTGCACATGACCTTTGCCTGTAACACCTCTCTGAGTGAGAATAAGCCCCTCACCTCGATTTATTTTATGCTAATCCTATTAAGATTTGCTTCGAGTGGATCTCCAAGTCTGAACCTCCATCCATAACAATAACAATCATAATTTCATAGAATTATAATTGGATTTTTACTCCAAATGTTTTGTTGTATAGGTAAACTTTGGGCACATGTTTAACCTAATGACCTCGCCAACACTTCATTTGCTGCTTGCACGTAATTTACAAGCAAGAGCAAAGTGTGACTTGGTGGTGAGCCAAACTCTTGCAGCAAAACACCCTCTCAGGTGCCAATAAACAATACTTAGAAAGCCAGTAGGTTAATTTATTAGACGTGCCAGGTTGATATTGAAGCTCTGAAATAGTTTTAGAGCAACTTTCCCTGAAAATCTATTTTTAGTTTGGGGTTGTTTGTAGAGTCAGTAGTGTTGGGCAATACTAGAAAGCATAGCCATGAAACTTTATAGGCACGCTGCAGACATGTGACTAATGCATGAGTATTGTGAAAGTGAGACGCTAGAAAGACAGGAAGAAAACAAGCGTCAGACTCACCTCCATAACCAGGAAGACCGAACTTGGCGTTTCCTAAAAGACAAAAAGCAATAATTACAACTGCACACAGACATCCATCACTCACTGTAGCCTGGAGCAATGGCAGGTGGTTTGGGAAACACAAGCTCAACACGTGTGTACGAGACGGCGGCTCACGTCTCGAATACTGGCATGCAACATTATGTTATTGAAACCGTTTCAACCTCTAAAAGTTCCATTTCTCCTAAAAAAATGAACAACTGAATGGAGGACACTGACTTATTGCAATTAGACAGGTCACCACTGAACAGAATTGTGTCTGAATGATTCGGCCATTTTAAGACTCATGATAACTCTCAGAAAATTGATGCTGGCAGCTCATTAATGATGAACCATTATCAACCATTAAATGTCCCATTATTAAAGTGGCTGCCTGTGTCTGGGAAGAGTTTGTCATTGCGTTCATCACTCCATTTCCTCATCTGATCTAATTTCTTCATGACATCATGACCTCATTCATTCAAGCTGACCGATTACACTAAATACCCACAGAGAAACTGAATAGTACCACATTTAAAAAAAGATTCGTGAAAAAATTGTGATGCAGTGCTCTTTTGGAATAGGCAAAAGTACAATAAACAGCATGAAAAGTCTCACTTGTCTGAGGAAGGGAAATCTGAATATTAAAATGCAGCAAACCAATATGAAGATGAAATCAACTAAAGTGGGAATTCAGGAAGATAAATTAATCTAAAAAACAACTTTATAAAGAGCAGCTCACAGAAATACAAACTTGAACACAGAACCAGATTTCAAGGTACATTGTAATGACCCGCCGGTGAATAGAAGTAAACCAATAGAATTTACATAGAACCTGATAGCAGGGGAACAAAGTGAAGACAGGTGGACTAATAAGAATAATGTCTTCCATTTATATAGTGCTTTTCCAGATGTTCAAAGACGCTTTAGAATTTTTAGAGCATTATAAGATCAGTCCACATTCACACACTGGTGGTAACAGATAGTGACTTCCATTTCGCACCTACTGTCTCCCGCCCACCACCAAACACACCCCACCAGTCACACACATCTATACAGTGGCAATGCAGGTAAAGTTGCTTGCTCAAGGCTAGGACGGCCAACACCCACAATACTCCACTTGACGCAACTAATCATTAGATAACAAGGGTACATGAGAGCTCATGGCCAATAGGAAACAAGAAGCCATGTGCTCAGATGGACAAAGACACACATGGACAAAATGACCAATAACCAAGCGCATGGCTGGTGAACAAGACAACATTTCCTGATGCCAGGCTCTGCCACAAAATAAGAATCATTAAGACATCAGTAGCTTTCCTGTGGCTCAGTTGGTAAAGCATTGCGCTAACAACGCAAAGGTTGTGGGTTCAAATCCAAGAACTGGGAAAAGCAAGAACTGACAGAAAAAAAATATGTTCATTCAAATGTAAGTCGCTTTGGATAAAAGCGTCTGCCAAATGCATAAATGTAATGTAATCTAAATGTAAAATACTTAAAAGATGCAAACATAGGACAAAAGATACAGGTGATAGATCATAGAATGAGATTTGTGTCTATTTGTATTGCTGTTCTTGTCCTGCCAAAAATGTTTTGATGCTTTTAATTTTTTTTAAAAAGTGACTTTTGACACTTTTCTCATATGGAGGCGGGCTTAACTGATCTGTCTCCTCATAGGTGGTCTGCATTAGCAGGTGTTTCTCCACATTGGTCAGCTGATTCACAACTAACGTACAACAAACCGCTCCTCAATGGCCAAAGGAATAGGCAAAGGGGTAAACCTTCTATTGTGGACCTGATAGAAGCGCGCTCTTATGGAAGTTTGTTTACACAGCACAGAAGCGTTTTCCACCACTCAGATGTTTTGACTGATATTTTATTTGGTGGTTTATTTCAACCGACCAATGTGGAGACATATCTGCTAATGCAGACCACCTATGAGGTGGCAGATCAGTTGAGCCACGTGAGGAAAGGTGTCAGTATTCTAAAAAAAAAAAAACAGAATTGAAACCTACAGTAAATCTGATTAAAAAAAAAGTTAAAAACCATTTTAAGAACATTTTTGAAGAACAAGGACAGTAGAAATTAAGTTTAAAATTAGCTCAGTTTTAAAGATTACTGCATCACACCAAGGGCGACAATAAAACAAAGAACATTTTTTTAAAGTGCCGTTGTTAAATCAAATAGAAGAAATTAACATTTTAAATGGGAAGAATAACTTAAGGTTAGGGTGGCACGGTGACGCAGTGGGTAGCACTTTGACCTTCCAGTTAGAAGATTCACGGTTCGAGGCATGCATTACATTTTTTAGCTGTTGCATGACCAAACCATTACTTTTATTTATATTTTGTTTAAATGCTCCAAAACATATTGTATATGTTTGCTGGTAAATGACTAAAACATTCCATTTCAAAAGGGGATGTGCTAATTTATGCTGCACATGGTTTGTGTGTTGTATGCTAATCCTAAGCTATGCTAAAAGTGCTATTGCCATTCCAAAATGTTAAAACATATCAATAATAAGGGATGTGTAAAATGTGTAAAAAAGCAGTGTTCCTTTAATCAGATAATCTGTAATCTGTTTCCAAGGATCATACCTCCCCAGTTCTGTGTTAGTTCTGTTTATGGGATCAACCCATCCTAAGTGGGCACGGTCACTAGTGTTGCATAATGATCTTTTTAGAGCAGTGGAGAAATGAGGAAGGGAGGGAGAACAGAAATGGACAATGTCCGGCTAGGCAGAAGTTCATAACATTGACCTCCTCGTCTGAGATTCATCGGATGTCCGCTGACCTGGAGCAGGATAAACAACAATGATGTGCAAGAGAGACCAGTGACCAAATGTGCCCAGTAGTGCTGGGCGATATGGAAAAATCATATATCACGATATGGATTATTTTATATCACGATAACGATATATATCACGATATACCACAATAAAGTACGTTTTCAGTTATTCTCTGAAAAGTTTGACAAAATATCATTGCATACTTTTTTTTGCAACTTTATTTTGAAGTGACATTTAACTGAACTGTCACAAATGAGAAAAACTACATTTTAGTGCAGCAATGTAAACGTATCAAATGACAACAGATGTGGTGGAGGTAGAGCTACAGTAGCCTTCACATTTTTTTAACCACATCATAGTTATTTAAATAGTATTATCAAAATAAACTATTTAAAAAATATAAAATAATGGACCACACTGCTGGGCCCGGCATGCGTTATATAAGCGAGGCAACTCGACATTACTGAAGTGCTTACGACTGGGCATAACGTACCTCGGGTCAAGCACTTTGACAAGGTCTCGGAAACTACCCTTCTCAGCTGCATACACGGGGTTCATGCCTTTACAACAGTAATGCAAGATGGAACATGTGATTTCTTTATGGCGCTGGGACGTTTTTTCATACGGTGTGCATTTTATGAAAGACTCTTTAATTTTAGGCTGGCTATATTTTTTCTCGCCACTTGCCCGGGCTGTTTCACAACTTTCTTTACGTCGCATTTCTTCGATTCTCCAGTATTCTTTTTCGTGAACCTTCTTCAAGTGGTAAAAGAGGTTTGTTGTGTTAGCGTCGGGCGCGGAAACAGTTTTTTGGCAGAGTTTGCAGATGACTGTCTTCTGCTCTGTGTCGGAGCTCTTGAAGCCAAAATGCAACCAAATCACTGACGTACCCCCACGTTTCGGTAAAAGTACTTATTGGGCTGCTGACTGCGTAGCAGTTTCAATTTGTTGCGACTCCGGGCATTCATCTTTAATCTCTTGCGTATCCATCTTTAAGCACTCACGAGTTAACTAGCGTAAAGCATGTCGCAACAACGTAAAGCGTCACGTCGCAAAATCACAAGACGGAGTTTCTTTGCGAAAAAATTAATTTTTATTCTTGATTATCACTTATATATAAGACATTATCATACATTTGTCATAGCCTATTTAATGCAATATTTTTTAGTAATTGATAAAATTAGGTTAGAAATGGTAGAAACGATAGAAGAGAAATAGGACGATAGACACTTTTCTATCGTCCCCACGATATATATCGTCATATCGCCCAGCCCTAGTGCCCAGAAAAAAACAACAAATATTTTGGGTCCACCCTTGTCGTCTCCTACCAATATACCACTTCTTGACCACAGATGGACGTTTTCATAACAATATGAATCGTATTGTTTCAATTGTTCGTTTTGTTTCAATAACTTAAGCCCTGTGGTGCGAAAACTACACAAAGCATCAAAAAATACTACACTCTGCCCAAAACTAGAGTTTGTTTTCCCTTTTGGTTCGGTTCTTTTGGGCAGGTGAAAAAGCTATAACGAACTAAAATTGGACCAAAAGTGGAGTAAGGGTGCTTTCACACCTCTAGATTGTTTAATTTAACCCGGACCAAGGGGAACAACTGATACATTGTTGCAGTCGTCTGCAGATTTAGTTCTCATCCGCACCACACCCTCTCTGGTCTGCACCAGCTAAAAACAAAGCCATGTGACATCATACGGCACACATAGGTTTTTTTTGACTGATTTTCGATTGGTTAGCTCAGGGATCTCAAACTCGCAGCCCACGGAACAATACTTTGTGGTCCCCAACATAATATGAAAGTTTAATGTTAGTGCAGCCAACGAGTTTGATGTGAAAGGATATAGATATATATATATATATATATATCAGGGCTCTAGACTAACTTTTTGCACTGGTTGCACTGGTGCACCCAAATTTTCAACAGCATCACCCAAACACAAAAGTTAGGTGCACCCAAATTTTCAACAGCATCACATTTAACACCGCATTTTCACAAGTTCACTTTATTTATTTATTCATTTTTTTTTTAAATCACTGTCCATATAGACAATATTGACTTGTAAATGATTTACTAACAACCTGGTCAATATAAAGTTCTTTATTTGAAGCACAATTCTACAAGAAAGGTAACTAAAACTTACTGAAAAAGTGTTTAAAGTGCTTTACTGAGCTGAAATTTAGATGAAAATATTTATTTTTTCATTTTTAAGTATCAGAATATTATGGTTAATGCAGTAACGAGACGGTAGGCATATTATTGACATAGGCTCCATGACATGACATGGTTTACCTTGGGCATGAGCATGCTCGACCTCAGTGTGTTCAATAAGTATATTCACCGGTCTTCCTCTCCGCAAGATACAACCGTACACAATAATGCATTCCTTTGTGGCGATATATGTGTCTCCGTCGATCAGGAATTCCATGTACGCACTGTTCACAATTTGCACAGACGTCTTTTTTTTCAATGTATCTGTGATGACTCCTATAAATTGGGTGCGCACGACATCATTGCTGTACGTCGGGTTTACGTTCAAGCCATTTTTCTTCATAAGAATTATTTCGGACTTGAATTTAGTGAAGGGGAGTTCTTCTTTTGCAATATTGTAGGCAACGTTAAACTTAATTCTCATCTCGTCTGATGATCTGTTTGCATCTGCCTGCCGCTGAAAGGCAGCTGGGAGAGGGGACACTTGAGCGGTGCATTTATCGCGGCATGTTATGTGTTTTATAGAAAATTCTGAAGTTTATAGTTTCAATTCTAAATGTATTAGAGCCGGTCACAGGGGAGGTTGATGGCTCCGTGTCAGAGCATTGGTTATGATTTTCACGATCAGGCCCTAACTTATCTTTCTTAATGAAAAATCTGTCAATCGTTCTTTTCATCTTCTCTCGTTATGCGCGGCTACATCCACTGTTTACCTGATGGAGTCACCTCTCTCTGTCTGACTGCATCACATGCATTTTCAAACGTACGTTCACACACATACAGGAATATCTGGACCACGGCCAATCAGAGGGGGGGGGGGATACGGGATCTCTGATTGGTTTAGACCACGATATGGGCCTAATGTGTGTCTGTTGTTGAACAACAGGGAGACTCACGGAGTTTAGTTTTTTTCCCCCTCGAACGACGGGTCACATCGGTGCAACCTTTGAACCTTTGATGCACTCTAGAGCCCTGTATATATAAAGCTTCTTAAAAAATATCAAACCATTGACAGCTTTTTTAATGTTATGTAGTCTTATTATTGGACAGTCGGGTAACAAAACATTACCTATAGTCTTGTCAAAGAAGTTTTATAAAAAAAATGTTTGGTTCAAAGTCAAGAAAATAATATATTCCAGTTCTACATGCAAAACAAGAGGAAACACAGTCATGACATAACAGCAAAAACGGCAGACTCCAGAGGGCCAGTGATAATATTGCATCACAACTACATGTGCTCGTTTATTCAAGATGGAAAGCAGCCAAGCCAGGGTTTTAGATTCTAGGAATGTTTGAAGAACACCACATGTGCAGCCAGTTGTGAGTGATGGATGGGGTTTTCTTAGAAGATCAACAGGTTTCTAGAAAATCTACAAGATGAGGGAACACAACATTCTACAGGCGCAATGAATAGTTGGTTTGTCTTTATCATGCAAACACAGGTTGCCCTTTCAGAAGAGAATGTTTCTAAAGCAAAGTCCCCGGAGGACTGATTGACACAGTCGAGGATGCTTATCAGCGAGAACAGGTAGTGAACAATAACAGCTCAACACTGTGCCAGTGCCAAGGTCAGAAGGAAGATAAGGAACAGGGCAGAGCCACATACAAACATGTTTTCAGAGCCTGAAGCCCAGGAACACATACAAGTATTGGTAGACAGCCAACAATTAATGACATATTAGAACTCTGGGGGAAAAAGAAGATTCTAAGACACAGAGCTGCTTTGATGTACTGCATTGAAACTGGGTAATTATCTGAAAAACTGTTGTAGAAACAGTAACAGGTTCCAGATGTTCCTGAGCTGTATTTCTTCTCATCTAATACTTGTTGCCTTCACCTTCTTTTGCATTCTTCACTCCCTTCTAACCAGCAAGCTGAAGACAACAAGACAACACGTTCTCCATTGGGACACTCTGTTCTCAAAGGGGAAAATCAAGTTTGTTTTGACACATGACTTTCTCATGCATAAGATACAAGTTACTCAAGCCCCTCCCACTCTGAATCAAAACCCAGTCTATAGAAGAAATAGATTGGGCTTGAAACGGAGAAGGTTTATTAATGACAAACTTTAAATACAGGTTATATGACAGCAAAGCCCTAAAAAGCCAATACAGTTGTACTTATTTTTCAAATTTCTTTCAGAAAATAATAATTGTCACACAAAAACGCCATTCCCATTCCTAGTTAGTGGTTGAGTGAAGCCATTAAGTGTCATACAAATCCATTAACTTATAAAAAAAAAACTTTCCAAATGACCCTGAGCAAAAGTTTACATACTCCAGTGATTTTGGCCTGATAAAAATCACAAAAACTGACACAAAAGGGTTTGAGTGCATCAGCTGAAATACATGGCTCTCTGAAAAATGTGGCGTGGTTAAGGAGCACAATTAGAAAATATTTGACGAACAATTGGTTGCATGTTCGAGTTCCCAGAAGAAGAAGCAGCCCGCTTCAATGCGTTTTCAATTAAACGTTTTGACCACAACCATAAACTCCACATTAGGAGAAGAATCACCAAGGCCTATGATGAACAGAACACCATCCCCACTGTGAAACACGGAGGCGGGTCACTGATGTTTTGGGGATGTGTGGCACCAAAGGCACAGGGAACTTGGTCAAAATTGATGGGAAGATGAATGCAGCATGTTATCAAAGGATACTTGTAGAAAATCTGCACTCATTAGCAGCGGATGGGTCGGTGCTGGACACTTGAACACAACAATGATCCAAAACACAAGGTCAAGTCTACTAAATGAAGGTTCTAGAGCAGGGGTCGCCAATCTGGTGCCCGCGGGCATCGCGTCGCCCGCAGTGACCATATCAGTCGCCCGCAAGCCAGTTCTATAAATAGAACTAATCACGAACTATCACTGTCTAAAATTTGATTAAATTGTGTTGCCATTCTTTTTGAATTGCATTTACAGTGATGTAAATTAAAAACAAAACATATAAAAAAAATATAAAAACCTATTAAAAAAAATCAAAGTAGCAGAGTTCTCTAATAGGAGAATAAGGCAGATGTCAGTCTAGTGCGCATGACAAACTTAGCCTTGGTCTTGAGCGTTGCAAAGACGAGGATACGAAAGCGGTTTCTACCCACATAAAAATTGCGGAAAAAAGGAAGCAAGCGTATTATTTTAAAAGTGAATGGGAGGAAGAATTCTATTTTACTAATGTGAAAGAAAAGTGTGTGTGTGTCTCATTTGCGGTGCGACTGTGGCGACGGCAAAGCGACATTACGTTGAAAGACACTTCAGCACTCGTCACAAAAGCTACGATGCTAACTACGCACCTGGCAGCGCTTTACGAAAAGAAAAAGCTTGCGAGTTAAAGCAGCTTTGGCCAAACAGCTGTCTTTATTTACAACGCCGGTGAAAAACTCTCAAAAAGCAACTGAGTTGCAGTATCAACTTACATCCCAGATTACAGTACTCTGGTGAAGAGCATGCAATGCCAGGCTTCCCACTAACACGCAAAGAAACAAGTGACAGATGCCAGTCAAATGTCAGTGCCATGGCAAAGATAGAATGATATAAATGAATGATAAACTGTTACAGATGTGTTACTAAGTTTAACAGACATGATTTGTTTTAATGGCTGCAAATGTAGTGATTAGTAAAAATGTGTTAAGATTTATTCTAAAATTAACTGATTTTTGTTAAATCTTTGATTATTAATTATTTGTACAAACATGGTGCAGAGTTCATTATTTGATAAAAACTGAAACCGTCTTGAAAAATTGGACGTGATTTCCTGCAAAATGTTGTGGAAGTTATCATTTGAAAATTAAACAATAAGAAATAAAATATTGCATGTTTAAGTTTATCTGTTTCCTATCTTGTTGAATGATTCTGAATCTTTATTGATAAATTATTAATCATTAACAATCAGCGTCCTCAGGTAGAATGTCATTAATATAAAATTAAAGGTGAACTGTGCAACCTTCTGATTTTAGAAGTGTGTTATCAAAGTGGTAGCCCTTTCTTTACTCAGTGCCTTTGAAGTAGCTCTCAGCTTCAAAACGGTTGGCGACCCCTGTCCTAGAGAGACCATCTCAGTCTCCTGGCTTTACCAACAGAGAAGATAAAGAACCTTTTGGTGTATAGGAAACAAATATCAAACCAAAAAGTGTTTGTTTAAATTATTTTTTTGACAGCAGTGAGATTGTAAGCACTTCTCGTTACAAGTTTGGGGAAAGGGTTGGCATACTTTGGATTCTCAATACATGTTATATTCAAAGTTAACTTGAAGATTCCATGTTAACTGCACTATTGTAAGTGACACTATTTTCTGTCAAGCACCAGAACCCATAGAAATAAAAAACACTGGATCCTGAGCTTTGTGTGGAGTTTGTGGACCCCACACCTTCTATATCGCTTTTATAAGTCTTCAGGTATTCCGCACAAAATTATCCCATACATAAAAAAAAACAAACATTGGATTGGTCTGTAGGTTGCAGTGAAAAACTATTACAGTGGTAAGTCCTGGAAAGGAACATTAAAACATGATTAATGCGGCCGTGATTTGCTTCTGTGGCAGTGCTCTGCATAATTCCTATTAATTGGATTGTGTAGATTCTGTTTTAGTTGTACTTCAAATATAAAACATTTTCATATGTTATCAATGTGTTAATCTTTCTATTTCGTGCTTTTTTTTTTTATCCGTAAATAATTCTGGTTAAATTGATTTATATGGTGAATATTAAAATGCTGTAGTTTTTTAACCATATTTAAAAATATTTGTAAGGCTGAAAATAGTTCTCAATGACTCGGTCATTGTCCTGCTGCAGAATAAATATGGGACCAATCATACGTCTCCCTGATGGATTAGAAACTGCCTGAATTTCTTAGCATTGAGAAGCCCATTAATCCTGATCAAATAATAAGCTAAATTTGCAGAAGTCCAGCCCCTACAAATTCAAAGAACCCCCATCATGCTTCACTCTTGGCTGCAGACATTCATAATTGTTCCACTCTCCAGCGATTTCTGCCCAAATTTCTCCAGACAGTAGATATGTGTACCTGGGTTCCATAACTTTCTGCTAGTTCTGGCACTGCTGGTCATCTTCATAACTTATATTTCTGTAAGCATTAATCATTTAGAGACAGTACTTTAGTCCAGAATTCTAGAACTGAAAAACCTTGTGCTAGCATTTGCCCACAGGCTCACAAGACCATCCTGACCACAATTTTCGTTCAAAAATGAAAGCGTAAGAAAGCATTTCACAACTTTGAATAATCGTGCTGCCGTTTGAAAAACGTGATCTTTAATAAACCATTCCCGTGTTCGGCAGAAGAAACGTAACACCCTGTTATTACAGCGGGTCTCTGGCCCTGCTATTGCACTGCCAACACCACAGAATACCATTCGACTAGCTAGTAAGTTCTCCAACCTGTAATTAAAGCAGTTTTAAATCTCTCCCCCTTTTCTCAATGAATACATTTCCATTAAGAAAACCTGCTCCATGTGGATGAGTACCACCTTAAACTAAACACACGTGTGATGCATCATTGACGTAGGCTTTAATCATAGAGAGCCTCTATTCACGCTCATCAAGATGCCAGAGACTGTCATCTGAGCTACTCATTTTATAGCTTAAATGTTGGAGGGCTGGGATCCTTAAACAGCACCAGTCTCTTGTTGATTCTTCAAGTCGGAAAGGGTTTTTTTTTATTAGCATGGCCATGGCTCGACACATCAATAATGTGTAAACACACAAACCAGGTCTACATATAGATAGCAAGTCAAAAATTAATCATACATCATGAGATGTAGACTTAATTAATTGAAAATAGGTGTTGGTATTACCCACAACACAGAGCAGCAACGTAATCATTTTTCAGGGTTTTCATTATATTTAAATTTTAGTCAAAAATCAACAACTGATGTTTGTTGATTTTTTTTTTAAATGCATAGTTTTGTATTCAGTAACTGTTGCATTTCAACTTGTAAACATTTATTGCTGTAACATTCCCATAACATCCTATGGTGCAAAAGAAAAATAGACACACCTGTGGAAGATGTGGTCAATCCTGCCTTACACCAACCATCACAGCTCAGCTTCCTGTGACTAGTGCAGTTTATATTTTACTCACTTATGACTAGTTAAATGCAGGTATTTGAAATTGGAATTATGACTAGTATGGAAGGAGCATTAAATGTAAAAATGTCTTTCAGCACGGGGGGGGGGGGGCTATGTATTAGCATCCCTATGCAAGCTCTGTAAATATATTTTGTGATTCATGGGATTTTCGTCTTTCAGAAATGTTGCTGTCTCCAGCACAATACACTGGATTTCCTCTCACAGTATTATACTGAAAAATCCCATATAGGGCTCTGCTGCTTTCTTCCAACTTTAGCTACTTTACAGATGACTGGAGACAACAAGAGAAGGAAATGAAGTGCTGTAAGATATCACCAGCTACCGTAAAATTGCGAGAACTACGGATTGATTTATTTGGCATGCCTGAAGTTATATAAAGATGTTGATTTACAGATTGGTGGGATTGTTGGTCCCTGATGCTGTGCTTTTACAAATAGGCAAATTGCTTCAAAGATATTTAGTGACAGCTTAAAGTAAAAAAATCCAAGGCAGAGCAATTGGGCTTAGAAGAGAGTATCATCAATATTCCCCAGGGCTCCATGCAGCTTTCAGAAGACGTTTGCTGGTTAAAGGTCACAACCTTCAGTAGCATATAGCTCAGGGTTCCTGCAGAATAATGGTCATTATAAAATGACCAGATAAATCGAGAGCAGGTTTCCATTATTACACTATTAGGAATTTAGTGCATTAAAATACCTATTTTAAAATTCATTCATTGGGGTCACGGGGGTCTGTCTGTGCCTGTCTCTAGCGCACATTGGGCGAAAGGCAGGGGTACACCCTGGACAGGTCACCAGTCCAGTAAATAAATCACAAAATGAACACAAATGCACCATTAATACATTATTGTATTCTTATAACATATGTAAATGGATTCACAACAGCTTTTTGTCTTCTGAGTTGCACGTATATTTGTGTCTTTTTACAGTAAAAAAAAAAAAAAAACAACCACCAGCTTTCAACAAAAGTATTCATAATCATCTGGCTTCTAAATCTCCAAAAATAGCTGAAGAAAGAAACCAATAAATAAAAGTGACACATTTGGGTGATATTTTAAATAAATTGCACTCTTTATAAAGAAATACACATTTTTTAAATAAAAAATGAA
>SRMA01026462.1:42763-86065 GCA_007224835.1 Danionella cerebrum
GGTGTAACGGTACGCTAAAATCGTATTCGGTTCGGTACAGTGTCTTGGAGAGCTCGGTTCGGTTCATTTTCGGTACAAACAATAAGAACTGACAAAATCTTTATTTTGAAAAGCTGCCAATACACAATAGAATTCTTGCATAAAATAAATAAAAGTGACACTTTTGGGTGATATTTTAAATAAATTGCACTCTTTATAAAGAAAAAACACATTTTTTTAAATAAAAAATGAAATACTGCAACTAGTTAGGATAGATTACCTATCCACATTGTCTGAAGAGAGCACAGATCTGGTTGCAGTGACAATATCTCCAGCAGTAGAAAATGTTAGATGTGTTGCTTGCCACATACCCGATCTCCGTGGAACAATGTCGGCATACAACTTTAAATTTATCCACTCGTCTATCCCCGTTACGTATTTTAACAGAGAAGCCAAAGTGTTTCCAAACAGGAGACCGTAGTGAGGTGGGAGAGTCTTCAAGCTCTGGCTTCTCTTTCGCTTTTGATATGATTCCATTTTCCTACTCGCGCTCGTGCTCGTCAGTCAATAGCGTCCGTGCGGAAACTCGCCTAGGAACATTGTTCCGCTGCACTTAATATCGCGCTAATAATACAAATATATCATTTAATAAAATACCTAATACCGAAACGGTACGCAAGTATCCCGAACCGAACAGGCCATACCGAAACGGTTCAATACATACCGTGAACCATTACACCCCTACACGATACTGTGTTCACGATATGTCTGTCTTTCTTGAGCTTTTGCACTCGACTGAGACCATGTTGCTGCAAAACTGCATTGTATTGACGTTTGACCTTCTTTTACTCTTTTTGCTGCGGGGGTTTGCAAAAGTTGATGCCGTTTTAAATGGAACATCATATTCGAAGTGTTTGATGCTGTGTATGGCAGCTTTGTATTACAATGTTTACAAACCGTTTGTGTTTTATCTGTAAACTTTTTACCGTCATTCTGTTGCGCGACAGGAAAGCCAAAATACTGCCAGACTTCAGATTTAAAAGAAGACGGGGCATCTTCAATTTGTATTTTATCCGAACTCATGCCTTTAGTTCAAGCGATTTCTGCAACTGAGACGAAAGCGCGCACGTGACGTTGCTGCAGCGTGGGTCACGTCGGCAGCTGAACCAATAGGATCAGACTGGCGTCATTTCGGAAACGTTTCGCCACCACTCTACAATACATTTTGTAACATTTTTGTATCGCGAAATTTCGTACTGCGATATATCGTTACACCCCTAATAATAAGCATTACAATTGCTTCATAAATTAATTTTATTACTATACAAAGTGTACTGCATACTGTTCCTATTGCAAATTTAAGCTAGAACATTTCAAATATTAATAAAATCCACATAAAACACTGAAAATAGCATTTATTGCTGGTCCCCAATCTCCGATGTTACACTGCACCATAAAATAATGATTAAGATCTTTTAAAAATAACCTTTCTTTTGCATCAATATGTAAATCCATAAATAATGTTTGTTCCAAATATAATTTACACAAATATCTATACCTTCTTAGATACAAAAAAAAAAAAAACATTTAAGTCATGTCCACAGCTTTTAGTCATTCCTGTTACCCCAGACGGCCCCGCTCCTGAAAAACCAATTTCCATAAGTATGTTTTTCAGCAGGAAGTTGCATTACTTGGATCTGTAGAAGGCCATGTGTCATTTCTTATTTACATGTTTGATGATTTGATAGCGTCTTGTAGCGTCATTAAAAAAAATACTTTCCTGTCACTCAAAATATTTTAGAGATTTAGTTAGTTTAGTGTAATGCACAAATTCTGTAAATACCTAAATTTGCAGAATTTCCTGGTTTTATAATCATGTGCACCATGTGGCTATTTAGCAGGTATTTGCTAATTCTATGCTAAAAACTCAGTCCTGTTACAAATGAATAACAAGAGGGCTTGTAACAAGAAAAAGTGGCACCCATCTTTTGATAATAAATCAAATAATACACTTAAATAAGTTACTTAAGATGGACTAATACCCATTTGGAATACTTAAGTATGTATGCTATTGGAATCTGTTTTTAAATCTCAAGTAAAAAAAAAAAAAAAAGAAATTTGGAACCGTAACAACAAGCAAATGCCGAATCACTTGAGAATCTCCAGAGAGCAGACCCAAAAGGATGCCTTGTTAAGCACAAAAGCTGGATCAGTAAAGAGGAGGGGTCCCATTAGCGCTGTGTGTCAGGTAGGAGTGTTATATAAGCAGTGGAAGATGAACGCTGTGTGGGAGGAACGGGCTATTTAATGACTTTTCTATCCTGGGATGCCTTCCATGTCAAAGGTGTAGAGGTGACTGAATCATAACAGCAATAATTAAACCCACGACGTCAATGTCCAGTTAGAACACTGCCTGTTCTGTCAGCTCAGAGTTTGGACCAATGAAACGACACTGTAACGGCCCACACCATTCCAGAGGAGGCAAACCCTCCCCCAGTAAGGGAATGGAGGAAGTCTGTGTATTGATGGATGAATTATCTTGCAAACAACTAGCTGGTGTCTGACATTTGCTGCATAATGCAAAGCTTTGAGCACAGGATGTTGAGAATTAATCATATTTTCTTCCTGCAGGGTGACATTTTTAACATAGATGCATGTGGTGCATTAATATTTTCATATTTACAGATAATGCTGACTTTAAAATGTGAGAAAATAGCAGATATTGTAACACAAGTCATGCACGCAGAGCTTAGTCTAACAGAGGTCATGTGATTTGGTGGGTTATATAAGAACTGGGCCAGGCCTGTAGGCTTTTGCTGCTTTTAATGGATGGAAGCCTAGCACCAAACGCTCGAGGCAAATCAGATTCAGAGCACTGTGAAAACCGAGTAAAGTGGTATTACCTGGACATCGTAGAGAGCCACGATATTCTCATGCTGGAGTTCCTATAAAACACAGTGTTCTCATTATTTCGCCATTGCTTTTAATCAATTGAACGTGTGGCTGCCAAACAAAAGAATTAAAGTACCTTTAAAATTTTGATTTCTTTGCCCAACAGAATTTGGGATTTGGAGAGGTTCTTCTTGTTAATGCTCTTGATGGCCACCTCCCATTCCGTCTTCTGCAAATAAAACAAGGAACAAAGCATTTTCACATAAATAGAATAGTGCTCAATTTTTCCGTCAATACATATTGAATTGAAAGTTCTGCAAGATGAATAAATCCAATTCTTCATTTAAGGCCGGGATGCTAGGGCTAAGCAATTAATCCCATTTTGATTGTAATGGTTTCAGGCTTTAACCCTTAGAAGTCTCAGCACGCGCCGGTGTGTTCTGAATCACATCGGCTGTTTTGAATGACGCGACTCACCTACTCATTATTTTTGATTTCAAATATATTGTATAGGTTTCAAAAAGATTATTCGTTTTCATATTTTTAATTTCAAACGAGAATTAAAAGAGTTATGACATGTGAGAAAATGCGCAATAGTCTTTCAGTTTCATTTTACAGACCCAAAATTGGTGCTATCAGTGACATCTAGTGGTGGAAGTAAGGGATAACCCTTGGAATTTCAAGACCTGTGATATGGCTTCTGTTTTTCAAAGTTCTGGCACAAAAAGTGCTTGGAACAGTGTTAAAAGTTTTCAGATTATTTTGCCATTTTCTTTGCTTTTTATTTTGTCGTTTTTTGTGATTTGCAATAAGCTATTCAGACCTTAATCTGCAGTAATGACATGAAATCTAACGTCTCACGAGTAAATCCATTGTGAAACGTTACTGTTACATGGCTAACAATTTTTGAGATTTAAATTCCATTTTCGGACATATATGAGCATTTGTTACATGAAAAATAGCGTAAAATGATTGTTTTCATAATTTAAAAACTTTAAAAATGACAAAAATGTCTGGTTGCTAAATTGCTATGGCATCCATCTTTGTTAACAACTAAATGTGCCGTCTCTTGCAGTGCATGCTGGGTAATCTGTCTCAAACACATTTGATCTGAAGTGTGTCAGAAAGTTAAGACCTGTGAAACAGGTGATAACAGCTAATTTAATTACATTTAAGACTTTTAAAGCCTAAAATTTAAGCTTTTAAACTTTAGACTTTGAAAGACCCCGTGGAATCCCTGACGCCGGTTTCACACTGCAAGCAGCGCATATTTTTTTCATCGGCCATGTTAATGAATGAGCGCTTTTACACCGCCATCAGTCGATTTTTTACAGCACAAATAGTACATTGATGATCTACCATGTTGTAAGCACAGTATTATGTACAGTATTTTTCGCTGAATAAGACGCACTTTTTCTTCCCCAAAACTGAGGGGGAAAAGTTGGTGCGTCTTATACGGCGAATGCAGAGCGCGGAGGAGCAGAGGGCGGTCACGGCCGTAGGAGAGGCATAAGAGAGCCCACGGCTTCGGCCTAGCTCCAGAGCCGTCGGCTATGGCTATTTTAACATTTAAACATCTGCCTTGACTATCTGCAAATGCATTTAAAGATAGGAATAAATGTATTGTGACTAGTAGTAAATATTACAGATATCTTTAAAAATTAGAGATATCTTTAATTATATTGCAGATATCTTCAATTGAGTTAAAATATATTTACTACTAGTCACAATACATTTATTCCTACCTTTAAATGCATTTGCGGATATGTTTAAATGTTAAAAGGGCTTGCCATAGCCGACGGCTCCGGAGCTAGGCTGAAGCCGCGTGCGTCTTATACGGCGAAAAATACGGTAATTAACAAGATAAAGAAAAGAATATTTTTACATTTATTTAAATAATTTATACAGTGGGGAAGCACAGTGGCGCAGTGGGTAGCACTGTGGCCTTCCAGGTAGAAGGTTGTCGGTTCGAGGCTCGCCGGTGACCTTCCTGGAAGGAGTTTGCATGTTCTCCCTGTGCTTGCGTGGGTTTCCTCCGGGTGCTCCGGTTTCCCCCACAATCCCCAAAAAACATGCGGATAGGTTAATTGAATAAGCTAAATTTCCCCTTAGGGTGTGAATGTGTGTGAATGTTGCCCTGTGATGGACTGGCGAACTGTCCAGGGTGTACCCCTGCCTCTCGCCCAATGTGTGCCGGAGATAGGCACCAGCAGACCCCCGTGACCCCGAAAGGGAATAAGCGGGAATGAAAATGAATGAATGAATGAATGAATTTCTA
Organism: Danionella cerebrum; assembly: GCA_007224835.1. Lineage (NCBI taxonomy): Eukaryota > Metazoa > Chordata > Actinopteri > Cypriniformes > Danionidae > Danionella > Danionella cerebrum. The sequence continues at coordinate 47,913 of SRMA01026462.1, forward strand.
CAGTGATGTTACATTTGACGCATATATTTATTATTACTTTATTATTATTTTTACAACATAAGAACGGTAACTGCCAGAGGTGCGTGGGTCAGAGCTCAACCACTAAGAGGCCATCATGGACGACACTCGTCTCATTGTCAAAGTAGAGAAATATTGTATCATTTATGATCCTACCATTGCAATATAAAGACAGGCAAAGGAAGAAGCTTGGCACGCAAATGTACTAAAAACGCTGGACACGCGCCGAAACAGTGCTCCTGGTGTGAAAGCGAAAGGGCTACGGTGTGCTGCTGCTTATGCTTGAGATGTGAAACCAGTGCTTTTTGTATAGTCACATTAAGTTAACAAAGAGAAGCTAAAAACATATGCAAACACTCAAAACTGTTTTTTTATAGCAAGGTATCACGATTATGAACACGTACATCTAATAGAAATTTTAGCCTTCGGGAGAGACCTGTTTAGAAGCACAGAGCAGCAAGACATTGCTAAAGGAAGCTGAGTCTCCAACGAAGAGTGGAACTCTGTGACTAGGAGCAATGCTTTTCATGTACATATAGGTTAATGGGAGATGTTCCTGCGGCACACTGTGCCAAAGCCAAGAGCTGGCAGCACGCGAGAGGGATTGTGTTCATCTCGCCTCGATGAAAGCATACCCAGCCAAGCATGGTGAAGAAAGCCCAGAGAAACCGCTAAAGGCTTTTCCAGTGACCCCATTCAGTAGATGAACATTAAAAGTCTCCGCTTTTAAGATCACATCTCATCAAAGAAATAAGAGGCTGAGAAGCTGTCCTCAAAAGAAAAATGGGCCACCTTTGGTCTGATCTTTCCGGTTCATGTGCACCAGTTACCTTAAGCAAACATGGAGGTGCTCAAGCCCATCACATGTTTGTAGGATGAAAATAGCTGATAGTGTTGAGTCAGCTGCTTGAGATCAGGGGGCAATCATAAATATGGATCGGATTATTCCTGATATTTATAGCGAGAGCCTGACAACATACTGAGCGCACACACCAGGCTTTCTCTCCAAACCCCCACCGACGCAAACATCTACACAGAAGTGCATGGTTATAAAATGACCGGGCAGATATTGATTAATGTTGAGATTCTAATAATATTTTTCATCTTACTTTATCTTTATTCTACATAATCATTTTCAACTCAATATTATGCATGCAGCTTATCGAGGAACGGTGTGCTATTTCTGTTGGTACAGCTGCCATATTTCAGCGATTTTAAATTCTGTTTTATGTCTAGAATTTCCCATTGAAAGCAATGGGGGAGAGATGCTAAACTAAAGCATTTTTGTTCACGATACGAACATCGAGTGAAGTCGGCTCATAAAGGGGCACCGCAACCATGGGGAGTGGGTGTTTTACTACTCACACTTTACTTGTTTTGAATGCGTTTTAACCACACTTAGAGCTATGCGATATGGCCTAAAAAAAATCCAGAATTTTTCCTGAAACAGCAAAAAAGTTTTGCGATTTAAAAAAATTTTTCACCCACATTTAAAATCACTACAAAGAAACAAAGAAAATGTACAAAACAAACTATAACTTTGATGATAATAATAGTAATAGTGCTGTAATCTTATTAAAAATGTATATTATTATTACATATCATCACATTATTATTATAATGTTAAACACTGAAAACATACATGGAACGTATATGTTTTATTTGGAGGTCAATGACAATACTTTATTCGTGATTTTGTGGCAAACATACGTTGAATGTTAGTGAGGGCAGGTAAAGGTGGTTTCAGATTGCATGATTTTAGCCCTGCATGCGACTGGCCAGAATCACAGGCAGGTCGGAGCCTGCAGCCAATGAGAGAAACACATCCAGGCATAGACAGAATATATAAACAGTAGGGGTGTAACGGTTCACGGGGATGTATTGAACTGTTTCGGTGCGGCCTGTTCGGTTCGGTACACTTGCGTACCATTTCGGTATATTTTTTTAATTAAATAATATAAATATATTATTAGCGCGATATTAAGCGCAGCGGAACAATGTTCCTAGGCGAGTTTCCGCACGGACGCTATTGAGTGACGCACAGTAGAGCTGCACGGGTAGCTGTGAGAAATGGCAACAGCGAAAGAGAAGCCAGAGCTTGAAGAGCCTCCCACCTCGCTACAGTCTCCTGTTTGGGAACACTTTGGCTTCTCTGTTAAAATACATAACAGGGATAGACGAGTTTATAAATTTAAAGTTGTATGCCGACATTGTTCCACGGAGATCGGGCAGGCAACACATCTAACATTTTCTACTGCTGGAGATATTGTCACTGCAACCAGATCTGTGCTCTCTTCAGAAAATGTGGATAGGTTAATCTTTTTAGCCAAAAACGTAAAACTTGAATAGTTAGTTTTGTTGAAATATAAGCTGAAGCTGTTGCTAGTGTTAAAAGTTTTCAGGTCCTAACTAGTTGCAGTATTTAATTTTTTATTTTAAAAATGTGTATTTCTTTATAGAGTGCAATCTATTTGAAATATCACCCAAATGTGTCACTTTTATTTATTTTATGCAAGAGTTCTATTGTGTATTGGTAGCTTTTTAAAATAAAGATTTTGTAAGCTCTTATTGTTTTGTACCGAAAATTAACCGATCCGAGCTCTCCAAGACACTGTACCGAACCGAATACGATTTTAGCGTACCGTTACACCTCTAATAAACAGTGGTTTCGGTTCAAATTTGGCTTCTTTTCACTTTATTTGGACCCAAAAAAAAACCTTTTGTGATCAGATTTTTAATAATAATCCTGGTCTTGCGCTTCAGCCTGGCACACGGGACCCTGCTGTGTTTTAAAAACATTTCGCACTATTAGAAAATGGACAAAAATCTTTGGATTCTGTCTAAAGTTGTGCTTTCTACAAGTGCGTATTCTATATAATCTGTGACGTAAGGTCTTTGATATAATGATTGTAAATTCTCTTACAATACAAAATAAACAACTATTACTAATAAAACAGAATAAGAAAACCCCCAAATAAATACATTTTTGCTTCTATTGGTAAGACTTGTTTAATGTGTAACCGTGGCAACAATGGCATCACGCAACAAATATTCTCTTTTTCTTGAGTAATTTTAGTTTAACATTTTTAAATTAAAGTAAAAAAAAGTTTATTTTGTACTTTTATTATTGTGTACATATTTAACCCCAAAATATTTAAAGAAAGACTCAGTGGAACCTAAGAACGCAAACAAAATGGCCCCTTCGCCACATGTGAGAGACTTCGCTGCACGGTGTCTGAGAATATTAACGTGCAGTTTGCATCGACCTGCTACCAGGTCGTTAGTCCCTTACCGTACATCCATTATCGTGGACTCAATAACTTGTGGACTCTAACCCTAAACCTAAGCCTAATGTGGCAAAATCAAGAACAATTATACATTGCTTTTGACAATTATCTTGTTGAATATGCACACCCTGCCTGTGCCTTTGAATTAGACAAGCTTCGTCCAGCAGGTGGCAGTAGCTACTAATAATGTATACCACTGACCCGGGAAGAAAGGACATAAGAAGAAGAAATTTTAGCATGTTGTGAGTTTGTATAACACGAACCCCAAGTGTGTTCGCGTCGATTTGAAGGAAACTCTCCTGAACAGTGCACCGCACATGCGCCCTACAACATGCACGATGTCAACAAATGCAAGTCGCGGATGCATTGCGCCATTGCACTACTGTCTGCATTGAAGACTACTTGCGATGTGAGGACACCTCCCTCTAAATAGGGTGGACATCACTCTGCAGCCAACCACATGGGGGCGATTGCTGCACTTTGGCTTTACTTAGCCACGTGAGAGACACTTGATTGACACCAATAGCTGAGATTTTCTGATGATTACTGAAAGATTCATTCATTTATTGATTTTCCTGAGCGCCTATTACCTTTCGGGGTCATGGGGGTCTCCGGAAGTACCCCCGGAGGAAACCCACGCAAGCACCGGGAGAGCATACCTACTCCTTGCAGGAAGTTCACTTTCTACCTGCTACCCACTGTGCCACGCATAGTGAAAGATGTCTGTATAAATGCTTACTCACTTTATATCTAACAACTAATCGCACAATTAAGAAAGATATTTTTAGCAGGCAACAATAACCACTTCGTTCATCATTTCCTTCAGTGTCTAGTTAATTACACAGATTCATACGCAGATCCGGCGCTGTCCATTGAGTCAATGTATAAACAAAGCACAACAATCTCAGCAAAATGTGTCCCTCCGCCCAAAGTAGAGCGGTCAGCAGTGACGTCAGAGGGATTACAGCGAGGCTGTTTTATGAATGAATGACTTCAGCCGTATGTGACCTATTCTAGCACACGTTACATAAAAAAACAACCCACGGGTATCTGCAGAAGAAATCAACAAACAACGCACATCAACCTTGCAAATGACACGTTTCACCTCAACTGGAAGGCAACGAGATGCATATTAATTACGAGCACAGCAAAGCTTTGTACAGTCTATGTAAATGGTGATTTTTTTTTTTACCTTTTTATGCCTTCCCTTGAAGACGACCGCAAAGGCCCCGTGTCCGATGAGGTCTTTCCGGCTGTATTCAAAGTCCCCCACAGCCTCCATCTTCTGGCAGGTGTCTGAGGAGACAACAGCTTGCGATGGAGAGGACGGCTTCAGGTTCTTCAAGCACTCTCTAATCCAGGTGACAGTCTGTTCAGGAACGCTGTCATCCCCAAAAGTACCAGTGCTGCTACTTAAAAACTGTACTATTCCTCAAAAGTTGCCCAAGGTAAAATCAAAACAAGAGCTAATGCTAATGTGATGGTGACTAGCACGGACCGAACTCAACAGCTACTCGCTCTCTGACACCGTTAGCAATGCTTTAAACTAAGCAGCAGGATAGCTTGAATAAAATTAAACCTGTACTTTTCGACCTACATCGTGTCAGTTGAGTTGATAAAGGGGGAAAGAGGTTGCAAGCGCCCTCTCTCTACTGTTACAGTGCCTCGTCAAGTGAATAGCAGCGCGGCGGGTCACTGAAGAACCCATCGCTAACTGACTGCTGGTTAAAATATAGACGGTTTACTGTGGTTTAAAGTAATGGTTTAATAAGAAAAAAATCGCCAAACTATATTTCGAATTGTCCCCGAGTCTACTTTAGATATACAGAAGGAGCATCTTCGCAACAATAGCAGAACAGTTCATAAATCCGCGGTAAATGTCACAGTCGTCCGTCCTCCAGAAAGTGACATTCCCCGTCAATCAGTCAGATCGCGGAGTCCGTTTTCAGTTCGTCCTCTGACCTCGTAGAACACTGCTCAATTTTGAAAAAGCCAAGAAAATTGGGTGTAACGCGATCCGTTTTGCGATGATAGTTGAACGTTTATCTTCTATTCGTTGGTGGGATTTGTCCACGTTCACAGTTCGCACCGCTGCTGCATTATAATGTCAGAGCTGGAGAAGCTCGAGGAAGACCATCACAGAGTGGTCCTCCGCGAAAAGCGAGTGCGTCGGCCTCCGCCGCGTTAACTAGTCCTCTTATTTTTTTTTTAATCTGCGCCAATTCTGCAAATTCAGTTATTTACACTAATCTAATTAAATCTCTGAAATTATTTGAGGAACATGATATAGTATTTTTGAAATGACGCTCCAAGATATCATAAAAAATCTGCAAATATCTGAACAAGAAATTGAGAGAACTTACTTTTGTTCTTCCCGTGGCCTTTTAAAGATCCAAGTGATGCAACTTCCTGCTGGAAAACTGACTTATAGAAATGCCCCAGTTTTTCAAGACGGGGATGAGTTAGGGGGACGGGAATGAGTAAAAAGCTGGGGACATGCCTAAAATGTTTTTTTTTTCACCTACACATCTAGGAAAGTATATGTGTGTGTGCGGGTGTGTGTGCTAATTTATTTGGGACAAGTATTACGATATATATGGATTTACATTTCATACCAGAATAAAAGGTATATTAAAAAGATCTTAATTATTATAGTTTAAAAATATCTCAATTATTATAATTTAGATGAAGTGTAGCACCAGAGATTGGGACAAGCAATAAATGCTTTTCTTGGTGTTCTATGTGGATTTTATGAGTAAATTACATTTGCAATATGAATTGTATGTAGTACACTTTGCTAAAAAAATAAAATGTATTTATAAAGCAATTTTAATGCTTATTTATGCATACAATGGCACCGATTCTTTGGAATCGCTCTGTTCCAAAATGACAAAAACTAATTTGATGGGTCTACCTGCGCCCCCTGTCGGTAACTGTTTCTCCTCGTACATGGGGAATTGCACAAGTAAATCTGTGGGTAAGAGCACCTCCTGGTGGAAAAAATTATTTATATTAAAAATAAACTAGAAATCTTTGGTACTTTCTTTTTTCGAGCTTTTACTTTTCACATTTTACTGCTATAATTATAGAACTGTGCAAACGTTTTATGTGAAGAATGCTGCAAACAAAGGATAATTGTTTATTTTTGTACATTTACCAAATGAAAATCTGTCAGTCACTGTGGCCCAAGAAAAAAGCATTATTATAATGTTTAGCTTTACAAAAAGTAGTGTTAGGGTCACGCAATTAATCGTTCCCTTAGTCTGAGATTAATTGAAGTTCTGAACAATTATTTGATGTGTCCCCAAACTAACACACATTTCCAAACACATTGTAGCTATTACCCATGTAAAATACAAATTCTACTCTAGAAATAGTATTATTTAATAAATTAGACGTGATGATTGTGAGAATAATCTTTATTGAGGTGCAGAAGTGCAAAAAGTGAATACACCAAATTGTATGCGAAAATACAAAGCCAAAAGCCAAACAAACGTTGAATACGGAAAAAAAGCAACTGGAAAAAAGTTAAGTCAATTTTATGCATGCTCAGCGACCATACAGCATAACTGCCTTTTTGTGCTCTTCGTTACTTTTAGGGCATCTATAAACATTTAACATTCAGAAGGAAGCTCTTTCTTTGTGCATAAAGAATGACGCCAGAAGTATGGCGTTATTAATAAGATCACATTACATCCCTTTCGAATTCCCAGCATGACATTTTCTAAGACAAACACGAAGCTATCAGCCAACACGAGAATAACAACACGTGAGTTTACACGTGTTCCGGTGACGTCATCACAAGTCGACAACGCGAGGTCAAGTAAACAACTCGCGTTCAGGTGAATATTTTAAGAGATATCACTAGTTAAAAAAGAAAATACGAATCTGAGACTCAATATTTTCCTTACTATACCGAACTACGTGCAATAGTTGAGCGAGTTTAGTTTTTTAGCGGCCTTGAACAAAAAACTTTTTTAGGTGTTGGACTTTAAACTCTGTGTTATCAAAATTAAGACAAAATGTCTATAAGATCATTAATTTATATAAAATGCGTAATGGCAAGCCATTAACTGCAAGCACACGTTTGAAGTTATGTGTATGTTCACCTAACATTTTAAACTAATAATAATTTATGAGCCAAATTAGATTATCTGACAATTTTCTTTATTTTTCACAGGATAGATTGATTTAACCAAAATGTCTCGGGAGCAGCTTGCTGTCCAGCAGGCAAGGAAGGCTTTCATATCCGGAAAATCCAAACCCCTGGACTTCAGAGTTAAACAACTTAAAAACTTACACCGCTTCCTTAAAGAAAGAGAAGCAGACATCAATGTTGCCCTGAGAAAAGATCTATATAAGGTGAGACAAAATTGCAGTTTTTTTTTTTCATTTTACATTTATGAAAAAGTTTGATTACATCCTGGCATAATTTTAGTTTTTTGCCCATGTTTCAAATAATAAAAATGATTACTCAAAGACAATTTTCATACTGATAGTTAGTGGTTGGGAGAAGCCATTTATTGTCAAATAACCGTGTTTACTTGTTGTCAATATGAATTTACCGGTAAATCATATTGACAACAGAAACTTATCAATGACCTCAATGAGGTTCTATATCTTCTCTGTTGGTAATGCAGCCCATTCTTGGTGAAAAGCCTCCAACTCTTGTAAAATCTCGGACTGTCTTGTATGAACTGCAGTTTTGAGTTCTCCCCAGAGTGGCTGAGTGATATTGAGGTCAGTAAAGAAGATGGCCACTCCACAACCTTAACTTTGTTCTGGCATACCCATTGACCAGTGGACTTGGCCTTGTGTTTTAGATCGTTGTCATGTCCAGTGACGTCCCATGTGTAGCTTTCGAGCGAATGAGTGTGAATTTTTTCCAGTATCCTTTAAATGCTGCATTCATGTTCCCTTCAATTTTGACCCAGTTCTTCACGCCTTTGGAACTCCCAATCACTAACCATGAGTTCGGAAAAAAAACAATAAAAAAATGGTCATTAAATCATAAAATTAGCCATGGTATGTAAACTTATGGGTACAACTATATTTGGGAGTGTTCTGATCTGTATCTCTGCTTTTTTAGACTGAAAAGGCCACTCAATTGTTTGAGGTCATGGGTTTGGAAGGAGAAATCAATCTGGCCGTCAGCAAGCTGGCTGAGTGGGCAGCTCCTCGTCCTGTCGCTAAAAACCTTCTCACAATTTCAGATGATGTATTCATACATCCAGAGCCTCTTGGCGTTGTGCTGATCATCGGAGCATGGAATTATCCGATAACAGTTACTCTGCAACCCCTCGTTGGTGCCATTGCTGCAGGTGATCTACCTTGCGTTCCCATCATTCTCAGCTTCATGTTTTTTTTAAATGAGTTTAAATAAAAAACCAACTATAAACAGAGGGTTACTTTAAGGTTTAATTATAACCATTTATACATATATTTCAAATAAATTCTCGTAAACCTTACGACAGTGACAAAAAAATTCTTGTGAACCTTGTTGAAACTGTTGTTGAAGCTAATTTCCTTTGTTCTATTGATATTAACATGAATTGCCAATGACAAAGCTTTTTTTATGTAACAATTGTCACTCCATATGACTTTTTTTTATATTTGGATTAAAAATCCAAGTACAAATCTTAATATAAACAGTAAACACCTTTGGTAGCATTTAACGTTTTTTGTCCGAGGAACATTTAAATATATTTTCATTAACAAAAAACTACTTTTCTTTATATGAGAAGTTTTCTCAGAAGTGGAAGAAGATGGCGGGGCTGGTTTACTCTTCAACTGTATATATTCTTTGTTTACAATGAGTTTAATTCATTTATTTTTCTACAGTTATTGAATCTCCATTGTGTTTGTTCTTAAGGTTCAAGACGTGCTATATTTGTCCCCCTCTATTATTATTAATAGCATTAATCCTGCTGGAAATTGAGTTATTTGATTTTGCAGGGAATGCTGCTGTGGTGAAGCCTTCGGAAGTGAGCTCCAACACGGCTAAAGTCATGGAGCTCCTATCTCTTTACCTGGATCCTGTAATACCTCATTCAATCACCGTTTGTTTTACAAAACATTACTAATTTGCTTAATTAGTCTCCCATGTGTGTAGGAGATGTATAAAGTGGTGACCGGAGGGGTTCCAGAGACGCAGGAGCTTCTGAAGCAGCGTTTTGACCACATTTTCTACACTGGAAGCAGCACAGTGGGCAAAGCTGTTATGGAAGCCGCTGCTCGACATCTCACACCAGTCACTCTGGAACTGGGGGGAAAAAGCCCCTGTTTTATCGACAAGAACTGTGATATTGCTGTGGCATGCAGGTGAAGTTTCATTTATACGAATCTGTAGTCGATAAAACAATCAAAACATAAACGAATGGACTACTTGCACTAAGACTTCTGCATTCTTCGCAGTGGCGCTCAGCAAGTTTCGGTTTCGCTATGGCTACGTTCTACAGACGCTGTCTCTAGGATCTCTGCGAGATTAAAATCACTCATGTGCTTCGTATTTGTAAATTAAACAGACAAAGCTCCATCTAGCAAGCTGGAAAAAGGGATTTAAATTATAAACAGCCTCGTTTATACACAGTTCGAAGTCACGTTGAACTTGTCGCTCATGTAGCTGCTTTATAAGCTCCTCACTTTATTAGAGAGTTGTTGTTTTTTTTATTTTAGCACATGCTGGGTCTAATGATGAAGGTTCGGGAATATTATATTGGATATTAAACACCCTCCTCTCCCACACTCTGGGCTTTAACTATGCAGTCATTCCAGGCAAAAAGCACCGGCTCAGCACCAGTTACAAACTTCCTCCGTGCATCTGATGTTTGCGATTCAATAATCTGATCACTGCTAAAATGTTTACTAAAAACCTTGCTGATAGGACAAAAACTGTCTTGCAGTATGTTCACAAGCCACTCTTTTTTTTAAAGGTTGAAATCGGCAGCAAAACTGTGAAAATGTAAATAATCAGTTAAACTGTGTAGCCGGATGAACACGACAGAGTGCGCTGTATACCTTCGACTCTCTTTGAAAGCTATAAACACATGAACATTTTCTCCAAACTCCAATGCAATAAACTACACACCGGAACTCAGGAGCGATATCATCTTGAGGCGGAAGTGCGTCACGATAGTAGTCCATTTAATCCAAAACTGGTTCCCAATGTTCTTGCATCTTCAGACGCATCACTTGGGGCAAGTATTTGAACTGTGGCCAGACCTGCATTGCTCCTGATTACATCCTCTGTGAGCCCAGCATTCAAGACAGGGTCATTGATGAGATCCAGAAATGCATCAAGGTAACATCAACAATTTTTAAAAACTACTTTTCATGCGTTGTGTAACGTAGCTCTAAGATGGAGAAATGTACGTTTTGAGTTTTAAATGTGAAAGTGCTTTGTGTATCGAGCTTTAGTCTTTAATATTAAAGAGTCGACTCGGAGACGCTGAAACAAGTTCTTTTTCCCTAGAGATTTTTAGCTCAAAACTGTCACCCATTATACCACCCCTCCTACCACAGATGCATTATTCATTCATGTTTTAAAGCAGAGCTCCACCTACTCTCAGTGTCAACTTACTGGTATCATGCAGTTTCCACATGTGCACCTTTACATTCGAGGAAAATGTAGTCACACAAAACATTAATGTTACTGAATATTTACCACTGAGAGGAATCCTGCTCCTATCGATTATGATTTGTCATCCGCAACTGAGCCCTCGTCCTCCTCCGAAGCAGTGCTCCGCATAAAGAAGTACACCCCCCTTTGTTTGTCAGAAATTGTAGTTTTATTTCAGAATCACCATGTTCAATGAAATACTATACTTCAAAATACTGCCACAAATGTGGGCTATTAATCTCTAATCTCAAGAACAAATTCATTCAAACGAGGACAATCCAATTATAGTCTTAGGAGAAAAAATACATTAAAAACTGAAAAATGCAGATGAATCTAATGATACATTTAAGAGGTGTCCAGCAGACAGGTGACTATAAAAGGGCATTGCTTAACAAAGAAAAGCCCTTTCCATTTCATACTGTCAGCTACAACTCCCTATGGAAGAGAAATGTTACAAAATCTGAGAAAGAAAATCATTTGTTTACACAAAAAATGTTTAGATCAGCAAAGCTTTACATATCAGTCAAAATACTGTAGCAAAAGTGCAACCCTCTTACAGAGACATCCAGACCGTCCACAGAAGAAACAAGTGTGTCCTCCAATGAAGACGGTAGTAAAAAAAAACACCTGTAAGTCCACTGCAGTTAGCTAAAGCAGTAGAAAGCCAAACTGGAGCGACCGTTTCCTGTGACACCATACAGCGCACACTGCATGGCATTTGAAAAATGGCATGCATGGGTATCGTCCATCGTTCTCTCCTAAATCCCAAGCACAAAAAGCAAATCAAGAATTTTCTTGGGCCCGTGCTACTGGGCTACTGGGATTCACTGTTTTACGGAACTATTGCTTTTAAAACTGTACCAATAGAAAATGTACCAACGGAAAATGCATGGTGCCCACAGTGAAACATGGGTGTGGCAGTGTCATTATGTAGGACTGCATGGCGTTGGGGAGCTGCATTACATTGAGGCATCGCTGAAGAAGAGGTTGCTGCCATCACTTTTGGCAGCAACAAGACAATGATTCAAAACACAATGAGACTCAAGTTACTGCTGCATTTCTGAAGAAGAACCGGGTGAAAGAGATTGAAAGCCAGATGTCTCCTGATCTGATCTCCCGATCAAACACCTTAGGGGAATTCTGAAGCGACAAGTTGACCATCAATCTCCATCCAGGCTCTAAAAGAGGTTTTCCTTGAGAAGTTTATAATAAGTATACGCTAGAAAACTTGCTCCATTTGTTTGACTTGCAGGAGTTTTACACCAATGACCCAAAAGGCTTTGCAGACTATGGTCGCATCATCAACCAACGACATTTTCAGAGGATAATGGCACTTTTGGAGGACAGCACAGTCGTTATCGGGGGAGACAGTGATGAATCTCAGTGTTACATTGGTATGTGCACTAAAATAAACCATGTGCGTACCATGTAGCCATGATTTTAAATCAAGGTGTTCTCTAGCTCCTACTGTGTTGAGGGATGTGTCGCCAGAATCCAAAGTGATGCAGGAAGAGATCTTTGGGCCCATTCTGCCCATCCTCACTGTCAGCGGCTTGAAAGAAGCCATTGAGTTCATCAATGAAAGAGAAAAACCGCTTGCACTCTACGTCTTCTCTTCTAATAAAGGGGTAAGCTGCTGATCCATTGGTTTCCCTCTATTTAAACACCATTGACGGCTTTATTTTCTCTCAGGTAATTAAACAAATGATATCAGAGACATCCAGTGGTGCGCTGTTGGCCAATGACTGTATGGTGCATTTCACTCTCAGCGATTTACCTTTCGGAGGGGTTGGTGAGTCCATAAGATTGACTGCTTTCGGTGTATCTACAAGACCTACTATAGCCAATGGTTTATTGTGGTATCATAGGTTACAGTGGAACTGGTCGTTACCATGGAAAATACAGTTTCGATCAGCTCAGTCACCTCCGCAGCTGTCTTATTAAGAAGCTGAACATGGAGAGAATGAATCAGATGCGCTACCCGCCCCACACCACTGAGAAGTTGCGCTGGGCCCGGCTTTTTCTTCTGAAGCAAGTAAATCTGACTCGTTGGCGTCATGTTGCACAGGCTGCTATGCTGGCGGCACTGGCAGCTTTTGTTGTGCAGGTGGGTTAGATGGTATATTTAAAAAAAAAAATGATTCCAGCAGTCACTTGGTCGGCATTGTTCAGGGATTGTCCAGTCTTCAGTGAAAAGGGAGAAAAACACAGTAGATACAAAACAAACAGGATGTAAACTAGCTGCGTTTCCATCCAACCATTTTTATGCGCATTTTGAAATCTTGCATAGAAAATGCATAAGGATGTGCATAAATTAAAAAATATGCATCAAAATTTATGAATAGAATAAACTCTTTGTCTAATACGAAAAAATGTACAGAATAAATCCCTATGGCAATGCGTTTTTTTGTCGAAACTGGGGCATGATGGGGTGACATTAATGGACTAACCAACGGAGCGATTCTATCCATTTTTGTGCATAAATTTAATGTGCAGCTTTGGATAGACACATGGCTAGTGTTATGAACCCTAAGTGTGTAGAAGTATTTGGTTTAAGTACATTATTATAATTAAGTACAGTGGTACCCCGAGATCCAAATATAATCTGTTCCAGGGTGACGTTCGTATCTCGAACAATTCGTATCTTGTTATAGATGTAAATCGCCTAATCTGTGTAACGGCTCTCAGAAACAACAGTATAAGTTGATAAAAAAAATGGAAAACCAGAGAAAAGTCAAGTAACATTTCTTCAATCCTTAAATCTACACATTGTTAATGTAATAAATGACGATAAAACACACGTAAAATACGTAATATGTACACAAATGTGAAACCTTATCTTGAGAGTGAGGCGATGTGTCGGATGGCAGAAAACATTACGGCATTACGTATGAAAGTTAACTTTCTCGAGATAAGTACTGACACCAACATGGTTTCAAGCAAAAGCATAAAGAATACAGAGCGTGTGAGAAGGGATTCTGAGAACGCGTTACAGGGTTTCTCTAACTTGCGTTACAGAACAGCACTTTATAAACGTTATTTTTTTTTTACAGTACATTATTGGTGATATATAAATAAAGTTTCGCTCGATTTAAAACTGATTTAAAGTGTTTTAAGGCGCATCAGCCCCTTAAAGCACACTTTCTTCAAAGGGAGAAAGGAGCGCAAGGACGCGGAAGCGCAGTGCGACGTGAGACAAGCAAGTGGAAATAGAGCAAAAATGTTTGTAATTGTTCGTATCTCGAATTTTTCTTCGCATCTCGAAGCAAAACATTTTCAGCGAGACCATTTGTATCTTGAACATTTCACAACTCGAAGCATTCGGGATACCACTGTATGTCAAATAGGATGATACTCACAAAGCAACAACCATACAATTATGACAATGGGAATACAGGAGTATCCGCTAACCCACAATGCCTTAGACAGGTTCAGATTTTTATCTAAAGGCTTTTTCACACTTCTTCTCTGCAATGACACTCCCTGCCTGAAGATGGGGTTTGCGGTACAACAGATGCACTCCACACCACAAGGGGAAACAGGAAAGAAGAAGATGACGACAGAGCAGAAATCAAAGAACACATAGAAAAAAATAATTGATCTCAAGCGGTTTAAACCGTTGGTGGTTGATCACTGGGAGCTGGGAAAATTGTTGGTGAATCACAGGGATAAAATGTGGAGAAAAGAGGATTTGTGGCAATGCTGGGCGAAATCGCTATGAAAATGTAGGATGAGCGCCACCGAGTGGCTCTTTTACATCCAACTCACATCATCAAAAGAGCCAGCTTTCATTGGTCGTTCTTTCGAGAAAGGATCTGATATGGGAAGCCAAAACTCTTTTTTTTCGGTCAGATGTGTGATTTCCTGATGGTGCATTGACGCACGAAACTTAGGAACGAAAATTCGGATCAGTCTGTAGAGGCCTTTAGATTGAAAACAATGAACAAATTTGATCAGGATCTGCCTTGCAAGGGTTTCAAATATCAGATCTTGGCATATCTAGCACAATGCTTTACTGACAGATAAATTAGTAAGTTAATTTGGTAAGCCAAATGTCTGAAGCGTAGCTAGTCGACGTTACAAACAGCCTTTGTGTTTCTTGCTTATTGAATCTGTAGGATCTTAGTGTACATCAAGCAGAAAATTGCAGAGTATGGGTTGGAGGAGAGAGAATGGGGCGCTCTGTTCAAAGTTCATAGGCTTTAGAATATCTTGTTCGTTCAGAAGAGATTGTAAAATAAACATCTTTGCCCTTTATACTGTAGATTATGGCTGTTGTAAAACACATAATTATTTAAACTCCCAAATGACTTGCTGTTCAAGTGAGCAACTGTTATGCTTTTGTTTTGCAGAGATTTTTGCGATGACTGAAGGGAGAACTGGAGAGCCTTTCTTTAATCACATGACCTGTAGATGAGTTGTTTTATCATGTTTAATAAGGAGATAATTCCAGTAGTGACTGTTGAGCATGAGATGATCAAATCAAATCTATTAGCTGTAATTAAATCATCAGCTGCTCGTTACAATAGTTGTTTAACTATTATGTCAATACAATGTAGAGAAAAAACCTATGAGTTTTATATCAATTTTGATGTACTTTTGTCCTTATAAGTTTACACACCCTGGTGATTTAGGACAGATAACATCCACAAATACTGACACAAAAGGGTTTAAGTGGCTGGTGAAGTTAACTGTCCTCTCTTGTGACCTGTTAACTTGTAATCAATGTTTATGCATTAAAGATTTCTGAGTTTCTTGGCTCCTGAGAGACTTTTGCCTCCTTCAAGTGATGCACTGACATTTCTGAATTCTGAGCAATGGGGAAAAGAGCTGTCAAATAGTTGTGGTGCGGTTGTTTCAAGGAGCATTGAAGGGAAACACTTGAAGAAAAAGTGTTTGCGTGGTTGAAAAAAATACATTTCTTTTCAAATGTCACAAAGTAGCCCACTTACAATATACCAAACACCTGAAAAAAATGAAAAGTGCTGGAGCAACCATCCCAGTTTCCTGACCTCAATATCGATGAACCACTCTGGGAAGATCTCACCCATGCAGTTCATGCAAGACAGCCCAAGAATTGACAAGAGTTTAGATAAAAATGTAATCGACAACTACCTCAGGAGACTTCAGGCTGGCATTGACGTCATTATGGAAAGTTTATGTTGTCGTTTAAAAAGAGTAAACACAGTTGTTTGACAATAAATGCCTTCACCTAACCACTAACTATGAGTGGGGGAAACTGTAATACATAATTGTTTGGATGAATTAAAATACCGGTACTTGATTGATCAGCTGTTTTTTTTCTTTTGAAAATATACAAAAGAAATGCGTTAAACACATCTTCCAATATAATGGAAAGTGGAAACAACATTAGATGACTGAGTGAGAAAACATTGAGCAGGGAAACATGCAAAGCATAATACAATAAAATATGATTAAAATTAATATTGGGTGTCATTTATCCATTTGGCCATAAAATGTAGCAGGATATCACATAATTTTTTTGTTCTCTTAGCCCTGGGATTTTAATTGTGGGGTCACTTAGAAATGTCCTTACCTATGAAGGAAAAACTTAAACTAATCAGAAATATGCTCTATACAGTGTTAATCTGGTAAATGACTTCTAGCCGCAAATGTCTGGTGTTTGGTGCAATATCTACACTGGTATCTACATTCTACTGCTTAGAGAAACAATAAAACTGACCTTCCTTTGAGCAGGTTGAGTATCTGGAGCATCACATTTGTGGGGTCTTTAAAACGTTCAAAATGCCCAGAAAAAGATAACTTTCATGTGAAACTCGACAGTCTATTCTTGCTCTTGCAAAGAAACTGAAGATTTTTTACATTGGTATGTATTACTCTCTTCAAAGAACAGCATCTAACCGGAGTTAGGGTTAACCGCCATCTGTCAAGGAAAGTGGGGATAATGTGATGGTCTGGGGTGGGTTGCTTCAGTACTGGTAAAGTGTGAGATTTGTTCAGGGTATAAAGGATTTTGAATAATGAAGGACTTTACTCCATTTTGCAAAGGTATGCCATACCTTGTTGACAGCACTTGATTGGAGCCAATATCCTCCTACAACAGGACAAGGACCCAAAACACACATCCAAACTGTGCAAGAACTATTTAGAAGAATCAGCAGCGGGTCTTCTATCCGGAATCTAAACCCCATTGAGCTGTTGTGTCATCCAGCCAATCCAACTTATGGGAGGTGCTTATAGAACCGTGAGCTGAAATGTCTCCGGATTACCTCAAAAAGTTAACAGCTAGAATTCCAAAGGTCTCCAATGCTGTAGTTGATTCTTTGACGAAAGCAAAGGAAAAAATATTATTGTTTGAAAAAAAAAATTATTTCTAACATCATCAATGTCTTGGCTATATTTTCTATTCATTTTACAACTCAGGTGTGAATTTTCTTGGAAATAAAATTGTGTGGGTGACCCCAAACTTTTGAACGCTAAATGCCTTCCTGACGCTACATGCCTTCCTGAAAGTTCCTTTTTTTATTGCTTAAACATACATACAATTATACATACATTAAATCGTGTATTACATTTGAACACGTACAAATGATTATATATTAAATAGCCAAAAAGAAATAATAAAGAATAAAAGGATCAAAATAAAAAGGCATAAGGGGCATATTACAATACTGGATTCACACAGATCTGTTGAAGTCAAGTCATCCATACTGATGCGCCGCCCAGCGGCAGCGACGTCACTGGGGAGGCGCCGCTACACTGATCCCAGAACAGCATTCCTTTATCCTGAGCCTTGTGATTTAATGTAAGTATTGCTGTAAATCAAATAAGAAACCAAACCTGGCGTCGTGTGTTCAGACTTTTGTTTTTAATGTATTCCGTGACTTGTATTAAACTATAGACGTGCTCGGAAATTGTTATTGTTGTGAAGTCTTAAAACCGTGTTTTTCAGCGACCGTTAACGACTAAACTCTTGCGTCTATTGACGCGACTCCAGATGTGTTTTAATGTCAGTCTCGTTGATGCTCTGAGTGAAACGATGCTTTGGATTCATCCCTAGACTCGTTTAAGATAATTTATGTGATAAGTTCAATAAGGTTTAAGTAGCTAGACCCGAATAATTGAAACGTTTGGTTAATTACACGTCTACAACTCGATTATAACGCCTGATACATTATCATCAGCCTTCTCTTGGTTGGTACTACAATAAATTATGAATGTTAAAATGTTCCTTTTAAAATGTATACTATGTCTTTTTTTTAACTTAAAACACAATTATACAGTACTGTGCAAAAGTGTTAAGCATGTGTGAAAACGCTGTTAACAAAAATGCCTAAAAATATACAATAATGATTTTTTTTTGTTATTAAATAAAAAAAAGCAAAGGGAAAAATAATTAAACTAGCATCAGTCCTCGAGCCATTCCACCAAATTGGTGCAATTGGCTAGTTGTAACTTTTTTTTCCCTTGATTTCAAAACCGATTCCAATAGTGTACATACTTAAGTATTCCAAATGGGTGTTGGTCCAACTTATTTAAATATTTTATTTGATCTATTATCAAAACATGGGTGCTATTTTTTCTTGTTACCAACCCTATTGTTTTTTTTACAACCCTATTGTATATTAGTAACAGGTGACATTTTTTGCAAAAATTGCCACACTGTGCACACAATTTTTGGAACCAGAAAATTCTGCAAATTCAGTTTTATACCAAATGTGTACATTTTTTGACACTAAACTAATTAAGTCAGCTCTGAAACAATTTGCGTAACAGGATGGTATTTTGTAAATGATCCTAAATCATCAAATTTGTTATGTATATTTAGAGGACTTTCATTTGCTCTGAACCAAAACCTTCAAAGGTTCTTATGGAAACGTTTCATCCAAGAAAGTATAGATATATAAATACATGTATTTGAAACAAACAAACAATGTATATATATACATATTAATGCAAAAGAAAGGTTCATTTTAAAAGATCTTAAACATTATATTTTATGGTGAAGTATAGCGTGTGTTTCACCCAGGTTGACAGGCTGGTGCAAGCTACTGGCAAAGATTATCAATGAAACACGGTGGAGGTTTTTTGAAAGTTTTGGTGCTGTATCTTCAAATGGTGCCAGAGATTTGGTCAGGATCCCTAACTCCAATCTGGCAACTCTTCTGTGAAGACCGCTTCTTTCCAAGCTTCTCTAAACAGTAGATAATAGACCAGTTCCCACTGGTTCTTGCCAGTTCTACACTGATTGTACTGCTAGACATCTTCTGTTTTCAAAAGGGAGTTAGCTTGATCTGTTCTTCATCTGCTGTACGAGTTTCCTTGGCTGACCACTGGGATTACAATTCACACCATTCCCCTATTCATTGAAATCTTTGTTTGGGAGAGATCTTTTTGAGGCAGTAGAACTACCTTGTGTCTTGTTGCTGTGGTCAATCTTGCCATGACAAGAAACTCTTGTGTAAAAAAGTCTGGTGTAAACATATTTTTCAGGAGTCAGGACTGAAAATGGAGAAGACATTTGTGGATGGGTTAAGGGATGTCTTTCAGTCGGGCAGATCCAGACCCTTGAAGTACAGAAAACAGCAGCTCAGAGCCCTACTCCAGCTCATGACTGAACGACAAGCAGAAATTGAAGAAGCTCTCAAACAAGACCTTAACAGGGTATGGGAACACCTTTTGTTTTTGAAAAAAAAAAACATTTTCACCCATAAAAACTCTACATTATCTTTTTTCATCCCCAAACAGAGCTCTTATAATTCTTCCCTCTTTGAGTTGACCCCCATTGAGAATGATATCAAGTTGGCAGAGTGTGAAATGGCAGCATGGGCTGCTCCACAGACTGTGAGGAAGAACTTCAACAGTGCTCTTGATGACGTCTACATAAAGCCTGAACCTTTGGGTGTTGTGCTGATAATTGGAACCTGGAACTACCCTTGGGCCATGATTTTTCAACCGCTAATTGGAGCCATCGCAGCAGGTGATGAGATATATTTATATTTAAATGAGTTTTGATTTAACTGACCAATGACCAGTGGGAAGGCGGTTTGTTAGCGGATACATTAAATTAACATATTTTGTTCACTTTAGACGTAAAATTCACATTTAGACAATTTTTGCACCATTAAGTAGGTGGATTTGAGGAGAAAGAGGACTATTGAATCATGAACTGATTTTTTTCACTTTGCAAGGTTGATGAATTTCCAATTTTATGGATTTTTACATTAACATTTTTTTTAATCTGAATAACTATACTATATATATTGTATTATATAACTATATATATTGTATTTTATCATATTCGTGACTAGAAACAAATGTTTTTTAAAAAAAATAGACATTCTGTGTTTCCCCTACTATTGAATTGGAGGGGCAGCCTGACCCTTTAAAGGCCTCAACATATCTGAATTTTGGATCCAAAGTTTTGTGTGAAAACATGCCTTGATTGAAAACCATGGGCGCCAACAGGAGCTTACACATCTGACTGGACATAGAAAAAAATCATGGATGTTGAGCAGTTTATACTGTTGGTGGCTAGTCACAGGGAGCTAACACCATACATTGGACAAAAATGTTTTTTTTTATCTGTCGCTTTATTTTACCATCAGCTTTTATGTGCCAAAAGATCCACCACTTTTTCATTTCAGTTCAAGACCCTTTTAAAACAATGCATCATATAGATAGTTTCCCAAAAACTCCAGACCTCTTGCCGTATTGTAGGTAAAGTTGGCTATAACTGTAATTTTAAGAACATACACAAAATACTTAGCTTAGCTAGTAAGGGGTAGAATGACATACAGTAGCTCCTCTGCTTAAAACTCTTCACTTCACTTCAAGTGAGTTTTTTGTGTTTGCTAAAAAGTCATAATGCCTCCTTTACTTTCACAAGCATAAAGATATAACAGAAAACACAATAAAGCAGCTCGAAGTTTGGTTTCTGAGTGCTGCCATCATCAGTGTCATGGTTCACAGAAATTTCTCAAATATTTTTACAAAGAAAATTGTTCTCATTACTCAGTCAAACTTAATGAATGCCTTTTTAATTTGATGTTACTGCACCTTCTCTCTCTCATATTGTCCCCATGTGCAGCCATGGTCATGTAGCCAACTAGTGCTTAGCTGTCACAATCTTGACAGATTGTCTAGCTGCAAAAATGATGATTTAGAATTTTTCCTAGAAGATTGCATAATTAAGGCGGTCACGTGACGCAAATGCATCTATGTGAATCATGTACAGAATTAAATAGATTCAAATAGTGTAGATATTTAAGAACTGCTTGTCATTGTGAAGATTATAATGTGAAAAGTTGATGAAAATCATTTAAATCAAGTTGTTTTACTTACATGGTTCATCAAGATCCCACAGAAGAGTTCTTTCACTTCCTCTTGTTCCTCAGGCAATGCAGCTGTGGTCAAGCCTTCGGAGCTGAGTGAGCACTCTGCTAAACTTATGAAAGAACTGCTTCCTCTTTATCTGGATAAGGTGCATTAATTTCAAAGTAATCTCTTTTTTTCTCAGAGAATTATATGAGAACAGTTTTGATTCATTTTTTAATTATTGTAGGAGATGTATAAAGTGGTGACCGGAGGGGTTCCAGAGACGCAGGAGCTTCTGAAGCAGCGTTTTGACCACATTTTCTACACTGGAAGCAGCACAGTGGGCAAAGCTGTTATGGAAGCCGCTGCTCGACATCTCACACCAGTCACTCTGGAACTGGGGGGAAAAAGCCCCTGTTTTATCGACAAGAACTGTGATATTGCTGTAGCATGCAGGTAGTACATAGATTAATTTTAAAGAAACAGTTTGAAAGTAACGAGGGTCAGTGGATGTTTGGACTCGTACGGCTTCCTGAATGGAAAATGTAATTTATGTTGGCTTATATTTCCAAACCTAAAAAATAACAAAGATTAATTCACGGCTGTCCCAAATTTGATTAAAGTAGTGCGTCGTCTGTTTTGGACCAGAGGCTGAATGTACGTTTGCTTTTATTTTTAATAACAGTGAAATAACGAAGGGGAATGTGCATTTCTCCATGCAAGCTTTATGTCAGGCGTTTTCATTTTTGTTTTCCCATAGACGGTTATGTGAAGCAGTAAGTTTATTGCTGTGTCCCAATCCAGAAGTGTGCATCCTCCCAAGTGCGTATTAATAGGCCATTTACGTCACAACGGTTCGCCAAAACTCGAAGGGTCCTTAAAATGCAACTTACTTTCCCCTGCATTCGGAGGATACATTGCGACCATCCTACGTGGCCTCAGATATCCCACAATGCTTTTTCCCACAGTGTTTTTTTTATTACAAACAATAAAACACTTGGATTCGTATTTACAAATTAAGTAACACTTTTTTTAAATTATTTTCAAGCTTTAAATGCTGGTAGTGATCGGCGAGTTGTAAAACGTATTTTTATTTTAAATATTAACACTTGCAGCCAACTAAATGTTAACTAAGTATTGGTGGATGTCATTATGTTTTAAAAAGCAGACGGAGTTTATAAAACTTATGAAAACAGAATTTAGACCGTCGTCCTGGTTTAAATTACACACAACATAAAATAGAGAAAATAATCCCACCGGGAAATGTGACCAATGCAACCAAAACGAAAATACAGAGCAAGTTTTAATACAATGTATTCAAAATAAATAAAGAAAGATATATAACAATTAAAAATAAACCCGAAAAAACACTAGAAAATAAACTTACAGTGATCTTAAAAAATGATCAGATACAAAACATAAATTTAAAATAATCACTTAAAGAAAATAATACTAATACAAGAACATTTCATTCTTGATTTCGGGATCCAAACTACTGGTCCAGCTGGTGGCGCTAATGTACCATAAGCAAACAAAACAAGAAGAATAAGAGGCTAGACCGACCCGTTTACCAAGTGTTTATGCATCCTTCGGAGGATCCTCCCATGCTGCAGCCTTGGAGGCTAGGTAGGAAGCACTCTCCGAAGGCTTTTAGAACCTGGATTGGGACACAGCTTTTGTTAAAATGATTAAACTATTACATAACTTAATACAGCTTTCCTGTGGCTCCGTTGATAGAGCATTGCGCTAGCAACGCAAAGATTGTGGTTTTAAATCCCAGGGAAAGTGTGTTCATGGATATATATTAGTGTTCATACTTTCAAATGTAAGTCACTTTGGATAAAAGCATCTGCCAAATGCATGAATGTAAATGTAAAAAAACATTTCTCACACAGCGTATCAAAATAATTGGGTAAGTGTGGACTACGTAATTGCATCAGACAACACACCAGGGATTTTAGCCTCCAATGGTAGGGAAATTTTAGGAATTTATCTCTGAAATTCTCTCAAAAACTCTTGTAGATTTAACTAGTGAACTTACAAAATCGCTTGTCTTTATATCAGACGAATAACCTGGGGAAAGTTTGCAAACTGTGGCCAGACATGCATTGCACCGGACTATATTCTGTGTGAGCCTAGCATCCAAGACAGGATCGTTGAAGAGATTCAGAAAACCCTTCTGGTGGGTATTGGTACATCCATTGGTAAGCTGTAAGTGAGACATGACCTAGACTCATGCCTAATTTCAGGAGTTCTACCAGATGGATCCTAAAAGCTCTCCAGACTATTGCAGAATTATTAACACACGCCACTTTGACAGAGTATTGTCTCTCATGAACGAATGCACCGTTGCACTGGGAGGAGAAAGTGATCGCTCACAGTGTTACATTGGTAAGAACAAACATACTGCTTTTCTTAGAAATCAAACTTTCATTTAACGAGTTTGTATGAGTTTTGGATCTGTTCTTCAGCTCCTACAGTTCTGAGAGATGTTTTGCCTCATTTCAAAATCATGCAAGAAGAAATCTTTGGGCCGCTGCTTCCCGTTGTCACGGTTAACGGCCTGAGTGAAGCCATACAATTTATCAATGCAAGAGACAAGCCCTTAGCGCTCTATGTGTTTTCCTCTGATAAAACGGTATACATTTGAATCATAATCAAAAAGGATTTGATGTGTTTTAAAAAAGCAGCTGCTGAACTGGAATTTTCTGCCTTTTAGGTGATCAAGAGAATGTTAACCGAGACCAGCAGCGGAGGAGTGACCGTAAATGATGTCTTGATGCATTACACTGTGGATTCTTTGCCTTTTGGAGGTGTTGGTAAGCCAGAATATAGGAGATCCGTTTAGGACTTGGCCCACATTTTTACAAACCTGTTTTCCTACAATTGGCGTATTTGGCTCAGCAGTCTTTTGGGTCACCTGCCAATGTATAAAATACATTTAAGTAGATTTATTGAAGGCTTCAGTGTTGCAGTTCTTCATACTCTGATGTTTGGTCTTCCCTGAAAGACCCTTCAACTCTTAACCTACAGTCACCTCACTATGGAGTTCTTCCAGATGCTTGTTACGAAGGAAATGCCGAAGTACCTCCCAACAGCTCATATACCTAGTGTGTCAGTCATTCTATACATGATTCTGTCAGAAACACTCAATGTTATAAAGGGCATTTTTGCACCATGCATTAGACCAGAACTTATTTATGAGATGTATTCAAGTGCGGTCTGTTAACATTTCAGGACAAATGGACAAATTACATAGCAAAAACTACAAAATGAAGTGTCACCAGGTGGCGCTGTGTATGAGAATGGATGGTCTATTATTGTAAGGTGGTCTATTGTGTTGTATTGTATTATTTAAGTTGCTTTATAGATGTGTTCAGGCATGGACTCTTAACAGATTTGGCAAGTTTGATCCTAATCGGATGATTTATGTCAGAGTTATAACAACTTCCTGCTTTACGGCGAAACCGTTAAAAGGTCACAATTTAACATTGCAAAGAAAGGCCTTTAGATGAGATTTCTGGAGTTTGATGGTGATCACCTGAAAACTATAGGAGTTCAATTTGTATTTGTACTTTAATATCTAGATTTTATCTGGATTAGTTTTACAAGAAAATTCAAAATTACTGACTTCCTGTTAATTTTGAAAACTTGCGTTCAAAATTGTAAACATACTTCAAGTGTTAGGTGCTATATAGATTCATTCAGATCTGGACTCAATGCACAATACACAAATTTGAACTTGATCAGACATTGCATGGCTACGTTATTAACAACATCCTGTTTATGACGTAATTCGACTTTCGAAGGGCGCACATTTTTTATCGAAATCAAAAAAGCTTCGCAAATTACCATCTCATATGTCTTTAGACTAACGCAGTTTGTAGATGAACACTTAAAATCTCAAAGAGGAATTTGTTAATGTATGGCACGAGCAAATATTTTTCATATTTAAGTCTTGGTACCCTAAACATGTGTGCTGAATTTCATTTATGTACAACAAACTGTTACTGTCTTAAATATAAGCTAAAATGCGTTAGGTGGTGCTATAGGTGGCATTTTTAACACTTATTTTTCAAACTCCAATCAGAAGTAAATTTTCACCAATCGTGTGACGTGTACGAAAATCAGTGACTTTTCAAAACGGCACCAAAAGCAATGAAACTAGCAATTACAATAA
Source organism: Danionella cerebrum (assembly GCA_007224835.1). Taxonomy (NCBI): domain Eukaryota; kingdom Metazoa; phylum Chordata; class Actinopteri; order Cypriniformes; family Danionidae; genus Danionella; species Danionella cerebrum. The sequence goes on from SRMA01026462.1 coordinate 73,315, forward strand.
GGTTCAGTGCTCAAGCCCTGTATACGAGTCTATAAATGTACTAAAGATAAGCTTCAATCCCATCTTTGGTAAATTTTAAAATGGATAGAAATGTCCTGTTTTCATTAAATAAATAAAACCTATTTTTAACCTCTTTTAAGTAATGAAAGTGTATTAAAATACTGAGAAATCAAGGCCTTTATGACTGATTTTAACCATCAAGTGCTTTGTAACAGAACGATGCGTACATTTTTCTCTCAGGCAACAGTGGAATGGGCAGATATCATGGGAAACACACGTTTGACCAGCTGAGTCACCATCGTTCCTGTCTCATCAAGAGTTTTGCTCTGGAGAGTTTAAACGATGCCCGTTACCCACCACTAACTGCGGCACGACTGAGCAAGGCCAAGTTCTTCTTGGGGCATCGCTTGTGTCTCTGTGATGGCGTTTGTGTCTGGGCTGCCGTTGCCACTTTAATAGCACTTGGTCTGCTCGCTGCCTTAGTAGTCGTGCTCAAACAGGTACTGAAAAACATGTTTTTTCATATACCACTGCATTGTTTCGCAACATTTAAGATATTTGCATGATATATTATTTGATATATTCCTTCAGGGGGCGCTGTAGGCTAATTTAAGCTTGTTTTAAATGTTTTTTCTTCATTTCGCAGACTCCAGCGTGACGTGTTTTTTAGACTACGTTGATCTTCTACGAGTGACTTTTGATCATCATATATGTAGAATTCTTCTGTCTTATAAGATCATACATATTGTAATTGTAGATATACTTTATTGATTTAATGTATTTTTACGACCCATAAAAGAGTAATTTGATCATTTAATGCCTGTTTTCACACCAGTGCAGAGCTCTTAGGGGATAATTTTTGTCTGCTAGAAAAACAGTGGGGGATAAATGATGTTTTTTAAACATTCATTCATTTTCCAACCCGCTTATTCCCTTTTAGGATCACGGGGTTTCTGCTGGTGCCTATCTCCAGCGCACATTGGGCGAGAGGCGGGGGTACACCTTGGACAGCTCACCAGTCCATCGCAGGTTTTTAAAACAATTGTAAAGAAAGACATTCTACGCCTGAAGGAATCTCTTTCGAAACCGATCACTACTCCATACAAATGTTCGGTTTTTGGTGTAACAGCTGCAATCAATCCATTTGTTCCACCAGTTTAATCCACATGATTGCCAAAGCTCACAATAGGCAAAATGGTTGGGTACATTTTAACTAGATCCAGCTCATTCAGTCACATAAGCTATTTCGTTCTAATAATTTCAACATCCTGTGAGTATCTCCTGTGTATTTTTGAGGACTCCAAGAAGGCTGCTGTCCCACACCAAACTCAAAGTCTATTAATACATTTAATTTAATTTTCTGTACAAAATTGGTGCACTCAAAAGTATTGAGTTGTGGAGAATTTGTCACAATAAAATCCTAAGAGTTAAATGAACTCTTCCCAGAGTGTAATGGGTCCCACTCTATATAGAGTTAAACCAAGAAGAGTTCAAAGCACTCAATGGCAGAGTTGAGATTAATGAGGTAATGTTGAGAACATTTAAGTATTTTTAACAAATAGCTAGGACGAGCCATTCGCAATAATATAAAAAAAACAGTCAAACGGAACTAAAAGAATTTTGATTCACAGATTTGGAAAAAATGAAGGAAGTAAACAGATTGGAGATTCCTCCAGGTCAGTTTAGTTTTGTAGATTTGTATCGTTTCCTTCTGTAAGTGTTCTTCCTCCATGCATGTTATGGATTTAATCAAACAAGCATTTACTTAAAGGGACCTCAACATTGAAAATAAGATTCCTGCCGTTTAAAAAAACACTGTATTTTTAAAAATGTTATATGCCAGCCATTCCATTAAACTGGTGCCATTTGGTTGTTGTAACTTTTCACAAATTTTTTTATTTATGTGTTTCCAAACAGATTTCAATAGTATTTACTTAAGTAAATTATTTAAATGTTTTATTACATTTATAATAAAATATGGATTTTATATATATAATATTTGAGTAACAGGATAGTATTTTTAAACAACGCTACAAGATAACGTCAGAAAATAATCAAATATGTAAATAAGAAATTGAAAGAACTTACTTTAAATATTACCGAATAGAAAACATAGAAAATATTATCTATAGAAACTGTAGATATTTGTGTTAATACATGTATTTGTGGATTTATATATCAATGCAAACGAAAGGCTCTTTTTAACATCAAAGATGTTTTAGCATCAAAGACTGGGGACAAGCAATAAATGTTGATTTTTAGTGTTTTATTTGGATTTTAGCAATACTTTAAAACTATTGCAAAATAGTAATAGAATGTAGCACATGGATTCATTCATTTTCAAACCCGCTTATTCCCTTTTGGGGTCACGGGGGGTCTGCCGGTGCACACATCGGGCAAGAGGCGGGGGTACACCCTGGACAGATATGGTATACCATATAGGTATGTAGTTCACTTTATTAAAATTTATTTATAAAGCAATTTTGCTACTTATTTATCCATATAAAGTCCCTGGGACAGATATGGCTCCCATTTGGGGGAATGGCTCATATTTTTTTTAATACTTCCAAACTGAAGTCAAGAGCTGCAGTGAGAAGCATTTTCAAGAAGTTTAAACACAGTGGAGCACAAGACGGTCAGAGGCAGGAAGACAATTATTCCAAAAACTTTCAAAAGACATAAAAACAACTGCCAGGAATTTGTCGAAAGAATTCTCTAGATCCCTGCACAAGAATCCACTCTGAGGTTGCCCACCAAAAATGGCCCCACTTTTGAAGAAAAAACACCCTTGAGCCAGATTCTAGTTTGCTAAGGACTTCCCTTGTCATAGAAATCTTATCTCTAGAGGAAGAACAGAGATGCTGTCAATCCTAAGAATACTGTTCTAAAGTGAAATGTAGTGGTGGGAGTATGATGCTGTGGGGGGTTTCAATGAATTTGTTACTACGAATATCATCACCTTTGAAGGAAACATGAAAATTGAACATTTAGAAATACAACCTGCAAAAAAACATGGTTTGGGTCAACATTTGTCTTCCAGCCGTATAATGACCCAAAACATTTCTGCTGAGAAACGCCGCCAAATGAGCAAAGAGGGTGAACTTGATTGGCTTGCCCAAACTCAGACTTGAATCCAACAGAAAATATATGGCACGCACTAAAATGTTGAGTTTGCTTAGGAGGAATGTGCTATTGTTACTCAGGAGACATCCTTGAGACTTGTTGTGCACTACATCAAACAAAAGAGAATCACTAATTACATCTAACATCTGAGAACAAAAAAATTGGACCAGTACAAATTCCTGAATAAACATTTTGTTTGAAAATTGTGTATAAAATCATCTTTCTTCTTGGTAAATATTGATAAAATGTGCAATTTCACATGCGGCTAATAAGTGTACCATTCATGAATGTTCAGAAACATACTGTATTCTGTTTTTAGAAATGCTGTTTTATTTTAATATATTGTTTGAATAATGTCTTTTCTATTTTAAGGACGTTTCATTGTATGCTTAATATATTGTTTATCATTCATCATTATAATAAAAAACCTGATTTTCTGAAGTATCTTACCAGCGGTGCAGAATTTTTGAGTGTGCATCAAGAAGGTTCCTTCAGTGTTCAGCAGATGGCGTTATCTTACCTTTAAACCTCGTGACCACCTTTCTTTTAAAAAGCAATTAAACATAAACGCTGAAATCGTATAAATCATGTTCAGCATTTTTCCCTCAGATGCTGTTAAAGACTTTACAAAGCCGAGACAGTTATAAAAAAATTGGGTTGCTAGGGTAAACAGTTTGGTTGCTAATGAGCAGTCAGAAAAAGATTCATCTGACTGTAATTTGTGCTATAGGTGTACCGAAGTCCCTTTTAAAACATTTTTTAAATGATATTTTGACATTTGTGATTTTGCTATGATCATGTTGTGAGTGATAACATGAAGGCTGTGCAGGGCCAGCTGGTCCAGGTTACTTCCGCATCACTTCCTCTTCCTGCAGTGAGCTGCATGCAGTGCTGATAGGATGTCATTAAGAAACGGTTGAACAGAAATAATTGTCTTTATCCTTCTCATATCTTTATCCTATTCAGTGCTTGATTAAACAAATTAACTCAGAATTTTTCTTTTAACCCTTAGAAGTCGGGAGCCTTTTTGAGGGTTTTTTTTGCTACTTTACTACTTATTACTTTAATAATTTATCTTTAAAACAGCTTTAGTGACAATGCCTCATATCATTTTTTAGTATTCCACAATAAAGAATACAAAATTCAGGGTATTCAATTTTGTAATTGAAAAAAAAAAACCTTTTTTATGTTTTTTATATTAAAAAATCAAAAATGTTGAGACAAAATAAAAAAAAAAATCTCCCCCAAAAAAGCAAAGAAAAAGTCAAAACAATATGAAATCTGTATTTTAAAAAAAAATAGACCGATTGACACTGTTCTGAAAAAGAAGTCACCCCTCACAGTGCACCTTTACACAATGGAAACAAACACTTGTGACCCATTCTGAACTCCAAACTACTGCGTGGTCTTACAACTTGACCGGACCTGTCAAGAGTATGGTGTCATTATTAATGAATGATTCCTTACGTTGTAAATAAAACTGTCCCGTTTCGCCAAAAATCAAAGGGTCCTTCATGTACGGCCTTCAGATTTTTCTCCTTTCCTCTGAATTCTGAGAATACAACACAGTATGATCTTATAGTCGACCGTGTCAAAGTCTACATTGAACTCCAGCAGATTAAAAACTGATAATTTGAAGTCTGTTCTTGAGATCGGAGATGCTCATAGGGTTTTCCATTAACTGTAAAGATGACAATTGATTCTAAACAACATGTTCTAGAATTTTACCAGCAAATGGCAGAAGTGACTGTGGCTGCTGAAGAGACACAGTAAGAAGTACAGGAGAATCCAAGAAGGCAGGAGTGATGATGGAGAGTCAGAGGGAGTGAACCGTATGACTGATGGTGAAAAAATAAGTAAAGGCATATAAAGAGAAATAGCAGATAAGAGCTGAACACTGATTCGGTGTGAAGGAAACAGGTGAACAGTGGAAGTGGTGTAGGTTGAGAAGAGCAGTGGACCATGAACCGAAGCTTGTGGAACTCCTGTGAGCAGCTGCTGAATCTTGGACACCTAAACCCTCCAGCCGATTCTGAAGGACTCAGAACAGTGCTTGCCATGCTTTTTGGTGGAGTGAACAGTATGATCCTATAGTCGATCATCCAGAAGTCTGCCGTTGAGTTCCAGCAGATTAAAAAATGATGAGTGAAGTCTGCTCTGGAGATTCGAGATTCGTATAGAGTTTTTCATTTATTCGAAAGATGACAATTGATTATGGAATATGGACCTTCCTGGAAGGAGTTTGCATGTTCTCCCCGTGCTTGCGTGGGTTTCCTCCAGGTACTCTGATGTCCCCCACAATCCAAAAAACATGCGGTTAGGTTAATTGAATAATCTAAATTCCCCTTAGTCATGAATGTAGCCCTGCAATGGACTGGCGACCTGTCCAGGATATACCCCTGCCTCTCGCCTGATATGCGCTGGAGACCGGCAGACCCCCATGACCCCAAAAAGAGAATAAGTGTGTTGGAAAATAAATTAGATTTTAGAATTTTTGCAGCAAATGGTAAAAGAGACCAGCTTCTGAGTTTTAGCTGAGACTCTACACCCCTCCAGCCGATTCTGAAGGATCTGGTTGTGAAATAGGACTCAGAACAGTGCTTGCAATGCTTTTTGGTGCAAGTTGACAATACGATCTTATAGTGTATTGTGCCGAAGTCTGCTGTGAGCTCCAGCAGATTAAGAACTGATAGGAGATGGATCTTTGGGTTTCGACCTGTGATATTTTTTTTGTGTATGGATTACATCTCAACATGAGCTTCTACAGCCTTTTGATGAAAAGTGATGGTTTTAAAGACATTTCATCCATCAGACCTCTGCAATTAAAGCACCGTTCCGTGTTTAAAGATTCTATATCAAAGGTTGAACTCTTTTTGACTCTATCGGAGGCCTCCTGGTGAGCCTTTACTGAACAGTGTGTTTATTTTCAGCCTGACAAAAAAAAAACATTCATCCCTAGAAAGTTGCGAACAGAAAATAGATGTAACCCCCCTCTGTTATCTGAACCAAGTGAAAAATGTCTGTGCCAACACTCATCCAAACAAAGCTCTCAACAACCTTCTGAAGGCTCAAAGTGCAGCAAAGCCTTGCACATCAGCTGAAGGACAAAGAGCTCTCTCATATGCTTCACTAGCTTTGTTAGCCACCCCGAGAGCTCTTTTAGTAGGATACTTCAATCACTGCATTATGAAGGATTGAAGGAGGGCTGAAATGCACACAAGCATGAGAGTGACTTTCTTACTTTTTGACCTTCCTGAACTGCAACAAAGATTGCAGTGATGCCTCTCTGAGACAGCTTCAGTTTACAGGGACATAAAAAGACGTTTTGTGAACATTCTGCTGTTTTACTTGGAATTTTGAGCACAGAAGTTTTACTTGATCCCAATAGAAACATTCGCCATCTATACATGAAACCACCTCAGAGTGCCTCAGCCACTTAGAATGACTATGGAAAAGTTCAATTTTTCAGTTTCCTCCTAAAAGTGATTTAAGGGCACAAGGAAGGAAAGTCTTTTGACTCAACTTTCACACATGTTAAATTCCTGCATGTTTATAGTAAAACTCAATCCATAACTCTTCTCGATACATTAAATATATTTTATTTCCGGGGCCGGGGCCCCGGTCATGTCGACCCACGGTGGGTGGAATTATCAGGTTACTTCGGTCTGGTTGCAGAGCCGGTTCTGTGTCGGACCTCGCAGCGCACTCGGGCATAGAGGAGTGAGGGTGATACGTGGGAAGTTGGTCGGCCACTGGTGGGTTGTGTCTGCTGTCCCTCGGCACCGTGTGCTGCAATCGTTTGTTTGTTAGATATCTGCGGATCGGGTCAGTATGTGTGGTTCGTCCAGCTCGCTGTTTGTGATCTTTGGTTTGTTATGTATTTATCTTCCCATGTAGCTGAGTTGCATTTTAAAGCGTACAACATTATTATCACTTCACTTAAATGATTGGCTGTGTATGTATGTATATTTAAACATGTGTGTATGTGTGTCTGAATATACAAACTGCAATAACTGTTTTACATGAACTATAACAAACGGACATGGACAAAACGAACTGTTACTAGGACTTATGCGTCATGTTCAGGTAGGTATTTATTTATTTTATTTTTTGTTCATTTGCTAATTTTTTTTCTTCTCTCCTAAATTATTATTTTTTTGCCCTCTTCTTCTTTTCCTCTTCCTTTCTTTCATTTTCACTCGTGTACCTTCACCCTTCCCCAATCCGTTATCCACTCCCCCTTTCAGTTCAACACCGTCTTGTCCTGACACAACTATTATAAACTGACTCGCAGGAACCACAACTAATAAATATTTAATAAATACATTCAATGTTCCAATCCAGAGGAGAAAACACCACACCAGGTGTTTTACTCCCCTGGAGAAAGCAAAACTGTCCAACTCAGCAAGGCATGTACTATATATATATTATTTACAACGTTTAAATCAGAGTCTCTGACTGGAAAGAGGGAGCACTGGATTAAGAACTAGATACACTTTATTTACAAATTTACAAAAAAAGGTACTGAAAACAAATGTTTCTTTTGATGTAAATGACACGTTGTATAAAGTAAGCAGTGCCTGGAAGTAGAGGGACCCACAATGTCTTAAAGTGGTGACTGGAGTGATGGTGAGTAGAAGGTGTGTAATATTCACTGAAGTAATCCACAGAAATTGATGGAGAGCCAAGAAGAGACCCAGTAAGATCTCAGGAGAATCCAAGAAGGCAAGGGTGATCATGGAGAGTCAGGTGGAGTGAACTGTAGGACCGACGGTGAAGAAAGAGGAGAAAATAAAAAAGGCATATAAATAGAAATAGTAGATAAGAGCTGAACACTGATTGGGTGTAGAGAAAACAGGAGACCAGTGGAAGTTGTGTAGGTTGAGAAGAGCAGACCATGAACCGAACCTTGTGGAACTCCTGTCAGCAGCTGCTGAATCTTGGACACCTAAAGGACTCAGAACAGTGCTTGTCATGCTTTTTGGTGGAGTGACAGTATTATCTCATAGTCGACCATCCAGAAGTCTGCCGTTGAGTTCCAGCAGATTAAAAACTGATGATTTTTATATAGAATTTTAATAGTGAATGGCAAAAGTGACTGGGGTTTCAGAAGAGACACAGTGAGACGAACAGGAGAATCCAAGTAGGCAAGAGTGATCATGGAGAGTCAGGGGGAGTAAACCGTATGACTGACAGTGAAAAAATGATAAGTAAAGGTATATAGAGAAATAGCACATGAGAACACTGATTGGATGTAGAGGAAACAGGTGATTTGGTATATTCACAATGACCACGTCTTGACAGATATTTTACAAATTTTTTATTTTTCTGAAGTGATTACAGCTGAGGTCATTGCTGGAGCTGTGCCACCTAGAGCTGAATTCATGCTGGAGAAAATGAGAAAAATGGACCAAGAGACATCAAATAATTCTATTAAACAACTTAATTTGGCACCATTTGAGAGAAGGGAGTATTCAGGAGAGACTTGATTCAAAGGAACTTATATCATCCCGGGATATTTATGTCAATATTGAAATTATAGAAGAAGAAAATTTACTTAGTCATTTTGCAGCTCTTGGTATGAGAAAAGTTAAGGCTAACTTGATGTTTCAAAGTACTGTTTTTTATTCTGCTTTCCGTCTAACTTTTAAAAGATCGATTTAGACTTGTATGATGGAGTTTAGTGTGTGTCCCCTAGGGAAAAATCTGGGAAATCCCAGAGAATGCTGGGAAAATTTCCACTGTTTTTGCATGGGGTCAACTTTGTTGTCGAGGTTACCAGTCTGTGCAAGAAAATATCAAACGTGCAAAAGTAGGCTCTAGGGGTGCTCAAAATTTAGTACTGAAATAATGGGATGTGACACCGAAAATATCTTCAAGAGCAAACATCATAGAGAAATAAGGCTTTGGTTATGTTAATCATAGTAACAACACATACCACTCCATAGCAACCAAACTGTTTACCCCAGCAACCAAATCTGTAAAACTCTACCTCAGCTTTGAAAAACAACAGTGACATGGGAGTTTGTTTATATAACGTATAGTCAGAAAGGGAACATTATATTATGGCACTGACCCCCCGCCCCCCCAGACATTGTGATTGCTTTTATTTTACATTATATTATGTCACTGGCCCCTGAACCAGATTGTTTACCATAGCAACCAAATTGGCATATCTCCGTCTCAGCTTAGGAAAATCATAGAGACATGGAGGTTGCTTTAATGAACTCATATAGACTTAATGACCCTAGTTTTGTACAAACTTTAGCCATCTAGTTACATGTTACTGTCTGACAACACATGCAAATGAAGCTCCACTCCTTTTCTCATTCAATATTTGTTCCTGTTCATTTACGAAATGTCATCTTACCAAAAATATATTGTATTCCCATAATTCACCTTTTTCATTAGCTGTAAAAAGAGACTTACTTGAGCATGGAATATGTTGAAAGTTTTGGATAACCAAAAAGAAGATTTGCTCATGTCAGGGAAAACTTGTGACCATTTCAAGCCAACATCTGCATTCAATCTGATCTGACTCAGAAATATTTAGATATATTGCTTTTGCCCCTCGTTCGTCATTGAGCATTTCCTGTTTGGTGCCATCTCAAGCTTGAATCAATACTGAGCTGGAAATATGGATTTAAGATAAGAAAGCACCTTTCACCACAGCAGTTTAAACCAACACTCACATGTTGATATTTCCAGACATTATTGATCTCTGGTTTCCAGCTGGCAGTCTCCATTTGCGTAATAATATCAATGTAAGAAGGTGCAATTTGTACTGTCTGTTGATCTAAGTGCTTAATTGTCTTCTAGGCTCTAAACAAATCCATTTCCATTATGTCAATCAGCTCTACTCTTGACTACACAGATAGGCATTGAGCAAGGCATTGCATTTGTCAGAATTAAAGCAAAGCCTTTTGAGAAAGCCAGCTGTGCAAACATGAAAATTATAATATGATAACTAGATCTATTGCTATGCATATTTTACTATAGTCAAAAAGCCAGAGTCCTCAATTGAGATCCTAACTGAAGAAAACCTTGGCAAAATTTCATGCTATTTACTGACCACGGGTCACTTTCATTTATCATCGTTGTTTTTGAGCCACGTGGCCCTAAAAAGAGAACTAGGACAGCAGCTGACCTCATCTCAATGTGTAAAAAGAAGGGCTAAGCAAGAAAAACTGAACTCTATCTTTGACTATGAATTTAAAAATGAACAAATCTCAAAAAGTATCAGTCATTTACAGTGCAAAGCCCCTCAGTTGAGTTCAACACAATCATTGGAAACTCTGCTGACTTGACAGTCACCCAAATGACGACCAAAAGGGAAAGACACAAAAGGTCTTGTCAAAAGATTCTGTCTGTGTCCAAGCACATTAACACTAGAAGTCCCTGAAAGTTCTGGGCCTCTTTTTGCCAAGATGCTGCTATGCTTGTTAAAGGCTGTTACAAACCTGCATTTACTCCCTGCGTCTTTCTTTTGCGTTAACTTATTACTGCACAAACACTCTCCTGAACACTAGATGGCACTCCATTGATTTGCAATTCGACACAGAAGCAATTCACATTGAGCAATTACTTTTCTGTAAAAAAAAATAAAGACAAACTAGTACATTTGCAATATCCTCCCATATCTTGGCAAGGGGGACAGCACGGTGGTGCAGTGGGAAGCCCTATGGCCTTCCAGTTAGAAGGTTGTAGTTTCAAGGCTCTTGCCTGGGTTTCCTTCTGGTACTCCTGTTTCCCCCACAATCGTAAAAACATGTGGTTAGGTTAATTGAATAATCTAAATTCCCCTTAGGTGTGAATGTGGGAGTGAATGTTGCACTGCGATGGACTGGCGACCTGTCCAGGGTGTACCCCCGCCTCTCGCTCGATGTGCACTGGAGATAGGCACCGGCAGACCCCCGTGACCCCGAAAGGAAATTAGTGGGTTGGAAAATTAATGAATGAATGACAAGGACCCAAGTCATCCCAGTGAGGGAAAGGTAGGGAAAAATGTGTTAGAAAAAAAACTGTTGAAGCGATAGGGATTATCACACAGCGGATAGGATTGTGAAACAAAACCCCTTCTTAAGTTTGGGGGAGATGGTTGGACAAATAGTTGACTGCAGCTGAAGTATGCAATTGATGTATGCAACTTCTTCTTTTACTTTCGGCTGTTCCCAGTTTAGGGGTCGCCACAGCGAATCATCCTTTTCCACCTAACTCTGTCCTCAGTATCCTCTACTCTTGCACCAACTACCTTCATGTCCTCTTTCAGCACATCCATATATCTCCTCTTTGGTCTTCCTCTTGACCTCTTGCCTGGCATCTCCATCTCCAGCATCCTTCTTCCAATATAACCACTATCCCTCCTCTGCACATGTCCAAACCATCTCAACCTGGCCTCTCTGACTTTGTCTCCAAAACAACCAACCTGAGCTGTCCCTCTGATGTGCTCGTTCCTAATCTTGTCCATCCTAGTCACTCCTAAACTGAACCTCAACATCCTCATCTCTGCTACTTCCATCTCTGCCTCTTGTCTCTTCCTCACTGCCACAGTCTCCAACCCATACATCATAGCTGGTCTCACTACTGTTCTGTACACCTTTCCTTTGATTCTTGCTGACACTCTTCTGTCACACAACACCCCTGACACTTTTCTCCACCCACTCCAACCTGCCTGCACTCGTCTCTTCACCTCTTTTCCACACTCCCCGTCACACTGGACTGTTGACCCCAAATACCTAAACTCCTGCACCTTCTTGACCTCAGCCCCCTGTAACCTCACTGTTCTATTTCCCTCCCTCTCGTTCAAACACATGTATTCTGTCTTGCTGCGACTGACTTTCATTCCTCTTCTTTCTAGAGCTGACCTCCAACTTTCCAGGTTTTCCTCCACCTGCTCTCTGCTCTCACTACAAATCACAATGTCATCTGCAAACATCATTGTCCACGGAGATTCCTGTCTGACCTCATCTGTCAACCTGTCCATCACCATAGCAAATAAGAAGGGACTCAAAGCTGATCCTTGATGTAGCCCCACCTCCACCTTGAACTCCTTTGTCTGACCTACAGCACATCTCACTGCTGTCTTACTTCTCTCATACATATCCTGAACTACTCTGACGTACTTCTCTGCCACTCCTGACCTCCTCATACAGGACCATAGCTCTTCTCTTGGCACCCTGTCATACGCTTTTTCTAAATCCACAAAGACGCAGTGAAGCTCTTTCTGACCATCTCTGTACTTCTCCATTAACAATCTCAGAGCAAAAATTGCATCAGTAGTGCTCTTCCTGGGCATGAAGCCATACTGCTGCTCACAAATATCCACTTCTCTTCTTAGCCTAGCTTCCACTACTCTTTCCCAAAGTTTCATTGTGTGGCTCATCAACTTTATGCCTCTGTAGTTGTTACAACTCTGCACATCACCCTTGTTCTTAAAGATTGGTACTAGGACACTTCTCCTCCATTCCTCAGGCATCTTCTCACTCTCTAAAATCCTGTTGAATAACCTAGAAAGGAACTCCACTGCTGTCTCTCCTAGACACTTCCACACCTCCACTGGTATGTCATCTGGACCAACAGCCTTTCCACTCTTCACTCCCCCCAGAGCCTTCCTCTCACCTCATCCTTT